>WOXC01005879.1:0-427321 GCA_011680675.1 Gymnobelideus leadbeateri | reverse complement strand
CAGTCTATTTCAGTTTTAGAACTTGGTGTCAGCCATACCTCCTCATTCTGGTTGTTGCATAGCTGTATTTCTTTGCTATTATAGGCAACAGAGATCAGCTATAGAGAAAATGAAGCTGTGGTTCCTGCCCTCCAAAGAGCTTACAACCTAGCTAGGGAAACAAGAAATTAAGAAAAGACATATCAATGACTTAAATAATCAAAAATTTTATTGGATACCTATTAAGTGCCTGCTTTACATAAAACAGTTAGAGGACATGACAACATTAGATATACTGCACTATATAGAAATGTGGAAGGAGCCCAAAGCAACTGTCATTGTATACTGAGGATAATCATGTAAATCTTCTTAGAGGAACTGAATTTTCAGTAAGGTTTTGAAAGAGCTAATGGGGAAATCCCTATGTCCTCTCTGCCATTTCTCTTAACACAGTTACCTGAGTGTAGGGTTTCTTTGATGTAATTAAACTGGTATGTGTGTGTGCATGTGTGTGTGTGTGTGTGTGTGTGTAAGATTAGCTTAGTTGTTTGTGATCCTGGGCTGTCCCCAGTCATCTTGACCCTTGTCTTGCCACTGGACTTCAATGACTTTTGAGGAGAGAGTTAAGACTAATGACTTTAGGAAGCTCTGCTTTATCTATAGCCAATTCACTTGAAAGTCAAGACATCACCCTGGTGATGTCATTGCTCCTCTTCAAGAATGAAGGATGAACAACAGCAAACTCAGCAGGGAACCACCAGAGAGATAGGGAGGTGGTGAGGAGAGAGGGCAGGGGTTAAGAGAGATGATAACACGAGGAGGGAATAGTTGCTAGCAAAACAAACTTCCTGATTCTCAAGAGACATGAAAAGGGAGGAAGAAAAAGAAAACAGCAACCAGGATCTAAGGGAGGAGTGCCTTAAATTGCCTCCTAAACCCTTGAAGAATGGCTGAACAAATTGTTGCGTATGAAACATATGGAATATTATTATCAAAGCTGAAAGAAATGGAAAAGAACACAATTTCAGAGAACCCTGGATGATGTTAATGGACACAGGGGAGTGAGCAGAACCAGGAGAATAATTTGTATGGAATAACAATATAAAGAAAGATCTCTTTGAAAGCCTTAAGGACTTCAATTAAAGGAATGGCCAACTCTGTCTCTAAAAGACTTCTGTCCAAGTGTGTTTCCCACCTCCTGACAGACAGGTCATGAGTAAGGGAAGGGAAATAATTAAGTATTTATATAGCACATATTATGTGTTAGGCACTGTGGTAAATGCTTTATAAATATCTCATTTATGCCTCACAATAAGCCTAAAAGATTGGTGATGTTGAGGAAATGGAGGTAAAAGTTAAGTTACATAGTAAGTGGCTGGGGTCAGATTTGAACTCAGATTTTCCTAACTCCAGCATTCTATCCGATGTACCACCTAGCTGCCTCTATGTGACAGAAACAAAGTATGGGAAAAGAAACCCACATATTTTTGACAGGGCCACTTTGTAAATTTGTTTTACTTGATTATTCTTAAGAGATGTTTTTCTAGGGGTGGCTAGGTGGCACAGTGAGTAGAGCGTTGGCCCTGGAGTCAGAAGGACCTGAGTTCGGATCCAGCCTCAGACAGTTGACGCACACACAAATAAAAACCTAGCCATGTGGCCTTGGGCAAGTTACTTAACCCCAATTGCCCTCCAAAAAAAAAAATACTTTTTTTCTTCTTCTTTATTTTTCTCCATTTTCAACTGGAGTAAGGAGAGGTTGAAAGGAAAGAAGAGCTAGTAACAGTGACACCAAAAATAAAATAGAAGGAAATTCAGAAGAAAGCACAGACAGGACAGTTTTGAAAATATTGTGTAGAATGTACTTACATACTTTTAAAAAAGTAAGTGGTATGAAATGGAGATTTTAAAATATGAAATAAAATAAAATAAATGTGGAATGGGACTGGTTGGTCTCTAAGGCCAAGTTGACCTCTAAATCTTTGATCTCTAGTTTCTTTATAAAGGGAAGAGATTTAAACGAAGAAGAAAGTCATTGTGGGAAAGAACAATGACTTTGGAGTCAGAGGACTTAGGCTCAATCCTTATCATGAGGATTACAGTAAATTTAGGCAAATGACTTAAATTAATCCCTCAACTCTAAAATGAAGGGATTGGACTGTGGCTCCTGACTTCTCCAGTTGTAGATCTATAATCCTGTGACCTAGGTTTAAATCCTGCTTCCTACTTACTACCTATTAACCTCTCTCTGGTTCAGTTTTATCATCTATAAAATGGAGGGATTGGACATAGCGTGTATGATCCAGCCTAACTCTAGAGCTATGATCCTATGGTGTTATTATTTAACCTCAGAAACAAAAATGAAAAGCAATTCCCATGTTTGGGGTGGGCTGGGGAATCTACTACAAAGCAACCTTCCACAGTCAGCTGGCTCTCTCTGTGAGTCGACTGTCTCCAGGAAATTTGAACTGGCTCAAAATAAACCCTGTTTTCAAATGCTCCCACTTTTCTGAAGCTTTTGCACACTCAGGACTCTCAGAGAGGCTTGAGCAAAAGTGTGAGCTATTTTTAGTGCAGCTTGGGATTCTCCCTGCTAGCTATTAGGGGGAAAGAAAGGTGAAAAGCCTGAAGTTCACACTCCACAGTCTCCTTGCATCAACACCAGCCAGTTTGCCTGCTGTTCAGCCTTACCACCTCCTTATCTCAACTGTCTCTTCCAGCACTCCTGCAGGGCTGGCTAGCTTACTCTCTGATTTCAGGTAACTATGATGATCTAATGCAACAGATCCTAAAACTGGGGTGATTTTTAAGTGCTTGGAGCTCTAAGCATAATTTTGTGTCTAAGGTTATAAGGTAAAAGGACTGGATCAGTCATTTGGATTTAAAGTCTGGGTGTTCCCAAAACTTTGTGTAGATCATTCATTCATTCACTCATTTTCCCCTTTAAATAGTATTTTTTTACAATTACATATAAAGACAATTTTTGACATTCTTTTTATTTTTTGGTGGGGAGAAGTCAAGGCAATTGAGGTTAAATGACTTGCCCAAGGTCACACAGCTAGTAAGTATATCAAATGTCTGGGGTTGAATTTGAACTCAGGTCCTCCTGACTCCAGGGCCAGTACTCTATTCATTGTGCCACCTAGTTGCCCCTAACATTCTTTTTTAAATAAATTTTTTAGTTCCAAATTTACTCCCTCCTTCTTTTCCTTCACTCCTCCCTAAGTAAACAATTTGATATCTGATTATATATGTGTAATCAGTGCATATCATTTATTAAAGATAATCCTTTCCCCTAGCCTTAGATTCTAGGAAACTCTTTTATTCTACGGGCCCTAGATTATGGCATGCCTCTTAAAATTTAAGTGTGGGGAATGCATACTAAAACTTCTTAACAGGAGGGTCTAGGTTTCTTTGGAAATTTCTGCTAGAGCATTCTCTGGTGTGTGACCGCACACAAATCACCTCATTCCTCTGAGGTTCTGGTTTTGTTTTGTTTTGTTTTGTTTTTTCCATTTGTAAATGGTGTCTTGGATTGCTTCTAGTTCTGCAATGCCAGAAGAAGCCATGTTTAGTAGAAAGGAAACACACACACACACACACACACTCATAAATACACATAGATATATCTTAGGAGTCAAAAAATACAGGCTCAACAACTTGCTAGCTGTTAGACTTTGGACAAGTCATTTAACCGCTCCTTCTAAGTTTCCTTGTCTTTAAAATAGGCTAGTGAATAGTGTTTCTGCCTTCTTATAGAGATGTATGAGAATTAAGATAAGATAATATGTGTGAAAATGCTGCATAAACTACAAAATGCTGTATCACTGCAAGGTGTTATTTTTAAGAAATTAAGGAAAGTAGCTTATGGCAAGGAAAGGTCAGTCAGTGAATACAGGGAGGATTCTCCCTCACAGAAACCCCACAGAGTGGAGAGAGAGAGAACAGCTGCTCAGTACTCTGAACTTGTAGGGATGAATGATATAAATGTGCCCACCTCGGAGTCATACACCATTTGTTCCCTATATTTCATAGAAATCTCTCTTCTACCTTCATTCTGTGCTTAATTTTTCTAACTTTTTCTCCTAAATAATTAATTAATTTTTAGTTTACAACATTCAGTTCCACAAGCTTTTGAGTTGCAAATTTTCTCACCCTCCCTTCCTTCTCTCTCCCCCTTCCCAAGACAGCACACAATCCCATATAGGCTCTACATATACATTCACATTAAACATATTTTCACATTAGCCACGTTTCAAAGAAGAATTAGAACCAATGGAATGAGCTAGGAGAAAGAAGAAGCAAAACAAAAAAGAGAGAGTGTGCTTCATGTTTCTTATCTACATCTGTGTATCACCTGTGTGATTGAAGAGCATCTTCTTCAACAAAGGACACTGACTTCTGAGTCAGGCTCCCCCCAGGATTGAAGCCAGGCTCAATTCAATTGAATCTCTCTCTTTCAAATCCCCTCCAACATTTGATAGGTATTTCTCTCATCAATAGTGATTTGGAGCAATTTTTTTACATGACTATAAATAGCTTTAATTTGTTTATCTGAAAACTGCCTGTTCATATCCTTTGACTATTTATCAAATGGGAATGACTTGTATTCTTAGAAATTTGATTCAGTTCTCTATATGTTTGAGAAATGAAGCCTTTATCAGAAAAACTTGCTATATATATTTTTCCCCAATTTCCTCCTTTCCTTCCACTATTGGCTACATTGATTTTGTTTATGCAGAAACATTTCAATTTAATGTAATAAAACTTATCCCTTTGACATCCTGTGATGCTATTTATGTTTTCTTTGATTACAAATTCTTCACGACTCCATAGATCTTACAGGTAAGCTATTCCATGCTCCCTCAATTTGCTTATGAACCTTTATGTCTAAATCATATACTTATTTTTACTTTATCTTGGTATATGGTATGAGATGTTGTTCTATAACTTGTTTCTGCCAAAATGCTTTCTAGTTCTCCCAGAAATTTTTGCCAAATACTGAGTTCTTGTCCCAAAAGCTTAGATCTTTGGGTTTTAAATTATTAGATTACTGTGATCATTTACTCCTCTGTATTCTATACCTAATCTATTCTACTGATCTGCCACTGTATTTCTTAGACAGTACCAGATTGTTTTGATGATTAACAGTTTGCAATACAGTTTGAGATCTGGTACTGCTTTGCTATTTTTTACTATTTACTATATTTACCATTACTTTCCTGTACTATTTTTTTCATTGATTCCATGGATATTTTTTACCCTTTTTAAAATCCCAGATGAATTTTGTTATAATTCTTTAAAGCTCTTTAAAATATTTTTCAGTTTTATTGCTATGGTTCTGAATAAGTAAATTACTTTATGCAGAATTGTCATTTATATTATACTGGCTCAATGACCCATGAGCAATTAACAGTTCTCCAATTGTTTAGACCTGCCCTAATTTGTGTGAAAATTATTTTATAATTTTGTTCATATAGTTCCTTGGTTTGTCTTGGCAAATAGACTCCCAAGTATTTTATATTGTCTATAGTTATTTTAAATGGAGTTTGTCATTCTATGTCTTCCTACTGGACATTGTTGGTAATATATAGAAATGCTGATAATTTATGTGGCTTTATTCTATATCCTATAAGTTTGCTAAAGTTGTTCATCGTTTCTGCTACTTTTTAGTTGTTTCTCTAGGATTCCTTAAATATACCATCATATCATCTTCAAATAATGATGGTTTGTTAACTCATTGCCTATCCTACTTCTTTCAAATGTTTTTCTTTTCTTATTTCTGTAGCTAGAATTTCTAGTACAATATTGAATAATAGTGGTGATAATGGGAATCTTTGCCTCACCCCTGATCTCATTGGGAAGGCTTCTATTTTATGTGCGTTACATAATGCTTGCTGATAGTTCTAGGTAGACACTGCTTATCATTTTTAAAACTCCATTTATTCTTATGCTTTTTAGTTTTTTTAAAGGAATGAGTATTGAATTTTGTGAAAAAAAATTTTCGGCATCTATTGATATAGTCATGATTTTTGTTGTTTTTGTTATTGACATAGTCAGTTTTGCTGATAGTTGTCCTGATATTGAACCAGTCCTGGATTCCTAATTACAATGTACAATCTTGTCATAATGTACTATCTCTGTGATGTAACATCTGAAAAGTCCGAAAGATAGAATTCTTGAGTAATTCATTGTTTGATTAATTATGGCCAGTGAATAATTAATAAAAAGATGACCATTTGGCTTTCTGTCATAAACCAAATACCCCTCAGGGAAGTCTCTTGATACTTTTAAGAAGAGTGGTTATTCCAGACAGGCAGCAATCAACTCTGATTGGTTAAGAATTAATGAGAGAATGAATATTATAATGAGAGGTGAACATATTCTACAACTCAGATCAGATCACTTGTGGACAAAGAGAGACTCAAGTTAAGCCAGACTACTCCACCTGGGCAATCTATATAAAAAGATGTGTCTGCCACTCAGTCGGCAAACAATGAAGGATGGTGGGTTAAGAATTATACCTAGATGGGGCAGTTAGGTGGTGCAGTGAATAAAGCACTGGTACTGGAATCAAGAGGATTTGAGTTCAAATCCAGCCTCAGACACTTAACACTTAACTAGCCATGTGACCTTGGGGAAGGCACTTAACCCCAATTGCCCTGCCTTTCCCTCTCCAAAAGAAAAAATTATACCTAGATGAACTTCTCCTTCTTAGGACATTGAGTGGGGTGGAGTCCTAATGTCCCACCTGAGTTCAAAAAGCATGTCTCTCTAGGATTTGGGCAATCTCATCTATCAACAGTATCCTTCAGTTACTGGCTGCATAACCTACAAACGGCTTATTTCCTTTTTTTAAATGCTTTATTAACTTCTGTTTTACTTCATTTATTCCCACCAGTTTTTGTGTTACAAATTTTCTCCCAATTTTCCCCCTACCTACCTCCCCAAAATAGCAATCCCCCAGGATATCCCCTCCTCTTATTTCCCAATTACATCTAAAACAGTATTAATAATAGTAAACACACACACACACACACACACACACACACACATATATTTAAATATTTGGTTTTAAAACTTTGAATTCCAAATTCATTCCCTTCCTCCCTTGTCACCCACCCTTACTGGGAAGATAAGCAATTCAATATAGGTTGTACATGTGTAGCTAATGCAAAACATTACCATAGTAGATATATTGTAGAAGACTGATTATATTTCCCTCCCTCCCATCCCACCTCCCACTTGTTCTATTCTCTACTTTGGTCTGCCCCTTTTCAAAAGTGTGTGCTTCCTACTTCCCTCCTACCAAGCCTGCCCTCCCTTCCATCATCCCCCCTCTCATCCCCTTCCCCCCTACTCTCCTATAGGGTAAGATACCCTATTTTGTGTTTATGTAATTCCCTCCTTGAGCCAAATTCAATGATTATAAGGTTGACCCATTCCCTTATGCCTTCCAGTTCTTCCCCTCCATTGTACCCATTTCCATTGCCTTTTCTATATGAGATAGTTTGCCCCATTCTGTCTCTCCCCATCTCCTCTCATTATATTCCTCTCATCTCTTGATTTCACCTTTTAAGTATGATCATTCCTATTAAATTGGTCCTGTGCCTTCTATCTATGTATACATGTAAACATATATATACACATTCACATATGTATATTTACACCCAATACTCCCTGATATATATATATATATATATATATATATAGATATATATATAGATATATATATACACATATATGTTTCTATTTCCTTCAACTATTTTCTTTTTTTTTAAAACAAATGCTTTATTAACTTCTGTTTTACATCATTTATTTCCACCAGATTTTGAGTTACAATTATTTACGCCCCTGTTTTCCCCTACCCACTCTCCCAGAATAGTAGTCCTACAAGATATTGCTTCCTCCAATCTGCTCTCTCCCATATCTTCTCCCACACCCCTTTCGACTTTTCCATTAGAGGAAGGTGAATTTCTGTGTTCCAATGCCTGCACAATTTATCTGCCAACCACAAGCAAAAGAGTATTAATAATAGTATTTATATATATATATATATATATATTTGAAACATTTAATTTTAAGACCTCAAATTTCAGATCCATTCCCTTCCTCCCTTGACACCCATTCCCTCTGGGAAGATAAGTAATTCAGTATATTTTGTACATGTCTAGCTATGCAAAACATTATCATAGTAGATCCTCTTTGCCCCCAAAGTAGGAGTCTAAGGTTGCATTTTTCTGTTTAATTTGTTTCCTTTGCTTGGCATGTTGCCACTTAATTACTTGACTTTTGGGCTTGTTTCCACACTATGGCTCTGCTGCCAGACAGGGAAACTTTCGTCCTGAACGTGTTGGGGCAGGGCGGGGGGGCGCTCGTTTCTGGTAAGCTGGAAACCCACCCACTACCTCCACCCTAGATCACAATCCAGATCCAGGGAGGCTAAAGCAAGAGTGATTACCCCCCAAGACTGATCACTGGATCTCCCTGCAGTTCACCAGCCAGGAGCTGGAGCTGCCTCTGAAAACTTCGAAATGTCGTGTCTCCTCAGCGGCTTCTAGCCCCCAGGGGAGGAAGCTGATGCATTCCCCAAATACTGGTCCCAAAGTCCATAGGGCACTAACCTCTCACTTTGTCCTAGGCATGTCTATGTTGATAATTCTGGAATTGCCACAGCTGCTGGTGTTCTGGGGTCCCTCCAGCCAGCTGCTGGCCCTGCTGCCCTGGGGCTAAAACCGCGACTCAGGCGGACCTGTGCTTGGCTTCCCGAATACTGCACTGCCGGCTCCCAGATTGCTGTGCTGGTCCTTCCTGCAGGGCTGTTGGGTTGTCCTCAGTGGAAGGTTAGCTTATCTGTGTTGTTCTGTGGGTGTTGGGGCTCCATAAGTTGTTCAAAGTCCCCTTTTACTAGTTTGGAGGTGATCTGGGGGGACTGTGGCTTGGACTCACTGTTTCTACTCCGCCATCTTGGCTCCGCCTCCCCACCTCCCTTCAACTATTTTCATACTGAGAAACATTTAATTAGTTACTATTATTGTTTTTCCATGTAGGAATGTAAATAGTTCAACTTTGATAAGTTCCTTTTGATTTCTTTTCCCTATTTCCCTTCTCAGGCTTCTCTTGCTTCTTGTATCTGAAAGTCAAATTTTCTATTCAACTCTGGTTTTTTTCCTCCAGAATGCTTGAAAGTCCCCTAATCCACTGAATGACCATATTTTCCCCGGAAACAAGATACTCAGTTTTGCTGGGTAGATGACCCTTGGCTTCAATCCCAGCTCTTTTGCCCTCTGGAATATCATATTCCATGCCCTTCAATCCCTCAGTGTAGAAGCTGCCAGATCCTGTGCTATTCTGATTGTGTTTCCACAATATTGAAATTGTTTCTTCCTGGCTGCTTGTAGTATTTTCTCCTTGATCTAGGAATTTTGGAACCTGGCTACAATATTCCTTGGAGTTTACTCTTTGGGATCTTTTTCAGGAGATGATTGGTGGATTCTTTCAACCTCTATTTTGCCCTCTGGGTCTAAAACATCAGGGCAATTTTCCTTGAGAATTTCTTGAAGGATGATTTCTAGGTTTTTTCTTTGATCATGGCTTTCAGGTAGTCCAATAATTTTTAAATTATCTCTCCTGGAACTATTTTCCAGGTCAGTGGTTTTTCCCATGAGATATTTCATATTGCTGTATATTATTTCATTTGTTTGCTTCTGTTTAACAGAATCTTGATTTCTCAAAAAGTCACTAGATTCCCTTTGATACATTCTCAATCTGAAGGAAAGATTCTCCTCAGTGAGCTTTTGACATTCTTTTTCCATCTGGCAAATTTGGTTTTTTAAGGCATTCCTCTCCTCATTGCCTTTTTGAGCCTCTTTTGCCATTTGAGTTAATTTATTTTTTAGGGCATTATTTTCCTCAGTCAGGCTGTTGACTCTCCTTTCATAATTTTCTTGCATCTTTCATTTCTCTTCCCAATTTTTCCTCAGCTTCTCTTATCTGCTTCTTAAGGTCCTCTATGGCCTGTAACTAGCTTGTATTTTCCATTGAAGCTTTTGGTGCAGGAGTTCTGACTTCACTGTCTTCCTCCTGTTCCATGCTTTGATCCTTTTTGCCCCCAAAATAGCAGTTTAATGTTGAATTTTTCTGTTTGTTTCCTTTGCCTAGTCACATTGCCACTCAATTACTTGACTTTTGGGCTTTTTGCCACAGTAGGACTCTGCCACCATACAGGGGAGCTTCTGTCCCAAATGCTGGGGTTTTCTCAGCTGCTGGAGGTATTACTTGGGTGCCCTCTCTGAATCCTCCACACACTCTGGCAAGCTGGTCACACACCCCAGGACCTCCACCCCAGACCTCAATCCAGATCCAAGTAGGTTAAAGCAAGAGTGATTACCTCCTATACTGGTCACTTGGTCCCCCTACAGTCTGCAGGTGAGGAGCTAAAGCTGCAATGTAGCATTGGCTGTGCCTAAGGGTCTCAGCAGCTTCTCACCCTGGGGGCAAAAGCCACTTGCTCCTAAGTACTGGTCCCAAAGTTCACAGTACACTGAATTATCACTTTGTCCTTGGCATCTATATGTTGATAATTCTGGAAATGGCTACAGCTGCTGGTGTTCTGGAGTCCCTCCAGCCAGCGACTGGTCAGGCCTGCCCTGGGGCTAAAACCTCTGGCTCATGCAGGGCTGGAGGCAGCTCCCAGAGCACTGAGCTGGCCAATTCCTGCCTGGCTGCCAGGCTATACTCTATGGGAGGTTAGCTTCTTTGTGTCATTTTGTGGGTTCTGTAGCTCCAAAGTTTGTTCAGAGTCCACTTTTACATGGATTGGTGAATGTGGAAGCTGGAGCCACTGCAAAGTCCTGTTTCTACTCAGCCATCTTGGCTCCACCCCCAAAGGGCTTATTTCTAAATGAGGAAATAGAAAGGGGTAAATCTTAGTCTCCTCTCAGTGATATATTGCTGTAATCTCCTTGCTAGTATTTCATTTAGAATTTCTGCATCAATATTCATAAGGGAAATTGGTTTATAGTTTTCTTTGTTTTTTGCTCTTCCTCGTTTAAGTTTCAGCCCTGTTTTTGTGATATAAAAGGAATTTGGTAGGACTCGTTCTTTGATTATTTTTCCAAATAGTTGATATAGTATTAGAATTAATTGCTCTTTAAATGTCTGGTAAAATTCATTCATGAATCCATCTGGTTTTGGGAATGTTTTGGTAGGGAGCTCATGAAAGGCTTATTCAATTTCTTTTCCTAAAATAGGGGTATTTAAGTATTTCTTCTGTTAATCTGGGCAATTTATATTTTCGTAAATATTCACTCATTTCACTTAGATTGTCAGATTTATTGGCATATATTTGGGCAAAATGTTGTCATCGTTTGGTCTTTTCAGTTGTGTCCAACTCTCTGTGATGCCATTTTGGTGTTTTCGTGGCAAACATATTAGAGCGGTTTGCCATTTCCTTTTCCAACTCATTTTTACAGATGAAAAACTAAGGCAAACAGGATTAAACGACTTTCCCAGGGCCACACAACTAATAAGTATCTGAGGTGGGATTGGAACTCATGAAGTTGAGTCTTCTTGATTCAAAACTTAGTGTTCTATCCCCTGTGCTACCTAGTGGCCCAATTAAACAAAATAATTCTTAATAATTGCTTTAATTTCATCTTCACTTATAATGCATTCATCCTTTTAATTTTTGATACTGATAATTTGGTTTTCTTTTTTTTATCAAATTAACCAATAGTTTGTCTATTTTCTATTTTTTTCATAAAATCAACTCCTATTTTTATTTATTAGATAAATGGTTTTCTTATTTTCAATCTTATTAATCTCTCCTTTGATTTTCAGTATTTTTAACTTAGTGCTTAATTTGTGTTTTTTTTCCTACTTGTTTTAATTACACACCCAGGTCATAAATCTATTCTTTTTCTATGTTACTGATATAAACATTTCAAGAAAGAAATTCTCCCCTAAGTACTGCTTTGACTGCATCCCATAAAATCTTATAAGTTGTCTTATTGCTATTTTTCTCTTTAATGAAATTATTTATTGTTTCTATAATTTTTTCTTTGAACCACTCATTCATTAGGATTAGATTATTTAATTTCAAATTGGCCTTTAATCTTTTCCCATAGCCTTTCATTCATTCTTAAAATGATATTGCTGTTACTTTATACCACATTCTCTTGGCTCTGCTTATTTTCCTCTTTATTGTTTTGTACAAGTCTTTCCATGTTGTTCTAAGAACATCAACCTCATCATTTCTTATAGCACAGTACTGTTCCATCACAATCATATACCACACTTTTTGCAGTCATTTCTCAATTGATGAATATTACTTCAATTTCCAGTTCTTTGCCATTACAAATAGAAATGTAAGAACATATAGTTTTTTTTTCCTTTTTCCTTAGTCATCTTTGAAAGTAGACCTAACAATGGTATTACTGGGACAAAGGGTAATAAGGAGTTTAATAACTCTTTGGGCATAATTCCTGATTGCTTTCCAAAATGGTTGGATCAATTCATAATTCCACCAAAAATAAATTAGTGTCCCAATTTTTCCATACCCCCTCCAATATTTTTCATTTCCCCTTTCAATAATTTTAGCCAATCTGGTAGGTATAAAATGATATTTCAAGGTTGTTTTAATTAGCATTTCTATAATCAATAAGAAATCAGAGTATTTTTTCTTATGACTATAAATTGTTCTGATTTCTTCACTGGAAAACTGCCTGTTCATATACTTTGACAATTTATCAATAACTTCAATTAATTTTTGTGCCACTTTGACCAAGCTATTTACTCTCTTTTCATAATTTTCTTGCTTTACTCTCATTTCTTTTTCCAATTTTCCTCTACCCCTTTTATTTAATATTTTAAATACTTTTTGAGCTCTTCCGGGAATTTTTTTTGGGGGGTAGAGCTTGTATCCCAAAGGCTTTGAGGTTCTGCATATAGCTATTTTGACATTTTATTCTCCTTCTGAGTTTGTGTCCTAATCTTTCCTGTCACTGTAGTAACTTTTTAGTCTGGTCCTTTTTTTGTTGTTTTCTCCTTATTAAAGCTTATTTCTTGACTTTTAATTTTGCATAATGTTGGACTCTGCTCCTTAGGATGGAGAAGGCACTGTCCCAAGCTTCAGGGCTTTGTTTTTTATGCTTCTGTTTTCAGAGCAAGTTCTGGGGTCTTCAAGTTTTTTCAATGATTTTAAGATAGTGTGATACAAGGAGAGGCGGGTTCACTGCTTTCTTGGCCTAGGCTCTGGTCTTTTGTTTTTAATATAAATTAATTTATTTTTAATTTTTAACATTCACTTCCATAAGATTCTGAATTCTAAATTTTTTCCTTCCTCCTTCCCCTCCCTCCTCCTCAAGATGGAATGCAATCAGATACGGGCTCTACATATACATTCATATTAAACATATTTTCACATTAGTCATGTTGTAGAGAAGGATTAGAAGCAATGGGAGGAACCATGAGAAAGAAGAAACAAGCAAACAAAAAAGAATAACTAGAATGATGCAATCTGCATTATGACTTTATAGTTCTTTCTTTAGAAGTAGATAACATTTTTCATAAAGAGTCTTTTAGGGGCAGAGCCAAGATGATGGAGTAGAAACAGCACTTCCAAGGTGCTCTGCACCACACCACTTCCAAACTATGTAAAAAGGGACTCTGAACAACTTCTGCAACCCCAGCACCCACAGAACAAGAGAGAGAAGCTAACCACCCGCTGAGGACAGATCAGCAGCCCTGCAGAGAGGGCCAGCGCAGTGCTCTGGGAGCCAACAGCGCATCATGTGGAGAGCCAAGCCCAGGTCCATGTGAGCCATGGGTTTAGCCCCAGGGTGGCTGGGCCAGGGGCTGGCTGGAGGGACCCCAGAACACCAGCAGCTGTGGCTATTCGAGAAGTATCGACACAGACATGCCTAGGACAAAGTAAGAGGTTAGTTCCCTATGGACTTTGGGACCAATATTTGGGGAGCTCGTCAGCTTCCTCCCTTGGGGGCTAGAAGCCACTGAGGAGACAAGGCACACCCAGCATTTTGCAGCTCCAGTGGCAACATCAGCTCCTGGCCTTCAAACTGTAGGGAGATCCAGCAATTAGTCTTGGAAGTTAATCGCTCTTGCTTTAACCTGCTTGGATCTGGATTGTGATCTGGGGGGAGGTCTGGGGTGGGTATCCAACTTGCCAGAAATGGAAGTTGTGAAGACCCCAACATTTAGGACAGAAGCTCCGCTGTCTGGTGGCAGAGTCCTACTGTGGCAACAAGCACAAAAGTCAAGTGATTAAGTGGCAACATGCCTAGGCAAAGGAAACAAAATAAACAGGAAAATGCAATACCAGACTCCATTTGGGGGGCAAAGAGGATAGAAGCAGGGAACAAGAGGACGATTGTGAGGTCAGAAATCCTGCTCCAAAAGCCCCAAAGGAAAATATGAGTGGGTTAAAAGCCATAGAGGACCTTAAGAAGCAGATAAAAGAAGTGGAGGAAAAATTGGGAAGATAAATGAGAAGGATGCAGGAAAAGTATGAAATGAGGGTCAACAGCCTGACTGAGGAAAACAACACCTTAAAAAAATAGACTAACTCAAATGGCAAAGGAGGCCCAAAAGGGCAGTGAGGAGAAGAATGCCTTAAAAAGTCGAATTTGCCAGATGGAAAAAGAATCTCAAAAGTTCACTGAGGAGATTCATTCCTTCAGAGTTAGACTGGAGCAAATGGAAGCTAATGACTTTATGAGAAATCAAGATGCTGTTAAGCATATCCAAACAAATGAAATATTAGAAGGCAATGTGAAATAGCTCATGGGAAAAACCATTGACCTGGAAAATAGATCCAGGAGAGACAATTTAAAAATTATTGGACTACCTGAAAGCCATAATCAAAGAAAGAACCTAGAAATTACCCTTCAAGAAATTCTCAAGGAAATTTGCCCTGATGTTTTAGATCCAGAGGGCAAAATAGAGGTTGAAAGAATCCACAGATCACCTCCTGAAAAAGATCCCAAAAAGAAAACTCCCAGGAATATTAAAGCTAGGTTCCAGAATCCCCAGATCAAGGAGAAAATACTACAAGCAGCCAGGAAGAAACAATTTCAATATTGTAGAAACACAATCAGATTAGCACAGGACCTGGCAGCTTCTACACTGAGGGATCAAAGGGCATGGAATATGATATTCCAGAGGGCAAAAGAACTGAGAATGAACCCAAGGGTCACCTACCCAGCAAAACTGAGTATTTTGTTTCAGGGAAAATATGGTCATTCAGTGGAATAGAGGACTTTCAAGCATTCTTGAGGAAAAAACCAGAATTGAATAGAAAATTTGACATCCAGACAGAAAAAGCAAGAGATGCCTGAGAAGGTAATCAGGGAAAAGAAATCAAAAGGAACTTATCAAAGTTGAACTATTTACATTCCTATATGGAAAAACAATAACTGTGGGTGATGATATCTTTCTCACTATGAAAATAATGGAAGAAGGGTGTGTGGTCATATGAATACATATGTGAATGTGTGTGTATATGGTTACAGTTATATATGGATAGAGGGCATAGGTTGAATTTGTTGGTAAGGGAGAATACTCAAGGGATGAAAGTATGAGGTGAGAGAGGAAAGTGGCAAGAGGAGATGGGGAGAGACAGGGTAGGGTAAACTATCTCATGTAGAAGAAGCAAGGGGAAGTGGTTGCAAGGGAGGGGAGAATAGGAAGGCAAAAAAGGCAAAACCACATTCTCATTGAATTTGGTTCAGGGAGAGAATGACATACATACTAAATGGGATATCTCAACCTGCAGCAGAATAGGAGGAAGGGGGATGAGAAGAGGGATGATGGATGGGAGGGCATCCTTGGGGGGAGGGGAGGTTGGAAGTACCCACTATAGAAGAGGGACAGGATCATGTAGGGAATGGACCAGGTGGGGGGTGGGATGAGTGGGAGGGAATTATAAGCAGCCTTGTACAGTATATCTACTATGGTAATGTTTTGCATAGCTAGACATGTACAACATATACTGAATTACTTATCTTCCCAGAGAGAATGGGTGACAAGGGAGGAAGGGAATGGATCTGAAATTCGAGGTCATAACATTAAATGTTTCAAATATATATGAATACTATTATTTATACTCTTTTGCTTGTAATTGGGAGATAAGATGTGCAGGCTTTGGGACACAGAGATTCACCTTCCTCTAATGGAAAAGATGAAGGGGGTATGGGAGAAGATATGGAAGAGAGCAGATTGGAGGAAGCAATATCTTGTGGGACTACTATTCTGGGAGGGTGCGTAGGGGAAAAACAGGGGGGAAAATAATTGTAACTCAAAATCTGGCAGAAATGAATTATGTGAAACAGAAGTTAATAAAGCATTTGTTTTAAAAAAAATAAAAATAAAAAACAAAGTAAAGTATCACAGGGAACAATAAAAAAAAGAAAAGAAATTAAGGACTGCCCATGTTAAGAGGAGGAATTTTTTTGTTTTTAGTTCAGTGCAAATGAAGCAAACCACAGGATGTATGTTCTGTTTTTTTTTTTTTAAACAGGGAAAATAATATCACATAGAATACACTGGAGAAAAATAAAGGTTTAACAGTTATAGTCCTAATTACAAGTGTATTAACTGAAGGGAATGAAAGAATGGAAGAGAAAATCAAATCCAACAATTTGCTGTATACAAGAAGCATACTTCAAACATGAAGGCACATGCAGAGTATAAATCAAAGATTGGAAAAATATATATTTTATATCAGGTGATTTAAAAAAACAGTCATTGAAATTTATTATTTCAGATAAGGAAATAATAAAAATTGAGGTTAAGTGAAATAAACAGGGAAGACATGTTGTGCTTAAAAGGACCATAGAAGATGACACAATACATACTTTAAAGAGAATGATATCAATGATATAATAGACTAAAATTTATTGTATGCTACAAATATATGCCTTAGAGGAAAATTTTGGTTATTGGGAATATATTAACAAAAGGGGGGAAAGAGAGGATTAATAAACTGATTATATAATTGAAAAAAACTAGAAAAACAACAAATCAATGATTCCAAAACAAACATGTACATACACACAAGATGCAATTAAAAACCGGGGGAGAGAAATTCAAAGTAAAAGGACTATATAACTGCTAAAAAGAAGAAATCTTTTTTAAAAATCTATAAACCATTAGCTAAGTTGATAAAAAAAAGAGACAGGAAAATGAAATTGCCAAAATAAAAAACAAACAGGGTGAGTTCATAATGAATAGAACAGGAGAAAAAAGAGTTCTTGATAAAGAACTGCTATAGATAATTACATGCTAGCAAAACTGAGAGCTTTAAAGGAAATGGATGATTATCTACAAAAATGTAAAATACTCCAATTAACAAAACAAGAAAGAGATCTTAACCCAATCTCAGAGAGAGAATTCTAACAAGCTATAAATAAACTACCAAGGAAAAACCTTGAGATTCATGTTGGATTCTTCCCTCAATCACATCTCTCATTTCCATTCAATTGTCAGGCCTGCTCTGTCCTACTTTTGGAATCTCTCTCATACCTATCTCCTTTCAAATCTCACCTCAACCATTTTTGTTGTTACTCTCATCTCTTCTCCCCTAAATATGTTTAGTGAATAACCCCACATGTAAAGAAGTCTAATCAGAGTGAGGACTAATGTGTAGCAAGGAGTTGTCTTTGGGTGACTCGAAGTCAGAATCGACACCTCTAGCCTTCACTTCCCCCCCATCCTTCTCCAAAGGAGACTTTAATTCCTTCCAGGAGAAGGAGAAGTTGAGGCTAAAGACTACTCTGGGCTTCTCAGAGAGAGGGGGTAGAACTATATCTAAATTCTGATTGCCATGTCATTATTGGGAGGAAAGGAGACACCAAGTTCTATACCCAGGGCTTGACCTCCTTCCCACCAAATACCAGTTCCACAATGAACACATATAATGAATGACAAAGAATCCCATTTACCCAAAAAACAGAAATCAGAGAAGGTATAAACAGAAGAATATATACTAGCCAATACAGAGACAAGGCGCTCTTCATGGTGGGGTAAGGTAACTCAGCTCAATCGAGAAAAAGAATTCTAGATCTCAACCAAGGGGAAACTCCCCAAAGATTCTAGTTCAGCCCGCTGGGGGTAGGCACACAATGGTAACTCCCAGCCTTGTTCATGTCTTCTTAGTCTTTTCCTTCAGCAAACTGAAACAGAGTTGGCCTCTTCTCAAAGCTGGAAGCCAGAAGTGCCCAAAGTAACTCAGAGTTTGAAGAATACTGAAGGACATTAGCATTCTTCTGCTCTCAACAATTGTACCTAGTCACCTAATTGTCCTTCCCTTCTTCTTCATCGGTTCAGAGATCAAGACCTGGAAGGGATTGCAGAGGCCATCTCTTCTAACCTCTTTTTTTTTTTTTTTTACAGATGAGGAAACTGATACTCATGAAGGTTAAATAACTTGCCCAAGTTTATACAAGTACTTAGCATCAGAGGCAGTATTCACACCCAAACTCCATGACTCCAGAGTCTGCTGTAACATGCTATCTCTTCCTCTGCTTCTCAAGTCATACTCCTTAATTGTGTACTGATTTTTTTTCTCTCAGACATGACTTTTCTGCTCAAAAACCATTAGTGACCTTCCATTCTCTACCAAATAAAGCCTAAATGTCTGGTCCTGGCATTCAATGTCCCTACTATCTATCTCCAACCCGCCTTTACACCCTAATCTTACTTTAAGTAATCGACATTCCAACAAAAGTAGATTATCTTCTATCTGCCTTCTCATCCTCCTGTCTCCATACCTTTGCTGACATGACTGAAATGAGCACAATTTCCATGAAGTCTCTCCTGTGCCCCTCTTTCCCAAGATAAGGGTGAAGTCTCCATTCTCAAATGCTTATAGTACTTTACCTGCCCATCTCCTCTATATGCATATTAAATTAGATTATTTTAAATCAGATTATATTAGATTAGAACTGGATGCCACCTCACTGGTCATTTAGTCTAAACCTTTCATTTTGTAGATGAGGAAATAGAAGTCTAAAAAGTGTAAGAGATTTGCCTAAAGTCACAGAGGTAATAATTTGTAGAGCCAAAGAATCCTAGGAGAGAAGGGAACTCTTTCTCCTTATTTCCACTCCCTAACTTCACTGGATTTCTTCAAATCTCATCAAAAGTTCTATCTTCTCCAAGAAGCCTTTTCTTATCTTCTTTAATATTAATAACTTCTTTCTGAAATTATTTTCAATTATATAGATACATGTGTATGCATATACATATATATATACTATTACATGCCTATATCTATAATCAGCTATATCTATCTTAATCCATGTATTTAGATATAGCTATATATCTATTTATATAGTCTATATCTATCTATATACTGATTGATTGATAGATAATCTTGTTTTTGCATAGTTATTTGCTATTGTCTCTTCACTTAGATTATGAGCTCTCTGAGAGCAAGGTCTGGCTTTTGCCTTTCTTTGTAATTTCAGGAGTTTAATATAGTGGGTAGCTAGGTGGCACAGTGGATAGAGTCCTGAGCCCAGAGTCAGGGAGACCCATCTTCTTGAATTCAAATCTGACTTCAGACACTTACTATCTATGAGACTCTGGGCAAGTCACTTAACCATGTTAGCCTCAGCTTCCTTATCTGTAAAATGAGCTGGAAAAAGACATTGCAAATCATTCTAATATCTTTGCCAAGAAAACCCAAAATGGGATCACAAAGAGTTGGACATGGCTGAAAAATGACTGAAAGGCACTTAATAAATACTAATTGATTAACTTACTGATGCTATCAAATCTACTTCCAGGTTTTATACATTTATACCTACATTTCTAGTCTTATTTCATATTACTGCCCTTCATACAGTTTCTACCAAAATGGATTACTAGCTGGATTAATAATTTAGTATCTCAAGGGCAGCTAGGTAGTGCAGTGGGACAGAGCACCAGTCCTGGAGTCAGGATGACCTGAGTTCAAATGTGAACTCAGATACTTACTAGCATTCTGATCCTGAGCAAGTCACTTAACACCAATTGCCTCCAAACAACAACAACAACAATAAAAATCCCAAAATTGTATTTCCTTTCAGCCTGTGTGCATTTGGATAAAAGGTCCCCTATGCTGACAATTCTCTCTCTCTCTCACTTTGTTTCTGCCTTATAGAATTCCGATCTTTCTTCAAGTCTAATCTTGGGTACTATCTCCTCCATGAAGCCTTTCCTGATCCACCTAATTGTTAGTGTCTCTTCCTTCCTCAAATCACCTCATATTTACTTGTGAACATTTTGCATGTAGTGACAAAACACAAGTTCCTTGAGGACAAAGATTTTCATTTTAGTCTTTGTATCTCCCATGCCTATGAGTGTCTTATCCTTTGGCTGTGCTTAATATATTTTTTTAATTTAATTCAGTGCACTCTTAAGTATTTGACACTGTCAGCTACTGTGGTCTTTTTTCATTTAATTTTGATTTTACTTTTTTTCTCAATTACATGTAAGCAAAAAAAAAAATCAACATTATTTTTTTCAAAATTTTGAGTTCCAAATTCTGTTCCTCTCTCTTATCTCCCTCCTTGAAAAGGCATGCAGTTTGATGCAAAACATTTCCATGTTAGCCAATGTTGCAAATGAAAACACAAGGAAAAAAAGAATAATTTAAAAAGTTTTTAAAAGTGTGATTTAATTACATTCGGACTCTATCTGTTCTTTCTTTGGAGGTGGATAGCATTTTTCTTCATAAGTCCTTCAGAATAGCTATGGATCATTGTATTGTTGTCATTCATGGTCTATCATCATACAATATTGCTGTGACAGTGTACATTCTCCTAGTTCTACGAATTTCACTTTGCAACAGTTCATGCAAATCTTCCTTGATTTTTCTGAAAAGATATTGCTTATCATTTCTTGTAGCACAATAGTTTGCCATCGCAATTATATATCACAACTTGTTCAGACATTCTGCAATTGATGTACATCCCCTCAATTTCCAATTCTTTGCCATCACAAAAAGAGCTGCTATAAATATTTTTGTACATCTAGGTCCTTCCCCTTTTTCCTTGCTCTCTTTTGGATACAGACCTAGTAATTGTTGGGCCAAAGGGTATGCACAGTTTTATAGCCTTTGGAGAATAGTTCCAAATTGCTCTCCAAATGGTTGGATTAGTTCACAATTCTACCAACAGTGCATTAGAGTCCCAGGCTTCCCACATCCCCTCCAACATTTGTCATCCATCTTTTCTGTCATATTAGCCACTGTGAGAGGTGTGAAGTGGCACCTCAGAGTTGTTTTAATTTGCATTTTTAATCAATAGTGATTTAAAGAGCATCTTTCATAAGACTACAGATAGTTTTGATTTCCTCTTCTGAAAACCTCCTGTTGGTATTCATTGTCCGTCACCAATTCAAGAATGACTCATATTTTCATAGATTTGACTCAGATCTCTATTATTTGAGAAATGAGACCTTTATCAGAGAAATTTTGTTATAAAAATATTTCCCTAGTTTCTTGCTTCCTTTTTCATCTTGGCTGTGTTGGTATTGTTTGCACAAAAACTTTTTAATTTGATGTAATTAGATTTATTCATTTTACATCTCGTAATGCTCTCTCACTCTTGTTTGGTCATAAATTATTCCCTCATCCATAAATCACTGTATTCTCTTCTCCAAATTCCTATAGACCTTTTTCTTATCATTCATTTTGGCTCTTAATCATATATTGATATGTATTGTTATTTAACAGGCCTGTATGTGAGTCCTAGACATGGAATTAAATGATAAACTTCTTTAGGAAAAGATCCATACCTCATATAACACTTAAATGAATGTCTTGCAAGATTTAGGGATTTAAGTGTCACTGAAGATTTGCTAGACTTTGCAATGAGGAAGACCTGAGTTTGAAACCTACCTTAGATATTGGGTGTCTCTGGTATCTCAACCTCTGTTTTCTTATTTGGAAAATCAAAATAATAATGGCACCTGTCTCCCAAGGTGGCTGTGAGGATAAGATAAGCTAACCTATGTAAATCTTTTGCAAACCTTAGAGTGCTACAGAAATGCTAGCTTTTATTATTGGATCTTGTACAGACCTGTGTATTTAAGAAATGCAAAATGAGCATTTGCTGAATGAAGAAAAATTCAGAAGTAAAAGAATTTTGGAATGGGATGGAGGTAGAAGCCCATTTTGTTTTTTAATCACAGAGAAAGTACTGATTTGGATGAGTTCCTCACACTAGAAGTTCGATATATGACAGAAATTACAGTTCCTGTCCCATACCAAGTCAAAGGCGAAATTCATTGCCAACTTCTAGCCTAGATACCAGAAGAATATGCTTCTATCCAATTTCCTTCTTGCCCTTCTTGGGCCTCGATCCAGACAAAGAGAAGGTTTATGTGGCTTCCTGAAATGGTTAACTCTGGGCCATGGCTCCCCGTTACAGCATTGTTGGTAAAGAATTCAAGAATATGCCTTACCTACAACTCTCTCCCTTAGGACTCTGCCTAGATTAGGAGTTTTTTAAGGCCTGCCTGCTAGACTCCCATAGAGCCAGGGATGGCAGACAGGCAGGCTGGCCCAGCCTGGGTTTCCATGACGACCGAGTGATTTCCATTACAAACCAAGCATCAGGCCTCCTGAGGGTGATTGATGGGTGACCTCGGGGCTGGAAGCTCTCCTGGGGCAGTGCTCCTTTCAGCCCTGGATAACGTATGGCCCTCAGTCTCCCCCTACTCCCTGGGCTAAGAGGCTGAGGTCACTTTTCTGGCCATGGATGTGAATTCTCAATCACTTGCCCTCCTCCTCCCAAACCAAATTTAGTCCCAACCAGTGTATCTACAGTGCCCAGGTACCAGGGAGTACCCTCTGAGAATGAGATTTCCCACCAGGAGTAGAGGTTGGGACCAAGAACACTAGGGACAGGCCATTTAAATCTAGTGAAAGGAGAAGGGATTATTGAGAAGGCTGGGCCAGCAGAACAGGAACTTTCACTATCAGAGGAAAGGGATGCACAATGAATGGGCCTGTGGAGCAGGTAGGAACACACACAGAAGCCAAACAAAATCCTCTTGCCAGAGAAAGACTCTCCTGCAGCTTGAGAGGAGGTGGGGGGAGGATGGAGAAGGATGCTTGGGCTGCCTGCTAAGCCGTGACCCAGGTGGAAGGCCAGACTGCTCTACCTGCCTCTCCATAGCTGGCAGGGATGAGAGGGTGAGGGAGCTGTCTGGCTGTCTGCCAAGAAGGGGTGACCCGGATTCCAGACCCCATCCGTGAGGATATCTATGTAAGAGTTCCTTTCTGACTCATTCATTTTCTCCTTTTCTTCTTACTGACATGTATGTGACTGGCTCTGACGGCCCAGGCATCATTCTGGCTTGACTGATCATTCTCAGGGCTAGTGGGTGTCTCCCTCTCTGCTGGGTGAACAGGTAACAACAGTAATGGCATTTATAAAGTGCTTGAAAGTTTACAAAGCACTTTATAAATATTGTCTCTTTGTGCTCACAATATATACTCAACATACTCTTTTTATCCTCATTTTAAAGAGAAGGAAACTGAGGCAGATGGAGACTGACTATATATCCATGATCATGCAACTGATATGCACAGTGATTAGAATGTCCAGCCTGCAATCAGGAAGGTTCATTTTCCTAAGTTTAAAGCTGGCCTCAGACACTTAACTTCGTGACCCTGGGCAAGTCACTTAACCCTGTTTGCCTCAGTTTCCTCATCTGTAAAATGAGCTGGAGAAAGAAATGGCAAAGCACTCCAGTATCTCTGCCAAGAAAACCCCAAATGGGTTCACAACTGAAAATGACTGAACAACAACAGTATGGTACAAGAGGTTCTTTTATATGTAATTTTCATATTGTTTGCTAAAATATAATATGGACATGAAGTACATGAGCTATAAGTGGAGCCAGGGGAGACAGGAAGTTAGTAGTTGGTAGGTTTGGTCAGTGCATCCTAAATTTTGTCATCTGGTTTAGACCTGGTGAGAGGTGTTGTTCAGTCAAATCCAACTCTTCCTGACCCCATTTGGGTTTACCTTGGCAAAGAAACTGGAATGGTTTGCTCTTTCCTTCTCCAGCCCATTTTGCAGTAGAGGAAACTGAGGCAAACATGTTAAGGGGCTTGCCCAGGGTCATACAGCTAGGAAGTGTCTGAGGCCAGATTTGACTCAAGGCCCAGCCCTCTAGGCACTATGGTGCCACCTAGCTACTGCCACAGTCAGAGTGCTTAAGTCCATCTGGGACACTGTCACCTTGGTCTAATAACTTAACTTCCCTGGTCCTTTATTTCCTCATCTATAAAATGAAGGGGATTGGACTGAATGATCTCTGATGTCCCTTCCAGAGCTAGCCCTGTAATTCTAGGATTCAATCATGAATTTAAAATGAAGAGTTTCCACCTGAAGGGTGGGAGTAGGTGGGGTTTTTGCCTCTTTTGGAGAGAGAGTGTGAGGATAGCTTCCTGGCAGCCTCCCCTGCCTGCTCACCACCACCATCACCCCCTCCCTCACACAGACCATCCAGACCCAGCTGACATCTTTGGGCTCCTCTACAGAGTGAAGCCACTTCAGAACCTGAGTTATACTATAGCCAGACAGTAGGCCTAGTGGGCAGGGGGGTGGTGGGGAGGAAAGGCATTCTTTTTCTGTTTGGCTGTTGGAAAGAAGCAAAGCTCTTCAAAATGCTGTGATCCTGAGAAAACCTTCAGGCAGGAGCCCCCAGTGGGGACTGATAGAGAAAATGGCCTAGGGCTGAATAGCTTCTACAGTCAACTCAATTATCTGTGTGTGGGTTAGCCACTTTGTGGATTATCTCTAGCAAGTTTTTAATCCAGGCCTAGCTACCCCAGATACCCAGTATGTGCTTGGCCCACCTCCCCCCATTGTCAGTCAGTGTATGTTCAGGGAATGCAAATGAATTTTAATATTAGCTTAAGCAGCACCCAATTAGAAAGGGAAATCAGCTAAAAATAAATTCCAAACCAAAATTTAAAGTGATTTAAAAAAATATTTGCAGCTCTGCTTTATTCATACAGATGTTTAAAAAGTTGGCTGTATTTATCTAGGGTGGTATAGCAAACATAATAACAAGTGACATTTGGGGCGGCTAGGTGGCGCAGTGAATAGAGCGCCGGCCCTGGAGTCAGAAGGACCTGAGTTCGGAGCCTCCGACACTTAATCTGCACAAACAAAAACCTAGCCGTGTGACCTTGGGCAAGTTACTTAACCCCAATTGCCCTAAAGGGGCGGCTAGGTGGTGCAGTGAGTAAGAGTGCCGGCCTAGGAGTTGGGATGACCCGAGATCAGATCCGGCCTCAGAAAATGAGCACCCACGCATAAATAATGACTAGCCGTGTAACCTTGAGCAAGTTACTTAACCCCAATTGCTTTAAAAAAAAAAAAAAAAAACAAGTGACATTCACAAAATTCCTTTTGCGTGGGGGTTTGTCCTTTGAGCATCCTAACAGGTGGGTGATTTACGTCTAAGGCGGGTATTTTTATCCCCTTTTTACAGAGGTAAACCAACTTTCCTACACCCAAAGGTATTGACAGGGACATGTAGGATGCAGATGCTATTGATCAGCTCTAGAGGGTGGAGGGCCCCAGATCTCACTCAGTACCCCCAAGGGGATTAGATTTCATACGGAAAGGAACGCTCAGAGATGTAGGTTTCTTGCCCAAAATCACAGAATTAATACTAATATCTATAATAATAATGTACAAAGTGCAGGGGAAACTAGGTGGCTCAGTGAGTAAGAGCTCCGGCCCCTGAGTCAGGATGACCCAGGATGGGATCCGGCCTCAGAAAATGAGCACCCACACATAAATAATGACTGGCCATGTAACTTTCAGCAAGTCACTTAACCCCAATCGCTTTTTTAAAAAATGTACAAAGTGCTTTACAAATTTCCTTGGACTTTCACCACAACCTCCAGAGGCCTCTTTTATAGAAGAGACTTGTCCTAGGTCATAAGTACCCAAGGCAGGATTCTCTCTTAAGTCTTCTTGACCAAGACTCCATCCACCAAACCGTTTAACTGTTTCTCAAATAGTATCAGAGACAGAATCTGAACCCAGGCTCTACTGGCTCCAAGTCCAGGGTTACACTGAGACAAACTTAGACTCAGAACACCTGGGGCCAAATTCTGGCTCCTACATTTGTCACAAGACATTTCTAAGTCACTTTCTAAGTCTCAGTTTCTGCCAGCTGTAAAGTAGGGATAATGATAACTGTGAAATATTACAGAATTGTTGGAGGAAAATTCTCTGTAAACCTTAAAGCCTTACATAAATATGAGCTCTCGTTATTTTTATTATCTTCAGAAAGGGATTACTCGTCCCTGACCATGAGGTTGGGATGAGCATCCCATCCACAAGGGCTGAATCTTAATGGGGCTACATAGAGGACTGGACATAAGGAAAACTGTTAAATGGGAGAAAGAAGTCTGCCCTCCTCTCAAGCCCTTGATCCACCATCTGCCTAGGTGATGCCCCATCCAACCCCACCAACAAAGTACTAGTGCTTTCCTACATCCCAGGGCCTTTCCCTCCATGGCATCCACAGACCTTTCCTGTCTCCACTCAACCTTCCATCAGCTCCATTCCTGCTTTTTGCCCAGGGCCCTATTCTCAGCTGGGGTACTGATAAACTAATCTGCATGAAGGTGATAATGGATGCTAATGAGTTAATGTGTTAACCTTCTGGGTAAGATTTGCATTTTGATGGGGTCTTTCCAAAGACAGAATGCTCTCTTCCCAAGAGAATGGCTGGGCTGGTGGAAATTCCAGCCTGTGTGCCAGGTAGTGGGGGAGATATTTCAGGGAAGGGAGCCCTTCTATGCCTCATCACTCTGGGACTGCCCCACCCTCCCCACCCTTAGCCCTCCAAGCCCAAATAGGGTGACACTATTTTGGAGGCTTCCAGTGGGTTGTGAGTTAAGGTGGATAGACCCTGACACAACAGCAAGGGGACCCAAATACAATACCCACCTCAGATCTTATCTGCTGTGGACACCCTCCAGAAAGTTTGTTTGGTGGGGGTGGGGAGAAGGAATAGAACAGATACGGAAACAAAATAAATACAAACATAGGAAGTGAAAACCTCTGGGGGAATCAAGTAAGGCTTCTTGAAGAAGATGGTACATTTAGCTGATACTTGAAGGAAGTAGGAGCCCAGAATCCTCAGATAGAAAGGGGAGGAAAGAGGTGGAGATAGAAACCTCCCTAGAAAAGAAGTGATGTTTCTGTGCCTGGAAGTCATTCACCAAGGCCCCCAGGAGGCTGGAGAAGGCACCATTAGAGACTCAACTGGTGAGCTTAACCTAAGATTAAACCAACTGTTTCCGTGGGACTGGCTGCTGCCTGTCAGAAGGGTAGCTGATGAAGCAGTCGAGCCAGCCTGGCTGGGTGGGGGAGTGTGGCTTTCCCCAATCACAGAGCTGTCAGGGGCATTCTCAAAGAGGCTCAGTGCTGACTTCGCCTACTTCACAGTTGGCTTTCAAGGCCAATTCTTGTGTGTATCTCCATCATAATCACCGTCGGGGATGATTTATGCTTCTGTGAGTCAGATACCCACGACAAGGTATCGCTTTCAGGGAGGAACAAATCCTTTCCAGGAAGAAGCATGCATAACCTATGGGAATGAAAGGGAATTTAAGAATATCTGAGAACTACTCTCCAAACCCCTACCAAAAAGTGAAACAGAAAGGCCTTGGTGAGTTAGGTCTGAGGCAGAGCAGGATAACTGACATCATTGGTCCTAACCTTCTTAGAGCTGACCTTGACCTAACAGCTTCTTACCTCAGGGCTGTGATGGCAGGAAAGGGAACATGCTCTTACTCTGGAGCCTACTAGGGCCCTGCCAGAATAGATGGGATGAAACTGTCAGCAATTCTTATTCCTTTTTCCTCATCTCGTTGTAGGGAATTTATTGACTAATTTTTTTTAAAAAATCTTTTTGTGAGCTCAATAGTGAGTAGAATTTGGGGGTTCAGATTTGACCCAAACCCCTATTCCTCTTCACCCCCCCACATATACACACAACTCTCATTTCTGGGTAATTCAGAAACAGCAGCTGCAAGGAATGGTTCAGTTGGTACTGCCAAGCTCTTGGCATGAACACATGGAGCAGAGGCTCAGTTTCATCTCAAAATAAATTCCACTTCACCAAAATAATTCTGAGAGCCACCAGCTGGTACTCTGGCAGGAACTTGAGGGAGATAGTGCTCTACACAGGGTAAGGGGCTCCACAGGGAACAGCAGGCCCTAGGCCCTTTACCTTGGGAGGGGCTATCGTTTTTGTTTTGTTTTTTTCTTCCTGTGCTTTCAAGATATGGTCCATTTATCTGGGAAGCCAACCCCTAATGTTCACTTCAGACATAGGCAATCAACCCAAACAAACAAAGAAGGTCTGGGTCCATCTGTTCAGTCACCTCAGACCATGGGCCATGTCTTCCATATGTTCCCAGACACCAAACAGGGTGTGAGCACTTGCTGGGATCATGGCATTTTTGAGCTCAAAGAAACCTTACAGATAATCAGGTGCAATGTCCTTGTTTTAAAGGATACCTAAGCCCTGAGGTCACTCAACAATTAGCAGCAACACTGGGATTTGGAACTCTCATAGGCTTTTGGCTTCAAGTTCAGTTTTTGGTCTACTCTCCCACAATGGAGGGGCAGCTAGGTGGTGCAGTGGATAAAGTGCCAGTCCTGGAGTCAGGGGGACCTGAGCTCAAATCCAGCTTCAGATGCTAACTAGCTGGGTGACCCTGGGCAAAGTCACTTGACCCTCTTTGCCTCCGTTTCCCCATCTGTAAAATGATCCAGAGAAGGAAATGGCAAATCGCTCCAGTATCTTTGCCAAGAAAACCATAAATGGGGTCACAGAGTCAGACATGACTGAAACAGCTCAACAACAACAAGTAACACAATTGATCCTTATTGAGGCCACGAATCCAGTCAACGTTGAGGTCCTACACCAACTCACAGAAGGAAGATTTGCATTGTTAGAATTTAGAAGCTATTGCACAGCATCAGTGTTATGCATTCTGCCACAGAGGACCTGCATTTGAATCTTGGCTTCACCACTTGCTGTCTGCTCTCCCTGTGGTCAATAAGCATTTATTAAGTATCTACTATGTACCAGGCACTAAGTTAAGTGCTGAGTGTTTTCTCTCTCAGCTTCTTTTCCTGGCTTCCCCTATTTTCTTTCTGGTCCCAGATAAAATCCTACCTTCTACAGAAAGTCTGTCCAAATCACCTTAATTCTAGTTGATTACTTTCTTCTGTTGATTACTTCCTATTTATCCTGTATATAGCTTGTTTCAACATAGTCATTTGCATGTTATTTCCCCCATTGGACTGTGAACTCCTGTGGGGCAGGGAGTATCACACAGCTTCGTGCCCTGAGGTAGGGTTTGAACTCAACCAGCAGACAGCAGGTGTTGGACTAGTTCCAACCCTTTAGGGTTAGAAAAGCACTTTACCTAGAACTCATTTGAGGATGGTGCTATTATGATCCCCACTTTACAGAGGAAGAGGGTAAGTGACTTACCCAGGATCACACAGCTAAGTGCCTTGAGGTAGGGTTTGAACTCAAGTCTTCCTGATTCCACATCTAATCCTTTCTCCACCATGCCGCCTAGCTGTCTCCTAGTTGATAGCCAAGGTCCCCATTCCTAGTGGCCTTCTTAAATCCACACTTCTAAAGGTGCTAGTGTGCCCTCTTACTGCCACCCAAGCTGCTTCCCCTTGCCCTTCCACATCCTTCCCATCCCCAGCTAGCCTCCCATAGAATCAGTTTCTCTTCAAGATGGCCTGGAAGACAGCTCTCTCCCATCTTCTAGCCAAACCAGGAACAGTCATTGTACCAAGATTGTGGCAAGATTGCCTGGCTGAGGAATTTGCATGTGTTGGTGCTTTTTGCCAGTCAGGGCAGCCAGAGTGCCAGAGATCTAAGGAAGGCATGAGCCCTGGTGGCCGGTGGGGCCACTGGGATCTGCTGATGGGGTGGTCTGAGAATCCTGCCTCTGGCTGCTGCTCAGCTGTAGGGCCATCTGCAAAAGGCAAAGGAGTGAACTTAGGTGTCAGGGAAGCTTTGGCTTTGCTAGTTTACAGGCAAGTCCAGGATTGTTTACAGAGGCAACAAAAGCTTGGGGCCAGGGGAGGAATTGAGACCCCAGGACACATTAGCTTTGGTGGCTCAGTGGGAAACAGAAATGACATGCTATGTAGAGGCAGCTGGGATGGGGGTGGGGGAGTGCTGGAGTGAGCCAGGATCACTTATTTGCTTGAATCATTGTTAGAGAGAATATGAAAATAGAGCCTGGCAGTCACAGGCTTTCAGAGGAAAGAGTGCTGAACTCTGAAAGTCAGACCTCCTGGGCTTGAGGGCTGGCCCTGAATGCCAACATGACCTTTGGCAAGGTACTTCCTGAACCTCAGTTTCCCAATCTGGAAAATGAGGGGGCTGGATCAAGTTCCCTTCCAGCTCTATAATCCTATAATCCTATGATTCATGATACATTGGGTTGAGAAAACCTTAGTAATCAGTGATAGTAATCTCATCCCAGAGAGTCAGAGGCATGTTCCATGTCCCACAGTGAGGTCCTAGAAAAGCCATAATTAAAATTCAGACTTCCTGAGGCTGGCCCTTCTATTCCTAGTAAGGCCTTGACTGCAGTCACTTCCAAACATAATGCTCCCTATTCCTGCTCTGTGGGGAAACTGAGGCAGGCTGTTTGCCTTGAGTCACAGGTAGAGGGAGGGTTAGAGCTAGATCAGACCCAAGAGTCAGGCCTTCGAAGTAGGAGTGTTCCCAGTCTCAGGTCTTCCTTGGTCTTCTTTCTCCTTGCCCTGCTTGACTCAGCATTGGCTTCAAGGAACAGCATTAAGTAAGTGAGTGAGAGAGAGGAGACCTGGCTGTGTTCAAAGGGCCCCAAGGCACTGCCAAACCCAAAGAAGACCAGGTGATCAGAAGTGTGGGAAGGGGAGCAGTACAAAAAGAAGTCCAAAGGGACCTGAACCCAGGAGGTCTGGCTCCAAGGACAGAGGATTTTGGTTTTACCCAAGGAATCCCAAAGGCCCTTGGCTTGTTCCTACCCCTTTGCCTCTTGAAGACAGGGTCCTAGAGACCTCAGCTCCTTTTCTCCCTAATCTGTTTCTAGCCCCTTTCTAATTCTTTCCCTATTAGCTTCTCTGTCACCTACCTTTTAAGCTATCCTTGAATGGGATTCCCTATACCCTTTCCCTTAAGATTTCTTAGACCATAAATTCCTTAAGAGGGCATCTGGATGGTGATAGAGTGCTGGGTCTGGAGTCAAGAAGACTTGTTTTCTTTTTTTAATTTTTGCTTTTTGGAGGGGGGAGGGCAGGGCAATTTGGGGTTGACTTGCCCAAGGTCACATGACTAGTAAGTGTTATGTGTCTGAAGCTGGATTTGAACTCAGGTCCTCCTGACTCCAGGGTGTGTGCTCTATTCACTGTGCCACCTAGCCAGCCCAAGAAGACTCATTTTTATGAGTTCAAATCTAGCCTCAGGCACTTGACAACTGGGTGATCCCGGGCAAGTCACTTAACCCTATTTGCCTCAGTTTCCTTGTCTGTAAAATAAACTGAAGAAGAAAATGGCAAACTACTACAGTGTCTTTGCCAAGAAAACTCCCAATGGGTCACAGAGAGTCCAACTTGACTGAACAAAGACAAAGAGCTCCTTAAGGGCAGGGATTACTTTTCACCCTTCTTTGTATCTCCAGAGCTTAGCCCAGTGTCTGGCATATAGTTGGCTGTTGTCCTTCATTCTCTAAGAGGACCAAAATGACATCACTGTGCTAGAGTCAAGCTTCAATGTCCAACTGTTTTAAATTCAAACAACATGTCCAGCCCATCGGAGTTGCCCTCTCTGACACAGAGTTTGAATGCTTGGTGGTTTAGTTCAGTAAGGACTTCAGTGTCTGGTACCTTGTTTTGCCAGGTGATCTTCAGAATCTTCCTAAGACAATTCAGATGGAAGTGATTCAGTTTCCTGGCGTGGTGCTGGTAGACTGTCCAGGTTTCACAGGTATACAATGAGGTCAGCACCATGGTCCTGTAGACCTTCAGTTTGGTAGTCAGTCTGCTACCTCTTCTCTCCCTTCTCTGAAGTGTTCCTTCAGAGCCTCCCAAACACTAAGCTAGCTCTGGCAATGCGTCTATCAACCTCATTATCAATGTGTACGTCCCTGGAAGGTACTCTACCAAGGTAAGTGAACTTATCCACAGCATTCAAAACTTCTCATTTACTATAACCGATGGCTCCCCATATGGATGTTGTGGTGGTGGCTGATGGAGCACCTGTGTTTTCTTGGTGTTAATTGTTAGGCCACAGTTAGAACAAGCAGCAGAGAATTGATCCATATTTTGTGACATCTCAGCTCCAGAGTCTTCACTGAGTGCACAATCATCTGCAAACAGAAAATCATGTCCCAACACTCCTTCCACTTTAGCCTTGGCTTGTAGCCTTTTCAAATTGAAGAATTTACCATAAGTACTGTAGCTGACCTTGATGCTGGGCTCATCCTCATTGAAAGCATTTGACAGCATGGCTGAAAACATCATGCTAAAAAACATGGAACAAGCACACAGCCTTGTTTCACTCCATTGGTGACTGGGAAGGCATGAGAGCATCATTATCTAGAACCCAGGCAAGCATGTAGCCATGAAATTGATGTACAATGCTGATGAACTTCTCTGGGCAACCAAATTTTGACACAATTTTCCACAAGCCCTCATGACTAAGAGTATCAAAGGCCCTAATCAGGTCTATAAACGTTGTATACAGACCTCTGTTCTCCTCCTGCCATTTCTTCTGGAGTTTTTGGGCAGCAAACACCACATAGGCCATTCCTCGGCCCTTTATGAAGCCACACTGGCTCTCAGGTAGATGACCATCCTTCCAGAAGAATCAGCCTATTAAGGAGGACTCTGGCATGAATCTTGCTCACAATGACTAAGAGAGAAACTCCTCTGTGATTGTCACAGGACAGTCTATTTCTTTTACCTTTATAGCATCCCAATAGCAGCCTGGCACATAGTGAGCCCTTAATAAATGCTTGCTGACTTGACTCCCCCTCCTTCCCTCACCCCTTCCCAAGAGGTGGGACAAGAACTCCTCATGGAGACTAAAGGTCAGTGATGAATTGAGGCCCCTCCTGATAAATGGAAAGAAATGGAGTGTATATACTTTGTATATAGGGGTTTAGAATCCAATTCTGCTGAGGGATGTACCTTCAGAAGGTGCTGAGCCAGAAGCCTGGTAGGCAGGGAAAGGGTTAGGTAAGCCTAGTAGGTGCTGACAACTAGTAGCATTTCATCTGCATAACAGCTGCTCCCTCTTCCCCCTTGAAGGATCATGAAATGATATCTGGATCCGGTGACTGGTCCAGGGCTTGAAACTATTTCCAAGAGAAATTCTATCCTTTGGACAGGAAGCATGTTCATTCATTTGCTAAAAGAGTCAGCCAGTAACTGAACTTCCCGTACTTTTAAATCCAGCAGGGACAAGTGGAAAGGGAGACAGAGAGGTGGAGGAAGTAGAGAGAGAGGGAGAACAACAAGCAATTTAAAAGTAGAGACAAGAATCATAACCAGGATTTTCTGGGTCCTCATATAAAGGAATCCAGATATATGAAACCATGAGATTATTTACAAAGCTACATGCTATGGCATGACATACAGAGTGATAGGGACCAAAGTCTATAGGGTGGGAAAAAGGAGGTAGGTGTGGTTTGTTCCCCAGAAGTGATCTGATATTTGGGCCCACTGGACAATTTTGTGCTGATTTCCAGACTTACTAAAGACAGATCTCAGAATAAGTATTCTTAGGTTTTACTGCTACCATGACATTATTTATTAACACTGGAGCTGAAGATCAAGGAGATGATGGTTGGCGGATAAGAATTTTACTTGATTAAAAAGAAAAACAGAGTATTTTTTTCCTTTCACCTAAGTAGATATTCAGAAAATTCAAGTCCCTTCAAAAAGGGGATCAGAGAACAGTGAAGTCATGGTCCCCTCTCCAGACTGTCTTCAGCCATGCTGTCTGTCAGACCAGCTAGAATACCCCTGGATTTCCATTCTCTGATTCTAAGGAGGTAGAACCATGAGAGAAATAAAGACAAAAATCTCCAGGGTCAGGTGCAGAGTAGGGCATCCAAAGCCTGACTGGCTCTGCACTCTGTCCAGCAAGAGACCCAGGTTGGATTTGAGACACTCCCTCCCTCCATGAGGGAACTTCTCAAGCTCAAAGGGGAGCAGGTTGAGATTTGAGAGAGGAATGTACCTAAACCGGTCTCCAGGACTAGGAGCCTGGGCCTGTACGCCTCAGACTGAAAGCATCAATAATTCATACTCTACAGAGTATTTCCCCTTTTGTCACATTTCTGGCCAATTGATTTCCCTTGGCCACAAACTTGCTGCTTTTAGAACATCATTAATAACAAATCGACTCTGGTAAAATATGTCTGGGGAGCGGGATGGCATCTGGGAGAGCCTCATGACCTGCCGACACCCTGAGAGATGAGCTCCCTTTTATATCAGTCCCTGAAGGCACTGTAAGACTGCTGTACCCCTTCCCCCCCAGCCTCTCGCCCAGTCCTAAAGGCACAGATGTGGGCATGGTATGAGGGAGGGGTTCCACTCTCTTCTCATGCCATATTCTGGGCCTTAGGGGGAGGGAGGAAGTGAGACACTGCTTTAGCCACAGACCTAGACATAAACGTCCTGGATTAGGCTTGGTTTGAATTCATCCAAAAGCAGAGTCTGGAGAGAGGTGAAGGGGACAGACTTTATCAGGCCTCAGAAAACAGAAATGCCTTTCCCAGAAAACTATAGAAAGCTATTCTCCCTTCTCATTTAACTTAGCCCTGAAGTGGAGATAAGGAATGGGGAGGTGGGGAGAATGATCAGCCAGACAGCTAATAGAACCCTTGGTGACTCTGAGAAATTGGCCCTCACTCTTCTTAAAAACAAACTTGTTCATTATGACTAGGCCTGGCCCTATTCAGAATTGTACAGCAGACCAGAGGTGTACCCCCAGCTGCTGCTTCCTCAGGTACAGTCCCTCTCCAGAGCAACTCCCTCTTACCTCTACAGGCAGCCTAGAGGCCTCATGGGAGAGCTATTACTAGGATGGAGTGATAGAGACTTTGTAGAGATGGCCCAAAATTTAGAAGTGGTGACAGCAGCATTTTCAGTCACTTAGCAACATAAACCCAACTGAGATTTGCACAGTTAGCAAGAATAATTAGTTTCAAAAGAAGTAACCAGGTGGGAGCATCTTCTCCCCATGCAGCAAACCCAGGTGAGCTCGTTCTTGGCCTCACCTGACTCAGATCCCCAACCCCAAGCAGTAACTGTTCAGTAGGTCAGGGTGTCTGCTATCCACAGCCCTCCCCCTGAACTGAAGGCATCACTTGCCCTGGGAGCAGCGAATATTGATATGGCTCTTCCTTTGTCCAGTTATCAAGACCTAGCCTGGGATAGAGAAGATAAGGATCTAATAAACCCATTTACACCAAGGAGTAAATGACCAGCAAGACTTCACAGGGTATCTCTCCCAAGAAAGTGAATGTGTGTAGGTATGTAAATGTAAATACATAAAAATATGGGATAAATAGGTGGTTGAGTAGATGGAGCACCAGGCCTGAAGTAAGGAAGAGCTGAATGCAAATCCAGACTCAGACACTCACTAGTTGTGTGACCCTGAGTAAGTCACTTAACTGATGCCTGCCTCCGTTTCCTCATCTGTAGAATGGGAATAATAGTAACACCTAACTCACAGATTTGTTGTGAAGATCAAGTGACATAACAATTGTAAATAATAATTTTAAAGTATTTAACGCAGTGTCTGGTACATACTAAGCCACATGCATGTAAGCTATTCTACATATATAGGCACACACATATATGTATATAGACATACACATATGTATGTGTATATGGGTATAAATAGATATATTTATATATGTGTTTGGATAGATACAGATTGTATATAGATATACATTTAATGTATATTAGAATCCTATATTTTGAGCTAGAAAGGATCTGAGAGTTTGTCTAACTCAACTTCCTCAATTTACTGATAAGTAAACAGGCCCATCAAGGCAAAAAGCCTTGCCTAGGGTAATACACCTAGAAAATACCAGAGGGGAACATTTGAACCAAAGTACTCTGACTGTTCCAGCATTCAAATAAGAACAGGTAAAGGATTGGAACGAAGGAACGAAGCTATAATGGTTGAATATCAGCCATTTTTGAGGGAGGGAATATAGATATAGACAACACATACACAAACATAGAACAACAGCATCTATATGTGTTATTGTCTAGTCATTTTTCAGTCTTGTCTGGATCTTTGTGATCCTTCCCCTTTTGGGGTTATCTTGGCAAAGATCCTGGAGTGGTTTACTGTTTCCTTCTCCAGCTCACTTCACAGATGAAGAAACTATGCCAACAGGGTTAAATGACTTGCCCAAGGTCACACAGTTAGTACATGTCTGAGGCCAGATTTGAACTTAGAAAGATGAGTCTTCCTGATTTCAGGCCTGACACTCTGTCCATTGTACTACCTGGCTATGTACATATGTATATGATATATATGTGTATGGGTACCTATGTATATTAAACATATGTATGTATGCATATGCATGTGTATGTTCGTATACATGCATGTATGTTTATATATATGTACGTGTGATTGCATGAATATGTGTGTACATATATCTTATATGTACATGTGTGTTTCTATGTGCATTATGTGTATATATTTATGTATGTTTATACATATGTGCACTGCATGTGTAGGTGTGTGACATTTATATATACACATATGTATATTGTATTGTATGTGTTTATATATGCATACATGTGTATGTACACACGTCATAGCATATTAGGGCCATGATCAAAATTACCACTGATGAGAGACCTCACACAGCACCTTCCTTGACCAGCCAGAGCCCAGGGACATCCCCACTGCCAGTAAAAATGCCTGTAAAAGTACCCAGCCCCACAAGTGTCTTTAGACAAGCCACATGGACTCTGGTATTTGTTTCTGGCACATAGCTGCTTGCTTCTCCATTCCCTTCCCCCTTCCTTTCTCATCTCCTTCCCTCCTGCCAAGTGTGAAATACACGTGAGGCTCCCCTCAGCAAGGGGCTTGAGACCAAGCCAGGGCCACTGAGCAGTTCAGCCCTCTAAGGCCAACTAAACGTCGGCCAAGATCAAGGCCTGAGGGAGAGCCCTGCAGAGAAGATCACATTGCAAAGTTCTCTCTGCCCCATGCGCAGGCCTGGTAGTTTATATCCCAGGAAATCTCTTGGTTGGCCCCATATCGATTTAACTTTTAAAAGGAAGCCTTAAAAAAAAATCCACCATAGGGTTGAAATAGAACCTGCCCTTTGCAGTTCTATCAAATATTCCACTACACAGCTGGGTTCATTTTAAATGTGTCTGCCCTGGGCTGGGCCAGAGGGGCCCAGGAGCAAAACATTGTATCTGGCTTTCTCTTACAAGACCGGGAGGACTTGGCTACAGCAGGAGGCTTGTCAAAGCATTTTACAAGGGAGGATAAATATTTGTCATCTACACACACAGCAACTTGGAGCCTGAGTCCCCTTTATGGCCAAAGCTGAGGTGACTGTTACAATCCAGGCTCTGGCTACAACTGAATGAGCTTTGCTGATGGCACTACAGGGAAACCACAGGAGATCCAGGATACAGCTAAGGCCTGAGTGTGGAAGCCTGAATTCCCTCTGCTCCAGACCTCTGATCTCCTCTGACTGTGCTGTCTGTCAGGGCAGCCACTACTGGCTCCACACTGCAGGAGTCGGCTCCCTTCCCTTTCCTCTTCTCTTCTTTCTTTTCCTTTTCTTTTCTTTCCTTTCCTTTTCTCTTCTCTTCCTTTATCTTCTCCTTTCCTTTCCTTTCCTTTCTTTTTCCCTTCCCTTCCCTTCCTTTCCCTTCCCTTCCCTTCCCTTTCCTTTCCTTTCCTTTCCTTTCCTTTCCCTTTCCTTTCCTTTCCTTTCCTTTCCTTTCCTTTCCTTTCCTTTCCTTTCCTTTCCTTTCCTTTCCTTTCCTTTCCTTTCCTTTCCTTTCTCTTCTTTTTTCTCTTCTTGTTTTTCGTTTCCCTTTCTCTTCTTTTTTCTCTTCTTGTTTTTCATTTCCCTTTTCTTCTTTTTTCTTTTCTTTTCTTCTTTTTTATCCTCTCTTCATTTCTTCTGGCCAGGTGTGAAAACTCCTTCCTTCTACCAATGAAGAAGAATCTATAACTCACCTTTTCAGAGATTTATCTAGGAGCACACTGAAGTTATGTAAATTGGTCACACAACTAACATGTGTCAGATGCAGATTTGAACCCAAGACTTTCAAATGGCCAGCCCTCTACCTGTGACAAGATGCTTCTCTTCCTAGAGTTATGAAAATTAAAGATATAAAAGACTCTAGGGATCTGACCTCATCATTTTATAGGTGAGGAAGATAAGGGCTGGAGAGGTGAGCTAGCTTGACTGTGGTCCCAATTAGTGATAGACTGGACTAGAGCTCCCAGATAAGTGGCCCTTTCTTCAGATCATGTGCTTCTGACACTTCCCACCCCCCAGTTGACTCTGTTTCCTCATAGGCACCCTCTAGTACGGGTCTGACCAAGACTGAGTGTAGGAGTTTTGTGCTAACAAGATGTGCCCCCTCCCCAACGGAAGTAAGCATACAACTATCACTAGATGGCTCAAACGTCTGCAGGCATAAGACCTGAAAGGTTGTCATTGGCTGCTATTCCAGAATAGGTTGTTTTGTTGCTGATGCACAGCTCAGACAGTCCATAGCATGAAGAACTGCTTCTCTCTCTCTCTCTCTCTCTCTCTCTCTCTCTCTCTCTCTCTCTCTCTCTCTTTCACTGCCTCAGCACAAGAATAAGGACCCAAAAATCAGGTTAAAGATGCAGAGTATAGTTAGTAACTAGTGATGATTTATGTTTTAAAAATATTGAGTCAACAGTGAAAGCTACCAAATATTCAAAGTGCTCCTTACTGTGCCCCTTGTTAACTTATAACTGACCTGGGTATCCCCAAATGGGGCAACATGCCACAAATGTTCCAGTATAATTAAAGGCCTTTTGTAGACTCTTATCTCTGAAAGAAGGTCAACCTGGGGAACAGGGCTCATAAAAAGTATAAAACCTTTTATTCTTGGTTATAGTTCCTGTTCAATCATTCAACAAGCATTTATTAAGCACCTACTATGGGCCAGGCACTGTACTAGGCACTGGAGATAAAAGGGAAAGAATAAAGTTACAATGAGCTTGTATTTTCATGGAGACGACTACAAGAGTATATGTGTGTGTGTTCATACATATATACATAATATATGTATCCATATATATAGAATATATACATTATATATTCATAATAAATTTAAGCAAATATGTATAAATAAAAAAATAGTTGAATATAAGACAGTTTGGGAGAGCAGGGGTAATTGGGGAAATCAGGAAAAGGTTCATGTAAAGGTGGTACCTGAGCTGCATCTTCAAGGAAGATAAAGATTCCATGAAGGGGAATTAAATAGGGAATATATTCAGGGAATGGGGTAGGAGGTGGCCAGTGTGAAAGGTCAGAGATGGAAAACAGAGTCTTGTGTGAGGGACAAAGAAAAATCCAATTTGGCTGGATCACAGAGAATGGCAAATGGAATATCACCCAGCAAGGTTGGAAAGATAGTTTTCCTCCTATTCAGGCTTGTCACTTAGGCTACATGATTGAACCCAAACTCTACTCATAGTCTAAGGGCAAGAGTAACTGTATGTGTAGGGTGACTGACATATGGTCGTGAAGGAAGGTCTTTGAAAACTAAACCGAGTAACTTATAGTTTATTCTGGAGATAATGATAATGTTTTATCCTGGAGTTGATGGAGTACGGGCATGAGATGGTCAGTTCTATATTGAAGGAAAATCAATTTGTGTGTGTGCCTATCTTTGTATACACATATATCCACACATGTGTATATGAATGTAAATATCAAATCAACAAGCATTTATTAAGGGCCAGGCATTGTGCTAAGTGCTGGGCCACCTCTTGTGCATATATGAGTATATTCAAAATGATGGCAGTAGGGAGGTGAGAGAATAGGAGAGACCATGTGCAGTTGGTGACACCTGAGCTGAATCTTGAAAGAAACCAGGCATTCCAGGAGACAAAGTGCATCTCATTGCATCAGATTGTTCATGGTGGATAATAACTTCATGGTTTGTCACCTTCCTAGATAATATTTTCATTTTAACAAGTTGATGACTTACTGGCCAAAAAGAAAATTTGCATAATCTTGTTGGTGTCTATTGTGTTCTGTTCTGGACATTACATTTTAGGGAAGATAACGATGAGCTGTAGAGTGTTCATGAAAATGCAACTAGGGTAGTGATGGACCTCAAGATCATGTTATATGAGAATAAGTTGAAGGAGCCAGAGATATTTAGCCCAGAATGGGAACAGAAGAAGAGAAGTCTCAGAGTGGGGCATGATAGTTGCCTTCAAGTTATTTTATGACTGACATATGGGGTAAGAATTAGATTGGTTTTTCTTGACCCCAGAAGACAGAATTTAGAGCCACGGGAGGAATTTGTAAAGAGGCAAATTTGTGTTTAACATATGAAAATATTTCCTGTCTATATAAAAGCTACCCCAAAGTGGCAAGGCTGCCTCATCAAATAGTGGGATTTCAGGCAAAGCTGGAATGATCCCTGGTTCCATATATTGTAGGGAGGGACTTCTTTCAAGGAGAGGTTGGTCAAGAAATGGCCTCTTCCAAATCAGTGGCTAATTCCTTTGGGATTTGGTATACTCTAGCAAAACCTGTTAAGAAACATTTGAAGATCAGGACAGTGACTTTCAGTGCCCCTGAGATTACCCATAGAGCTACCTATCTGTTCTGTCCCTACACATACAGTTGCTCCTGCCTTTAGACTGTGAGTAGAGTTTGGATCCATTCATGTAGCCTGAGTGAGAAGCCTGAATTTCATGGAGGAAACCTAAAATGGCTTTGCATTCTAGAAGTGATAGACAAAGATATGGTCAGTCAATCAATAGGAATTTATTAAGTCCCTACAATGTACCAGAGATCAAGGACAAAAGTAAAATAGTTCCTGAACTCAAGGAACTTAGGTCTTAACGAGGGAGATAACATGTATATGTGTAAGTATATACAAAGCACTTAGAAAATAATTACCAAGATATTTTTAGATAGAGGGAAAGGAGGTGGGAGTATGAGGGGGAAAAGGATCAGGAAAGGCTTTATGTGGATAGAAGCACTTGAACTAAGTTTTGAAGGAAATCACAGATTCTAGGGGACAAAGGTGAAGAGGGAAAACATTCAGGCATGGGGGACAGCCAGTGTGAAGGTGTGGAGATAGGAGATGAAGCATCATCATGTATAAGACCATTACGGTTAGACTGTAAGAGTATTTGAAGTAAAGTAATACATAGGAAGACTAGGAAGGTAGGAAGGGGCCAAATAACTCATTCAGAGGTAAGATCTATCAATCTATCTGTCTGTCTATCTCTAGATCTAGAGATCTAGAGATAGATCTAGAGATAGACAGATAGATTGATAGATCTATTTAGATCTATGGATCTAAATACATATATATCTTGATACACAGATCTAGATCCAGATAAGTAGGTAACTAGAACCATAGATCTAGGTAGATAGACAGATATTTGGATCCATAGATCTAGGTAGGTATCTATTGATATCTAGATCTACAGATCTGGATTTTATGGATCTGGATGCCTGTCTGTCTGGATCTAGATCTGTGGATCTAGATATCAATAGTTATTTACCTAGATCTTGCTCTATGGATCTAGATAGATAGAAATCTAGATCTACAGATCTGAAAATAGATAGACAGACAGACAGACAGGTAGATAAATAGAAAGGCAGGTAGACAGACAGGTAGATGATAGATAGATTAGATAGATAGATAGATAGATAGATAGATAGATAGATAGATAGATATAGATAGGTAGATAGATGTGGATAATGTATTATATCCATATATGGTTTATATTTAATATAAATAAATATATCATATGATCAAAAAGTAAGATATGTATGTGTGTATGTATATATATATATACACACATATATATATATATATATATATATATATATATATATATAATAGATACAACAGGAATTATGCCAGATAAAGCTAAATTCTTAGGGAAAAAAAGACAAAATAGCCTTGGGCAGGGTAGAAATCCAACGAATCAGAGAAAATTAATATTTAGAGCATTCACCCCCTATCCACTCCACCTGTCTCCTGAGCAATGAGCTAGGTCTCAGGTTTGTGGACCCAAAGTAGGGACCCCCAGAGTCAAACTGATTTGGAGAGAACTCCATGCTTCTGTCCCTACCCCTAAGAAACAGAAGATACATATGCCCAGTCTCATTAAGAAGACAATGAGGGGGAGATTTGTCAGGTTGACAGGGAGCCTAAGCAGAAGATTGCCTCAGGCCTGAAGGAAAGTGACAAAGGAAACTGAGCTACAAACAATACACAAAAATGCCAGGACAAACAATAGAGAAGAGGTTCCTCAAGGCAAAGATCCCACCCCATTCTGAACTTTAGTGAGTTTGCCTGAAAACCCCTCATTCCATAAGAAGTGTGAGCACTAGACACATGAAAGAAAAGCAGAGTGAAAAGAAGGGAGGAATGAGGAGTGCGGGAAGGGAGGCTCCCGGAAAGGGCCTGTACAGGCAGCACTTTTCCCCTGAGGGAAAAGTGACTAGAAACTATACTGGGACCAGCTCAGCCACTAGTGGTTACTCCAGGCTGCGACTCGGACCAGCAAAGGCCAAAGTTCCTTTCTGAGGAAGCTGCTGCGGCCCTGTGGTCCACTCTAAGACTGTCTTTGACAAAAGGGAGGGGCCAGACAGTGAGTACCTGGGAATAAAAGGGAAAGGTTAAAATGCCAATGATATCAAGGTAGTGAAAACTTAATAAAAGCCTAGCACACATCAGAGAAGAACCTAAAAAACAGAGGGAAAAATGAACAAAACCATAAAGAGAAACTGAAATATTACTGATAAGAACGAAGGAAGGTAAACTGATGATGACTACTGAAATATAGAATTCTCTGGATCCCTCCGGAGATTATGATACAATGAGAAACCTCAGGATGGCTCAAAAGAGAAATTAAATTCATAAAGGATCAAATTTGCATAAGTAATTAAAGTGCTAAATGCATAATTAACAGACTAGGGAAAATGGAATGCATGACAGAAAACCTCTCAAAAGAAGACAACAGATTTGGGACACATGAAGTAGAGGAAAATTTGACAAAAGAGGAACAAAAGAAAACAACATAGAAAGAACACATGGATTCTATACAAGCCAAAACAGCTAATCCTGAAGACAATCTGTGCAGTGATAACTTAAGGATCATGGGTCTCTCAGAATATAACAAATGAAAAGACCAGAATACCATAATGAAGGAAATAACAGTCATTTTACTGTGTTATTTCCTGCATCTATGGAGCAACATTTGAGAGAATTCACAGGTCACTCCAATAAATAACCAAGAATTGCAAACTCTAAGACAAATGGTAGTTACATGATCACATGTAGCAACTACAATGGTAGAGATAGGAACTGGATGTGTGGTTTCACTGGGATAAGGAACTCCCAGATGATGAAATTGTTGTTTTTTTTTCTTTTTGGAGAGGGAGAAGACAGGGTAACTGGTGTTAAGTGACTTGCCCAAGGTCACACAGATGGTAAGCATTAAGTGTCTGAGGTCGGATTTGAACTCGGGTCCTCCTGACTCCAAGGCTGGTGCTCTATTCACTGCACCCCTATCCACTCCTGAAACTCTTGCTACAGGTATAGATTGGCACCTTTTCTGTAGCTTATAATCTTAGAGAGTGATCTAGATTCAAGTAGAAACTTGGGGATCACTCAGTGTCCAGGCTTCCCTGAAATCCCACTTTCTACAGGAGATCTTTCCTGCTCTCTCTTCCTACATCACCCCCCACTGCTATTGATTTCTCTCTGGGATTGCTCCCTATTTACACTATACAAATTCTACATACAAATTGGTTTGCATTTTATCTCCCCAACAAGCACATGAGCTCCTAGAGGTCAAGGATTGGGTTTTCTGCTTTCCTGTGTCCCTTTTCTTAGTATAATGCATATAGTAAGTACTTAAGAAATACTCTTTGATTGATTGATTGATTGATTGATTGATAACAGCTAAAGACCAGGAGGTTAAAGTGCCTTGACCAAGGTCAGAAAGATTTTATCAGAGGTGATGATGAACCCCAGTCCCCTGACTGCAGAACCAACACTCTTTCTACCCTAATAATAGATAGAGGCGAGTTGAATAATAAGGAGTTATCCTGCAGTGACAGGACATCAGAGAAGAGAATGAATATTCCAAAAAGCAAAGATGCTCAGGCTGTAACGCAAAATGACATTTCCTATAAACCTGAGCTTAGTCATCATCAACAACAACAAAAAATGATGAATATTCAACAAAAGAAAAGCATCTGAGGCATTTCTGGTGGGGAATGTAGATGATAGATAGATATAGATAGATAGATAGATAGATAGATAGATAGATAGATAGATAAAAAATAGTCATAAAATAAATAATATAAATACATAAATATATAAAAACATATAAATAATCTAGAAATACAAATAAATAGAAGTTATAAAATATAAATATATAAAATATAAAAATAGTTTTAAAAATCTGTGTGACCAGATTATTTTATTTATAAACACTTCAAACAGAAGCAAAAAAAAAAGGCAGGAGTATAAGTACAATCAATTAAAAAAGACTTAAGTATAAAGGTGATTACCACTTCTTTGGAGGTTATTGTTTTTATGCTCTATAGTTCAAAAGAGGAAAAATAAAGAATAAACATTAAGAAATAAAAAATACACAAAGAGATAAAGATATGTGTGAAACTTTGGGAATCAAGAGAATCTAATTTGGAAGAGTTGAGCTAAGGCTCCATAAACTAGACCCCTGACCTCCCATGGTTGAATCAATGTCTTTTGGAAGATAGAATAGCTGAGAAGGTATTTACATTACAGGAGAAGAGGGAGGTAGAACACTGAGAGGGAAAGGGGAAGCACTCCTTCTAAGATGGTAGTCGAATGGTAATGGGAAAGTGATTTCCATTGTTTCTCAGTTCTTTGTTTATCTTTGCTGATGTTGTGAATTTTTTTTTTTTTGCTTTGATTGACACCATGATTACAACTGCTTTTCTGCACCCACCTGATGCAGAGTGCATTTTGTTCTAGCCTCTCATTTTCATTCTGTATATATCTTTGCTTTTTAGATGCCTTTCTTATATCAACAAATTGCTGGCTTTTCATCTCTTAGCAGATGTCAATCTCATTTTATTGGGGTGTTTAGTTCATTCATATCTGTAGTCCTGATTGCTGTCTGTGTTTTTCTTCATTTGTTTCTTTGGTATTGGTTTTCTTCTTTTGTCCCCCTTTCTCTTTTAAGTCAATACCCCTAAGATCAGTTTTGTTTATGTTATTTTGAGTCTATTTCTATAGACTCCCCCTTTTCCTGCTCCTGTTTGCCAGCCCTACTTCAAATTCTTTGAATGTAGTTAAGTTGTTTGTTTCTCTATTTTAATTTTATCAGAAACCGTACCTCTTCTGCTGTCTCATCCTAGAACTTCTCTCTGTGCCTGATGGTCCCTCCCTCTTGGACATCCACTCATCCTTGAGGCCTTTTCAACCTGAAATATTCCTTTTCAGGTCCCTTCAGGATCACTCCTCTCATTAGTGAGTTTCTCCTAGGGCCCTCATTTTATGGGGGTACCTAAGGCAACCTTCATTCTGTTCCAAGACCTGTTCCTGACTTCAGACTTAAACACAAAACACACACACACACACACACACACACACACACACACACACGTGTATCTTCCTAGAATATATGAACATATTCTGGTCTAGGCAAAAATGAGTTCCATAGAAGAGAGAGAGATGCTGTGAGCATTCATCTAATACTGTGAGTGACTGCCTTGTCAAATCTTTTCCACAGATGCAGAACTGATCTACCAATGAGCATCAGTGGGGACTGATTCAACCTCTCCCTCCTAATGAGTGTCAAAATCTTTGGGAGTCTTTGTGGTTGTTATTGACCGAAAGTATAGAAGAATTCTAAAGTGAAATTTTGAGCAAGCTCTCAAAATACCACATCCTTCCCAGGATTCCATGTACCATAGTTGCCATCCCTTATATGTCCCAAGAAGAATCAAGAACCTCCCACGATACTAGCTTTAATCTAGTCATCTATTGAGATCTGCGCTGGCTAAGGAGTGAAAGAATAGCACTCTGGGCTCTATGGGCCTTCTCCAACAGTGACTCGTAGGGCACAAGTTAAATTTTCATGGAGGCAAGAACTTTCAATTACAAGGTTGTGGAACTTGTGAATTAAGTGATCAAAAAGAATTCTATCACCACACTTTTCCAGATCTTGAGTGGTGATTAAACCAGAGAGTTCATAAAGATAGTCACATAAATCTTCAACTTTTAAGAATTTTCATGGCATCTTAATGCCTTCCTTCCATTTATGGCCTCCAATTTTTCCTGTCTATATCTTGTTTGTATAGACCTGTATGCATATTGTTTCCTCCATTAGATAGAGATTTTTTTTTTTTGGCTCTGTATCACTAACGCTTAGTACATAGTAGGTGCTTAGCAAATTCTTATTGACTTACCTGACAGTGATCAACAGCTTCTTTATAGGTTACTCAGAAGACTTTATAGGCAAGGGTAGGTTAGGACAAGCTCGTGGGTTTTTGAGAGAGCAGATTGTTAAATTTTTAGTATGAGTATTTATAGTTCAGAATTTGATAATAAAAACCATGGTTTGATTTATTGTTATGTTCATTATCTTGACTTGATAATGTAGATTAAACTTAAAAGTATATGTACATATTTTTCCTCCAGAGAGCAGGATTATTAAACATTTGCCAGCAAACCCCTATTTCTAGTTCTACCAGAGTGGTCTCCATTTGCCTTTACTAGTTATCGATTGTCTATGAATACAAATATGTGAAGTATGACTGCAGGACAGAAGTGTGGGTGAAAATCATAATTAGCAAAGGACAATTGTGTAGGGAGGTATTCATGGAGTTGTTGAAATAACTCCATTGTGGAAAGGAAAATAACTTAGTTGTCCTGGTGATGGAAATATAATAGCAGAGGCGCTGTCTAAGGTCCTCTCCGTACATCTTTGTCGCTGGGAGGGATTGGGCCGTAGATAGAAATATTTTAACTCAGGGGGTGATGAGAATAGCTGTCCAGAAGTGTGAAATGAAACAGTTTCCCATTGGAACAGTTGAATAGTTTTTGTAGCAGCAAATAATTTTGTACAGTGGAGAAAGTGGGTCATGTGTGTGTCTGTGTGTGTGTGTGTGTTGTGAGTGTGTGTGGGTATGAGTGTGTGTGTGTGTGTGTGTGAGAGAGAGAGAGAGAGAGAGAGAGAGAGAGAGAGAGAGAGAGAGAACACCATCTCCTACATTCAGAGATATAGAGACTTAGGTCTGGAAAGAACTTTGGGATCATCTAGTCCAACTTTCATTTTATAGACAAGGAAACAGAGGCTCAGAGGAATGTAATAACAACCAAGATCACTGGACCACTAAGTGGCAGAGTCAGGATTCAAACCTGGGTCTTCTGACTCCAAGTCCAGCATTCTTGCCATTATACCACATTGCCTCCCACTCTTGGAAGAAGGACAGGGTCATCTTAAAGTTTAGAGACAACATTCCCCAAGGTCACAATTATACAGGAAATTATTTCATGACCCTTTGGACTTCCCAGTTAGTTCTTTGTTCCTGGCTGGTACTGATGTTAAAGGTGTAAAAGTACCAGTTGATGAATGGATGAAAAAAATCATTTATTAAGCACTTACTATTTACTAAGCACCAGGGATACCTATACAAAAGCAAAAGTGGTCCATATTATCAAGAAACATATACTCTAACAAGGGTAGACAATGTATCTAGGGGAATAGTGGTCAGGGAAAGATATTTTGGTCTGGAAAGCTACAGGGATGGTAGGTGGAGCTAAAGGGGAGGAGATTGACCTACCCTTTCTAAGAGCAATGGCAGTATTGATTTTTATTCTGGATATAGAACTAGAAAGTGGGAAGCTGAGGGGAGGGGTTAGTGAGGGGACAGGGGTAAAGGATAATAAATCAATTGGAGAGAAGATTGCCAGCGAGAACAGGGAGCAGGAGTGTGCTAAGACCAGCTCTAACCAGATTGCCAAATTTTCAGTGTGAGCATTTCAAGAATCGGCAATTACTATAAACAAGGGCTTGATTTATTGTTTTATTGATTGTCCAAACTTAGGAAAGTATTAATAATGAAGATTAAAGTTAAAAGTATGTGCATGTATTTCTGTCATCCCTCTACCCCCATCCCAGTTAAAATTTTACCAGTATGCCTCTAGTAGAGAGTAAAGTGAGGCATGGTTAAGTCCTGTCTGAAATAATAGGCTAGATGAATCATTCACCAATACAGAGTAAGGATCCAGTGTTGAAACAATTAAGACCACCAGGTTATGGCCTCTGGTTTAGGCAGCAAGGTAGCTGGCAGAGATTGGGACATAAAATAAAGCAGGACAAGGTCAGAAGTAGAGGGCCAGGTGGGTGAGACACCCAACAATCACTTGATGTTCTACCAGACCCCAAGCTAGATTTTCACCTCCATGGAAATAGTTTATCAATTAGTATAATTTGACACTAAAAAACATGCCATTCAACAGATCTGAAAAGCAGATTCTTTCCCTTTGAATGAAATCGTCCATGTAGGTAGTCACCTTCTCTGATGAGTTGTTTATAGGAACAGCAAAAATTAGGCACAAAGTCCAATAAGAAACAGGGTAGTAGCAAAAGAAAGAGATTTATTATGACTGAAAAAAGAGGCTCTGTTGAGTTGTCTTCCTTTTCTGTTCCTCCTACCCCATTCTTCTGTATCTAATTCCATGAAATCTATTTGTGCCAATGGTTGCAAAAACAAAATAAAAACACTACACCACAATTATTGCATGTTTACAGACGCTCACCTTCTGGCATAAATTTCCTAAATGTCTAGATCTTGTATCTTCTTTGGCATGTTAGATAGCAACATAGAACAGCAAGTTAATTGTTATTCCAAGTTCCATCTCCATCTCTCCTCCTCTTTGCCTCTGTCATATGAGTCTGCTAATTGATATTCAGAATTGTCCTTATCTAAAAAACAATATGGAATAATGAATAGACAGTCAACCTCAAAGTCAAGAAGGTGTGGCTTCGAGTCATGACCTCTCAGTGCCCAGGGTTCCTCTCTAAAACTATGAGCTGTAAAACAGTTGCAGAAATGCACCAGTAGAGGAGGTTTCTTCACTATGAATTGTCATTAATGTCATCAATGAAATCATAGGTTTGGATTTTTTTTTAAAGGACCATTGTGAAAGTTACTTGTAAATCACCTTAAACTATATGGAGGAAAGGTGCTATGGAAGTCTGATTACATATTAAATGATTCATTCACAAAACAATATTGGTCCCCAAACTCTCTTTTACATCAATGTCTCCAAGTGTTTTGATCTCCATCATACTGGCTATAAGTTCAAAAGATTAGAATGAAAATTAATACACTAAGAAAGTACAATGGTTTGCAAGTAGGATCCTATTCCACTTGCTCTTTCATTTAAGTTCCCAAACTCCTTCCAGCCATGAAAGCAACTCAGTTCTGCCTGGATCTCCTCAAGGAAGCATCTAATAACAGGAAGTTGAGCTAGGGGGAAGGAAGGTATGAATAGGGAGCACACTTTTCATTTTTTAAAATGCATTTACCACACTGGAATTGGATTTCTTCTGTTCCCTGGGGTCATGGATACAAATTTGCAAAGATCCTCAAATTCCTAGCCCTAGAAAATTGGAGGAATTTTTCTGACCTGTGAAAAACTGCTTGAAGGGTAGACAACAATTCTTTTTGGTTTTTCAGGAATCACAATCCCATTTTCCAGAGTCTTTACTGAACATGGGGAGCTCCTCCCCTTTCTAACAATGGACACTGATCTGACAGTAGAAGCAATGTGGAAGAATGGAATCAACAGGTCAGAGAATCTGTGTTCCAACATTGGCCATATGATTTGCTGTGTCATCTCTAGGAAATTACTTCAGTTGCTTCACTAGAAAATAGGGAATTAGTAAATTCCAATAAAAAGAATAGCTAGTATTTACATAGCACCTTAAGGTTTATAAAATGCTTCACAAATAACATCTCATTTGATCCTCACAACCATTCCAGGAGGTAGGTGCTATTATTAAGCACATGGTAGAGATGAGGAAACTAAGGCAGGTAGCAGCTAAATTACTTGCCCAGAGTCCAACAGCTAATAAGTATCTGAGCCTAGATTTGATCTTAGGTCTTCCTGACTCTAGGTCCAAAGCTCTATCAGCATGGTATAGTGGAAAAAGTATTGCATTTGCATTGTTGGTGGAATTGTGAACTGAGCCAACCATTCTGGAGAACAATTTGCAATGATTCCCAAAGGAGTATAATAATTGTGCATATCCTTTGACCCAGCAACACTACTTCTAGGTCTGTATTCCAAAGAGATCATAAAGAAGGTAAAATGACCTACATGTACAAAAATATTTATAGCAGTTCTTTTTGTGGTGGCCAAGAACTAGAAATTGAGGTTATGCCCGTCAATTGGGGAATGACTGAACAAGTTGTGGTGTATGAATGTTATGGCCACAAGAAATGATGAGCAGGCACATTTCAGAAAAGTCTGGAAAGATTTACATGAACTGATGCTGAGTGAAGTAAGAACCAAGAGAACATTGAACATTGTATGATGACCAACTTTGATAGACTTAGTTCTTCTCAGTAATACAATGATCTAAGCCAATTCCAAAAGACTCATGATGGACAATGCTCTCCACATCCAGAGAAAGAACTATGGAGTCTGAATGCAGATTGAAGCATATGGTTTTCTCTTTTTTATTGTTTTTTTCTTTCTCATGGTTTTCCCCTTTTGTTCTTATTCTTTTTTACAACATGACTAATGTGGTACATGTTTAATATGATTGTACATCTATAGCCTATATCAGATTGCATGCTGTCTTGGGAAGGGGGGAGAAAAAATTTGGAACTCAAATTTCATAAAAGTGGGTGTTGAAAACTATCTTTATATGTAATTGGAAAAAATAAAATACTATTAAGTGAGGGGTGGGTGGAAAAGAGTATTACATGTGAAATCAGAGGATCTATTTTTGATTTCTGGCTTACCATATTTGTGAATCTAGAAAAGTCACACTTAATTTTGTTGGATCTCAGTTTCCTTAACAATAAAATGAGAGGTTTGGGCTAGACGACCTTTAGGGTCTCTCCCAGTCCTTCTTCTTAATCCCATGAAACCCATGAAGGCAGATATTTTCTAGGCAAGACATATATGAGAGGAAATATTTGGACCACTCTCTCCTAACTCAATTATCTGCCTTCTTTGATCCATGAATATTGTCAATATGGATACAAAATATTCAAAGGCAGTGGAGGGGAAAATGAACCTGTGGAAGGTTTCATGTGAAAGCCAACTAAACCACATCCTCTCATGAGAAACTGGAAGGAGAACAACAAACAGATACACAATGAAAATGATTAGACATTATGTCTATAGTCATCTTTTGGTTTCTATCTCTCTTGACCACCATGGCTTAAATCTTTAAGGAGCTGCAGATTTTCCATGTCCATGCCCAGGGGTTCAACTACTGAGCATTCCTGACTGAGTCTTCATGGGGTTGATGTTGTTCAATCTGAAGTTCAAGAGATTATCCTTGGAGCAACAACAGAGGAAACAAAGGAGGAGTGATGGTAAATGTGGAAAGAATGGTTCCATTCAATAAGCATTATTGAGGGTTGCTGTGTTCCATGCACTAGAGAAACAGATATTCTGCTTTCCCAAGGAAAAGAAACAATCCTTTCTTTGCTATTCCTATAGCAGCTTATATTCCACTGGAAGAAACATGTGTACAGATAAATATTCACAAAATCTATTGTCCAGCCTGGTGGCATAAACCAGGAGTTCTGAGATGCAGTCAGGCTAAAACCTTCAGGTACCCAGCACCAATATGATGAAATTCTTGGAATAGCCTCTTCAACACATTCTTTTCTCACTCACAATCTCACTGCAACATACAATTTAAACTACCCTCACCACAATCTTTAACTCTCCCTCCCATTCTCCCTCAATCACTGCTCCCAAGCTAGGCTGTCCACCTCCATGCTGACCAACACCAGCCTTGAGATTATTTCCTCCTACTCTTAAATATCCCTATAGAAGTGCATGTTCCCACATCTCCTTAGAGCTTCTAGGGGCCACTGTTTTTCTTCTTTTCCATCTCAACCAAACAGCGTCCCAAATCCACTCTCCATTCAACCCTAGTTGTAACTGTCAGATTTTGCTCTGCCATTTCTAAGTGAGTGAGATCTTTAAAAGACCTACACGTATTCTTCCTTATCAAATATCAGAAGACAGGATTCAAAATGAAGCTGAAATGAACAGAAGAAAATGTCACAGCTCTCATTATGTCCCTGGATTGTTTTTCTCCATTGATTTTTTGAGGAATATAACCAAAAAGGAGAGGAACTCCAGGTGTCAACTAAACAATAGATTCTGGGCCACAAAGTCCTGCAGGAGAAGCCAACATGGTCATTCTGATGCCACAGAATTAGAGTGTAGCAAATAGAAAAAGACCTTAGAGGCCATTTAGTCTAAATCTTTTTTTGACAGGTGAGAAAACAGGAGCCTATAGAGGGGAAGGGTCTTTCCCAAGGCCATGCTGGGGGTTAGTGGTGGGATACATAGATGTCACAGTTCAGAAGATCAGCACAGAACAAAGACCTCCACTGGCTACTGCATATTGAAGCAAGATATATTCACAGCAAAATATGTTTCGTGTCTGTAACCATGGTCTATATCTTTGCACGCCTTATTTAATTCATATTATGTTCCCGTTCAGGGGTAAAAAGTCATTCCAGTGTGCTACTCTCGCATAGATCAGTGAGTTTTTATTTTCGCTGTGAACATACTTCAGTAGCTGCGCTTCCTAAGTTTAGAAGGAGCAGTCCTTCTCAGAATTCATTCCACCTAATGGCCTGCAGGTCTCCCCTCCCCAATCCTACTTTCTGCTATGTAAAACTACACTGTCTTTTGTTTCTATCAAGTTGTTTCACACATGTTACTCTCAGCTCCTTAAGCAGACAGAATTCCTCAAGGGTCTGGGCCATCTCTAACAATAACAATAACAATTACAACAAAAGCAACAAAGATAACGATAAAACATTTATATGCTTCTTTTTATATCCCCAGTCTTAGTACAGAAACTACAACTTTGTTGTTCAGTCATTCTGTTGTGTTTGACTCTTCATAAACCTGTAGACTATACTGTCCATGAGTCCTGTAGACTATACTATCCTTCTTGGCAAGGATACTAAAATGGTTTGTTATCTCCTGCTCCAATGGATTAAGGCAAACAAAGGTTCAGTGACTTACCCAGGGTCACACAGCTAATAAGTGCCTGAGGTTGTATTTGAACTCTGGTCTTCCTGACTCTAAGCCCAGCACTCTATTCATTGTACCACCTAGTTGCCCTGCCTAGAACATAGTAGGTGCTTAATAAATGTTTACTGGTTGATAATACTTTAAGGTTAAACAATTCTTTTAATAATTTTTATTTACTATTTTATTTTCCCCAGTTACATGTAAAAACAATTTTTAATGTTTGTTTGTTTTTTTAAAGCAATTGGGGTTAAGTAACTTGCTCAAGGCTACACGGCTAGTCATTATTTATGTATGGGTGCTCATTTTCTGAGGCCAGTTTCAATCCTGGATCCCGGGTCATCCCAACTCCGAGGCCGGTGCTCTTACTCACTGCGCCACCTAGCCGCCCCTTAATGTTTGTTTTTAAAACTCCAAGTTCCAAATTCTCTCTCTTCCTTCCTACACACCCCCCTCACTGAAAAGGCAAGCAATTCAATATGGGTTATACATGTGTAGTCATGCAAAACATATTCATAATAGTCATGTTATAAAAGAAAGCATAGACAAAAAACCTCAAGAAAAATAAAGTAAAAAAGTATACTTCAATCTGTATTTGGACACCATCAGTTCTTTCTCTGCAGATGGAGAGCATTTTTCATCATAAATACTTCAGAGTGGTCTTAGATTGTTGTATTGTGGGGAAGAGCTGAGAATTCATAGCTGATCATCTTAAAATTTGGCTGTTACTTTGTACACAGTACATTTCACTTTGCATCAGCCCACGCAAGTCTTTCTAGTTTTTTCTGAGAGCATCCTGCTCATCAAATAATAATAATAACATTAATAATAATAATAATGACAATTTTATAGATGGGGAAACCAAAGCTCAAAGAGGTTAGTGACTTAACTGGAGTCATACAGCTAATCTGGGATAATAAATCAAATTCAACATTCTAGCCACCCTTATCACCTGGCTGCTTCATTCATTCAGATTCTTACATAAAGGAGCTAGTTTCCAAAAATGTGTTTGTAAATCAGATTTGTGGAACTGGAGATGACATAATCTACCATAGAATCAATGGTATAATAAATGGTGGACAGAGTCCCAATCCTGCCCACAGAAACCTATTTAATCCATAATCTAAACTAATTAAAATAAACATAAAGATAATAGTATCTGGATGTTTTCTGAGCAGTCCACAAGCCTCTGGCCTCTTTGATTTCTTGATCTAAATTGTAATGAAGAATGAAATGAGCAGAAACAAGAGTACATTGTAAATAGTGACAGCAATATTGTTTTAAAGATGACTGAGTAACTAAGTCATTTTGACTATTATAAATACCCAAATTAACTTTAAAGGACATAAGAAGATAGATGTTATCTGTGTCCAGAGAAAGAACTGATGAATAGAAGTATGTGTAGAATACTTATATATGTGTGTGTGCACATACATATATATCTATACTTACATATACGTATATATGTACAAATGTGTATATTTGTGTTTGCATTATATGCATGTCTATATGTGTGTACACACACACACACATATATATTTGTGTCTAATGGTAGTCATTTCTGTGGCAGGGTAGAAGGAGGGAAGAAAAAAGAGGAAAAAAATTACATGATAGTTTTGTTATATATTTAAAAGGAATAGCAAGTTATACATAAGAGATTTGCAGTTTCATGTGTTAAACAAATGTTTTTTTGGAAAAAATTATAATTTCCAACAAATTAGTCCCCTATCCTCTCTTGCTTCTGAGTTGCAAGAATATGCTCAGACAGGGGCAATGAATTTTGCCCATCTTAAAGAACTGTGTACCTGTGAATGATAACAGATGCTTAAGATGATGGAGACGTAAGATGGAGAACCTCATCACGTTCTTCATCGAATTGTTTTTTTTTATTTTTTTATTAAACAAATGCTTTATCTGTTTTACATCATTCATTTCTGCCAGATTTTGAGTTACAATTATTTCCCCCCCTGTTTTTCCCCTACCCACCCTCCCAGAATAGCAGTCCCATAAGATATTGCTTCCTCCAATCTGCTCTCTCCCCTATCTTCTCCCATACCCCCTCCAACTTTTCCATTAGAGGAAGGTGAAACTTTGTGTCCCAGTGCCTGCACATCTTATCTTCCAATTACAAGCAAAAGAGTATTAATAATAGTATTTTTATATATTTGAAACATTTAGTCTTAAAACCTCGAATTTCAGATCCATTTCCTTCCTCTCTTGTCACCCATTCCCTCTGGGAAGATAAGTAATTCAGTATATGTTGTACATGTCTAGCTATGCAAAACATTATCATAGTAGATATATTGTACAAGGCTGCTTATAATTCCCTCCCACTCATCCCACCCCCCACCTGGTCCATTCCCTACATGATCCTGTCCCTCTTCTATAGTGGGTACTTCCAACCTCCCCTCACCCCAAGGATGCCCTCCCATCCATCATCCCTCCTCTCATCCTCCTTCCCCCTATTCTGCTGCAGGTTGAGATATCCCATTTAGTATGTATGTCATTCTCTCCCTGAACCAAATTCAATGAGAATGTGGTTTTGCCTTTTTGCCTTCCTATTCTCCCCCTCCCTTGCAACCACTTCCCCTTGCTTCTTCTACATGAGATAGTTTACCCTACCCAGGCTCTCCCCATCTCCTCTTGCCACTTTCCTCTCTCATAACATAATTTCACCCCTTAAGTATCCTCCCTTCCCAACAAATTCAACCTGTGCCCTCTATACATGTATAACCGTAAACATATATACACACATTCACATATATATTCATATGACCATACATCCTTCTTCCATTATTTTCATAATGAGAAAGATTTCATCAGTCAGAGATATTGTTTTTCCATATAGGAATGTAAATAGTTCAACTTTGATAAGTTCCTTTTGATTTCTTTTCCCTGATTACCTTCTCAGGCATCTCTTGCTTTTTGCGTCTGGATGTCAAATTGTCTATTCAACTCTGTTTTTTTCTTCAAGAATGCCTGAAAGTCCTCTATTCCACTGAATGACCATATTTTCCCCTGAAACAAAATACTCAGTTTTGCTGGGTAGGTGACCCTTGGGTTCATTCCCAGCTCTTTTGCCCTCCGGAATATCATATTCCATGCCCTTCAATCCCTCAGTGTAGAAGCTGCCAGGTCCTGGGCTATTCTGATTGTGTTTCCACAATATTGAAATTGTTTCTTCCTGGCTGCTTGTAGTATTTTCTCCTTGATCTGGGGATTCTGGAACCTAGCTATAATATTCCTGGGAGTTTTCTTTTTGGGATCTTTTTCAGGAGGTGATCTGTGGATTCTTTCAACCTCTATTTTGCCCTCTGGATCTAAAACATCAGGGCAATTTTCCTTGAGAATTTCTTGAAGGGTGATTTCTAGGTTCTTTCTTTGATCATGGCTTTCAGGTAGTCCAATAATTTTTAAATTGTCTCTCCTGGATCTATTTTCCAGGTCAGTGGTTTTTCCCATGAGATATTTCACATTGCCTTCTAATCTTTCATTTGTTTGGATCTGCTTAACAGCATCTTGATTTCTCATAAAGTTATTAGCTTCCATTTGCTCCAGTCCAACTCTGAAGGAATGAATCTCCTCAGTGAACTTTTGAGATTCTTCTTTCATCTGGCAAATTCGACTTTTTAAGGCATTCTTCTCCTCATTGCCCTTTTGGGCCTCCTTTGCTGGTCTATTTTTTAAGGTGTCGTTTTCCTCAGTCAGGCTTTTGACCCTCATTTCATACTTTTCCTGCATCCTTCTCATTTCTCTTTCCAATTTTTCCTCCACTTCTCTTATTTGATTTTTAAAGTCCTTCTTAAGGTCCTCTATGGTCTGCAACCCGCTCATGTTTTCCCCTGGGGCTTTTGGAGCAGGACTTCTGACCTCACAGCTGTCCTCTCGCTCTATGCTTTGATCCTTTGTGCCCCCAAAGTAGGAGTCTAAGGTTGCATTTTTCTGTTTAATTTGTTTCCTTTGCCTTGGCATGTTGCCACTTAATTACTTGACTTTTGGGCTTGTTGCCACAGCATGACCTGGCGCCAGACAGGAACTTTCACCCCGAATGTGTGAGGGGGGGCCAACTTCCGTTTCTGACAAGCTGGAAACCCACCCATGACCTCCACCCCAGATCACAATCTAGATCGAGGGACGTTAAAGCAAAAGAGATTACCCCCTAGGACTGATCGCTGGAAATCCCTACAGTTCACAGGCCAGGACCTGGACCTGCCTCTGAAAACTGCAAAATGGCTTGTCTACTCAGCGGTTTATAGCCCCCAGGGGAGGAAGCTGACGAATTCCCCAAATACTGGTTCCAAAGTCCATAGGGCACTAACCTCTCACTTTGTCCTAGGCATGTCTATGTTGATAATTCTGGAGTCTCCACAGCTGCTGGTGTTCTGGGGTCCCTCCAGCCAGCTGCTGGCCCTGCCACCCTGGGGCTAAAACAGTAACTCAGTTCGCCTCCTTGTGCACTGCGCTGCCGGCACTGCACTGGTCCGTCCTGCAGGGCTGTCCTCAGCGGGAGGTTAGCTTCTCTGTGTTGTTCTGTGGGTGCTGGTGCTCCAGAAGTTGTTCAGAGTCCCCTTTTACATAGTTTGGAGGTGATCTGGGGGAAGAGTGGCTTGGGCGTGCTGTTTCTACTCCGCCATCTTGGCTCTGCGCCCCCCCTCCTTCATTGAATTGTTGTTTCTCCAGTGTCTGCAATGAGTGTTTGTGTTCAGACTGCCACAGCCTACATGGCAGGTTTTGGTTTGGATTTCATGCTGGCACTCCTCATGTACACCACAAAGTAGGGTGACCCATTCAACCAGGGAACTTTGTTGATTAGACTCTTCTTGTCTTTGAATTCCCTGTGAAGCCAACTGCACCAGACCTTCTGTGTGTCTCATAGAGGATGACCTAGGCATCTTCAGTTTCTTTCTGCTGAATGACCTCAAATGAGTTATTTGTAAAGCACTTAGCATAGTGCCTGGGACAGTAGGCATTATAGAAGCATGTATTCATTCTCATTCTCCTTCCTCTCTTCTTTGATGTCTCCTACAGTCCACCTAGGATTCTGTAGGCAGCTCCACAGACTTTTTTACTCCCTCTTATCCAGAGAACCATCCTCTAAGGTCCTTCTCTAAGGAAGAGTAAGCTAATTCCTCTTCACTTCCTCAGATGTCAGGCAAGATCCATCCCAAACAAGCAGTAACTCTTGCTCAGTCATTTTAGGGGTTAAAGGAAAACATACACTCACAAGTCCATTTACCCATCCAATCTCTTTCAAATACACACACCCCCACACACACTTACACACACATGCAAACACACACATACACACGCATGCATGCACACACACATACACACACCTATTAACACCAGATCATGCAAATAATTGATTCAAAAATCTCAAAGGAAGGAGAGATAGCATGTGCCAGGTAAGTCAACCACCACCTTGACCACTATATCTTTTCACAGACTCTGATGGGTACAATGCAAGATTCAAGCCCAAGAGCCCTAGGGATATCAGTATTTGCAGCCCAGTACCCTCAGTCATTTTCCTGGGAAAGGAATAAACATTTATTAATCATCTACTATGTTTCAAGCAATGTGGTACTCACTTTACGAATATCTCATTTAATCCTCAGAACAACTCTATGAAGTAGGTGCTATTATTCCAATTTTGCAGTTGAGGAAACTGAGGCACACAGAGGTTAAATGACTTGCCAGGATCACTCAGTAAGTGTCTGAAGCTAGCTTTGAACTTGGATCTTTCTGACTCCAAGCCAGGTGCTCTCTCTACTGTGGCATGTAGTTTCCTGTTCCTGCAGGTGCTATAACCACCTCTATTGAGGACCCAGAAAAGAAAGTTCTTGGCTTTGTCCAAAGTCCTTGGCTCCATCAAATGGTTCAGCATCCTAACTGATATGATTTTATCAGTGAAAATATTAAAAAAGAATAATCACCATCTGCTTTCTCCTTCTACTCTAAGGACCATGGCATTCTTCCATCTGACTTGCCTGCTAAACTCTTATATATGTGTTGTTTCTCCCTTTAGAATGTAAACTCCTTGAGGGCAGGAAATGTCTTACTTTTCCATTTATGTCCCCAATGCTTAGCAAAAAAAAGCTTTTTTATTCCTTAATTCATTCTGCTAACACCTGTAGTGTTCTAACCATCAGGGACCATTTCATTTTTGTCATTGTATTCCCAAACCTAACACAATGCCCTGCTTGTAGTAGGTACTTAATATATGTCTATTAAATTAAACGCTATAGGTGAAAGAACAGGAGACCACTGCTTGCAACTTTGCCTTAATAGTACATATGCATACTATCACAGTTATAGTGAGAATCTCAATATTGATATAGTTCAATTCCTTCAATAATACATACACTTATTGGCCAACCAATTCATCTGTAAAGTCTTATTAAACACCTACTGGATACTGAGTCCCTCATCAAGGATACAAAGATGGAAATTAAAAAAAAAATCTCTGCCCACAAATTAATTCTATCAGAAGAGCCCATGTATGTATATGTAGCCAATATGCTCTGGGTCACTCTTTCAAAGGCAGGCCAACTACATTGCCCCCATAGGGTTCCAGAAAGTTTTAGGCTATCTCTCCTCTACAGCTTTTGACCTGAGCCCCCAACCCCACTATTAGCCAATCAAACAATGACTAGGCCCCCAGCTCCATTTAGCCACTTATCAACAATTAGCTTTTACCAGATGATATTTACTCTGAAGCTTGTAATGGAAATGCAGATTTGAAGATCTTCCCTGCCCCTAGGCCAAAGGCTAGATTGGCTTAAGAGACTTTGATTGACTTCACTGACTCTGAGAACCTTCCTTGATTTGAAAATATACTCTGCCCCCTAATAGGCTGAATGTAGTCACATGGAGCCTGTGGCAGGAGGCTTGGTTTTCAGGAATGACCACACCTTGATGCTGTGTGATTGGGCAGTGGGTCAAGAGGGTGTTACATTCTCTGAGCCAGGAGAAGACTATATAATCCCCGATTTGAGGCTTTGCTTTGGGGCTCACTTTGAGAAGTGTTGTGTGATTTGAACAGATGAGACTCTGGGAAGCCATTGTTGAGAGCACCCCCGCCTTTGAAAACCCAGATGTTGATGCTTCCCTCTCTGGTAACTGTGATTTTGGTATTGATAATGGTTGGACAGTTTGGAAGCCTGTCTGATCTGTCTGTATATTCTGAAGTTCAGGGTGCTGACCTTTTCCCCTGAACTAGGTAATATATGTTTGTTTGATTAAAGTAAGCTTGTTAACCCATTTTGAGTTGCTTTCTTTTACAAAAGCAGATCTAAGAACCTGTGTTGGCAGCCACTCTGGGGATGCTGGGGTGCTTGCTGCTACAAAGCTATAAGAACAAAAGTACAAACATTTCCCCCAAACACCTCAGAGTCATTTCTCCCTTATTCTGCCTCAGTCTCTGAGAAAAATACTCTCAGACTTAGTACAGTTTCTATGGAATATGGATCCCACCAAATTCACTGCTGAATGAGTCTCAGCATATACATATATATGTAAAAGTATTCTATACATACTTTGGCTAGGCTTTGAAGACCATTTCTGAATCCTCCATGGGGCATTGATGGCAGGCTAGCTATAAAACCACACATGAATGCAAACTTCTAGAATGCCACAGGCTTAATCGTCTGACCTATCAGATTTCACAATGTAAGAAACTTGAGATTAATCCACCATAAATAAAAGATAAAGATTCAAGGTCTCATATTCTTGGGGCTATGTAGCAGCCACAGAGCAGAGAGGGTCAATGGCCTCTCTCTTTACAGCATTTTCTCTTACCAGACACCAGTGAAGGTGTCCAACCCAGGGCAAAATCCACCGAGAGAGTCGCCTCCAAAGATGAAGAGTCAAGGGGCAGCTAAGACTTCTTGAAGCCATTGCCCAGTTGCAGTTCTGCAAATGCAAGGCTCTTCATCACATAGCAGACTAGAACCAAATATAGAATGTCTACACTTGTACTGGTTTCTCCAAAACACTTTTGTGACACATCATCCTGACTTCTCTTTCACATGGGGAATGAGTCTCAGCTGAACGCCGACTCATGCATCAGTCCTTCGTTACACAATGTGATCATTTACAAAATAAATGTAAGCTATTTGAGGAAAGTCACTAGTAGTTGGAGGCCGCAATCAGAAAAGACTTCCGGTAAAAGGTAGTTCTTGGATCAAGCTTTAAAGGAAATTATGGTAGAACGGAGGAGGAAACACTTTCAGCTGTGGGAGTCAGCCTGTGCAAAGGCACAGAAATGGGAAATATATAGTGTCATGTGAAAGGAGCAGCAATAAGGACACTATAGATGAACCACCGGGTGTATGAATGGGAGTAATGTATAATGAGGCTAGAGAGGGAGGTTGGCTCCAGATTGTGAATAACGAGGAGTCGTTGAACAAAGACCTTACATTTAGAACTCAGAGGGCACATAGTTAAAATAATGTTTATGGATGGAATCCTTAGAACTGTCTGCCATTACATGTCCCTTACTACAGAAGCAAGAGGAAGCTAGACATTACCCAGGGCCATTCCATTCTATTTTGTTCCCTGTTGGTAACGAGCCACTCCATCCTCCGCTAAGTCTCTATGTGGGTGGCAGATAGTATGATGCCAAATCTGTTCTTGAAGTATTGAAATCCTCAAGGCCCAGCTCAAATTCCATTTCAATTCAATTGAACTAAATAATATATATTGTTTAGTATATATCATTATTGCTGTTGTTATTATTATGTGTCTTAGTACTATAAGACAGAACATAAGCTCATCAATACTATACAAGCTTCCTGAGGGTAGGAACTATTTTCTTTTGGTTTTTGGATTCTCAGTACATAATACAGGGCTATGCACATAGTAAGCACTTGATAAATGTCCATTGAGTTGAGTATTATCCATTATCACTCAAATAATGCAAAATTTGGTTATGGGATACTGTTTTTAGGAAGGTGTCTGTCCATTAAACATCCTTGGAAATATTGTCATTAACAGTTGAACCCAATTATCTTTCTAGCATTTTGGAATGGAGGGTGAATTAGTTCAACCTTCCTTAAATCATCTGCAGCAAGAAAAATAATAAATCTCAGGAAAATATACCCCTACATAAGTTATTTGGATGGACTGAGCAAGAGCCATTTAGTTATTGACAAGGCAGGAATGACCCCACTTGATTCAAAACTGATGTCTCTTGGAAGAGACCACTCAAGCTGCCTTTCAGCTCTTAGAATCCAGAAGTTCTGATATTGCCTTCATTCCTCTTGGAAGTGTGTAGACTAACAGGCTTAGATCTCAATATACCTTTCTCTTGGCATTGTCAGGGAGCTACTCTAACAGCAAGAAAGGACATGACAAGGGTTCTATGACCCAACAAGAATAGAAGTAATGGACCAAAGAAAGAGCAATTTTCTCCAGAGGACTCTGCTTTCCCACAGGTAACCTGGTGAAGAATAAAGAATGCTCCCTTTAGAGTCAGAGAATCTGGGTTTGAATCTTAGCTCTGCCTCTTGCCTCCTGTGAGCTGTGGGCAAGTCAGTGAATGATCTAATGTTCCTATATGTAACATGGAGAGGTTGGACCAGATGACCTTCAAGGTGCCTCTCAGCTTGCATTCTATGATGCCATAGAAGTTCTCTTTCATAAGCAAAACAAAACAAAACAAAACAAAACAAAACAAAACCCAGCCACCTGGCTTTTTTTCTTCTATTTTTCCTGGTGAATAAAGGAACACTCTTCTGTTCTGTGCTCTCATGCCTACATGTGAGGCCCTACGGGGACAAGGACAAGCATTGATTAGTAATCCATTCCCATCTTCCTTTCAGGAATACTTGCATGTGTCATATCATTAGAGCTATCATTGTGGATTATATTCTTAACTCCTCGAAGTCATTTTGATGGGTTTGTATGCTCATTGTTGAACCAGAAATTTTTCCAATAGCTCATGAGCGTTATGGTACTCATTAAATCTCTTCCTTTTATTCTCCTGAGCAAAATTGCTTATTTCTTTAGAGGTGCTTAGATCATCAAATGATCTATTATTCGTTGCCCAAAAGAAATCACAGGTAGACAGAGCACTGGCCCTTGACAGATTTGGGGTCCTCTAGCGTCATTAAGAGTAGTCCCAGATGAATAGTTTTAGCATATATAAATTCATAGATAAAAGGATATTTAAGGTCATATCTTATAGAAACTAATTCTTAGCTCTTCATAATTCAGTTATGCCATAGAGAAAGTGCATAACTTTTCACCATGAGAATAATAAGTAACTATGCATAACCTATGGTTTTTAATCATAATAGCCAGCATTTGTATTTTGCTTATTATGTTCCACACACTAGACTAAGTGGCTGTTTTGTTTTTTTTTAAATAAATAAACCCTCACAACTTTGAGATATAATCTTGCACCTACCCGACTGGCTAAAATTATAGAAGGGGAAAATGACAAATGTTGGAGGGGATGTGAAAAAAATTGAAACACTAATACGTTGTTGATGGAACTATGAACTGATCCAGTCATTTTGGAGAAGAACCTGGAATTATACTCAAAGATTTATAAAAGTGTGCATACCCTTTGACCTAGCAATACCACTATTACATCTGTTTCCCGAGCTGATCAGGGAAAAAGGAAAAGAAACCTCTATGTTCTAAAATATTTATAGCTGTTCGCTTTGTGGTAGAAAAGAACTGGAAATTGAGGGAAGGTCCATCAGTTGGGGAATGGCTGAACAAATTGTGGTATAAGATTGTGATGGAATGCTACTGAGATATAAGAAATATGAGCAGGTTGATTTATTGTTGTTGGAATTTTGTGGGGGGTTTTTCTTTTGTGCAGGGGGGAAGGCAGGACACTGGGGGTTAAGTGACTTGCCCAAGGTCATAGGGCTAGTTAAGTGTTAAGTGTCTGAGGCCAGATTTGAACTCAAGTCCTCCTGACTCCAGGGCTGGTGTTCTATTCGCTGTGTCACCTAGCTGCCCCAAGCAGGTTGATGTTAGAAAAACATGGAAAGAATTGCATGAAATAATGAATAATTAAATGAACAGAAGCAAGAGAATGTTGTATGCAGTAACAGCAGTAACAATGAATGACTAAGTGGTTCTGACTATTATAAATATTCAAATCACCTATGAAGGAGGATGCTATCCATCTCCAGAAAAAGAAGTAATAAGTAGAAGTATGCATAATATGGTTTCACATATCTATCCATACATATACATATACACCCACTTATACATACATATATACATACACAAACACACACATATGTGTGTGCGTCTAGCTAGTCTAGCTAGGTGGAATAGTGGATGAGTGCCAGGTCTGAGTTCTGTCACCAAGCTTACTGTGCTACTTTCTCTTTACCTGTGACCCTAGGATTTCCTACTTTCCTTCAAGATTCAGTTCAAGCAAAATAGGAATATTTAATAGGAATGTAGATGGAGAGCCTATATCCTATTGCATGCTGTCTTGGGGAGGGATGCGGGGAAGGAGGGGAAGAAAATTTAAATTTATGGAAATAAATGTTGAAAACTAAAAATAAATAAACTTTTAAAAAAAGAATGAACAAAAGGAAAACAAAGATTCTGTTCAGGTTCTGCCTTCTAAATGAAGCTTATCCTGGTCACTCCAGTTTCTAGGGTTCTCCCTCCCCAAGCTAACTTATTCATTTGTGTATGTTCTGTAGACACTTATGCAAAAGGAGAGGGCATAATTCCTCCCTCCTCCTCCCCATTCAGTGTATGATGAGGTCTTTTGGGTTAACAAGATGTTAAATTAACTTTAAGATTGGTCCATTTCTTCTAATCCCTAAAGAAAGTATCAACACCTCTCCAATTAAGTCAGAAGAGAAAGTGATTGACTGAGCAAAGAAGCTAACCATACCCCTAGGGGATTTAAATAGCTAAACCCTTAAGAGTTTTTAGGGAATACAGGTTTGGGAGTACTTTGCGGAGGAGATGTTTGCTGTAGAAAAAAAAAAAAAAAAGGAATTTGTAAGCCAGGGCATCTAGTAGCAACTTTCAAAAGGAAAACAACCCATACAGCTGTTCTAGAATTCACCAATCTGAGAGAGTTCAAAGCATAATTGAAGAAGCAGAGATACACAGAAAGTCACTCAAGCAAGGGAAGAATAGAACCCCTGGCAGCAGAAAAAGATCTGACTATGGACTGAAGAGAGAGCTGACCCTGGCAATCAAGAGCAGAGTTATGAAAAAGGAGCAGAGCCTGGAAATCCAAATGAGCATCTCACTTAGAAGGGATACTGCCATCCAAGGAAAACTATATTAGAACTCTACAAAGAGACACAAGATCCCCAAGCCCTACAGTGCTATGATATATACAAATATATGTATTTATACACATACATATATACATATTCATATACACACATATAATATATAAACATATATAATACACATATACATATATATATACATATTTGCGTATATATACATATACATACATATGTATTCCTCACTACCATTATACTCTTAAATTTAATCCCAGGTTTTTTATGGATTCTCTGTGTATTTGTAAGAAAACATGCCACAAGCTTATGGGGAGAGAGGGGGTGAAATGTTTTATAGCTACTGGTTTTAATATCCTGTCAGTAAATGACTATGCTAAGAGTTAATTGTGTCTACTGGTTGACTATTTAAGGGAAGCACATAGATAGGCGCTAGTGACCTATAATAATAGAAGTAAAGCCCACAGCATCACTCCTAGAACTCAAGAAGCAGTTAGACTCTGAGGACCCAACTCATGAGTGTGATGTGAGAGCATAACTCAGATGGAGTTACTGTGGGACTGTTACACTGTGGGACCCCATCTGAAACATATGTGAGGGACATATATTTGGGACCCACTAGAGAGATTCTCTATTTGGAAGCTTCCCTTTTGGATGCCTTGGTTTTACAAGCATCCACTAGATAAAAATCAGAATTTTTTTTTCCTTTTGGTTTGGACTGTAATTAGATAATCAGTTTTCAGGTGATTTTATAAGTAAGACTAACCAATTCCTTTGAGATCTGCATTCAGTTATGCAAAATTTAACCATTAATATCTATTGTATTACTGTATGGTTCCAAGTATGGAAACTGATAAAAATAGTCTGCATGTTGCATCCCTAGAAAACTGGTGTGCAGCAATTGCCTAGAGCATATGCATCCATATTCATTTCCTCCCCAGTTCTGATTATAGACTTCTTGTCTTGCTCTGAAATGAATACAGACAGCTCTCCTCCATTAGAATATAAGCTCCTTGAGGGCAAGAATCTTAGTAGCCCCAACACTTAGCATAGCGCTCATAGGAGACATTTAGTAAATGCTTATCGATTAATTTAGTCTCATATTCTTCATCTGTAAAATGCAGATAATAATACCTGTAATATCTAACTCAGGGTTATTGTGAAGCTCAGTTGTAATGTATGCAGAGCACTTTGGAAACCTCAACATACTGCATAAATCTCAGCTATTATTGTTATTCAGGTATGGATTAGACTAAATGGCCCCAGAAGTTCCTTCTACCTCTATGACTCTGTCATAATATATCTTCCCTCACCCCTAACCCCCATGTGTAACACAATGTTTTAAGCCTAGCAAATACTCCATCAATCTCTACTGATAGAATGGCTAGCCTCTGGGCTGCCAGGGACCAACTTCTCATGCTGTTATTCCAGCAGAGATGTCCAAGGGACAACCTATGCCACACTCACCTTTGCTTGTAACTCTAGGTGACTCAACACTGAGATTTTGAAACAGGAATTTCCCAGCTGGATCATCCAACATAAAATTCCATTTTGGTTTCAAAGCCTGCCCTGATGACTTGGCCTAATAATTAAACTTAAAGCTTAAAGAATAGCAGGAGCAGATTTGACAGGTAAAAGAATTTTTTATTGATATTGAGGCATTTGAAACAAGGGAAGGAAAGGGAAAGATAATCTATGAAGTCAACTTGATTTTGAAATTGCTATATATACCCCATCCTCAATATCCTTCTCATGGGAGAGCTGGGATAAAGCAGCACAGGCAGGAGCCAGATTCTAGGCACATTCTCTGGAAGGCTAAAATCCAAGATGACTCAAGGGGAAAATGGCAGAGGGAAGAGTCCAATAAAGTGGAACATTGTTCAGAAAAAGCATTAGAAAGCCTGTATCTGGAGAAGCGGATCATTTCAAACACCTTCCATTAAGGTTCAATATTTGGGAAAGAGGGGAGGTTCTTGGTAATTTGAGGAAGCCATTAACTAGTTGTAAGCACCAAAAAATTAATTGGTAGCTTTAAGGAAGAAATAGAGTGAAGGTAACACTGCGTCATAAACACATCGTTGGGGAAAAGGAAGACTATTAATTCTCATGATTCTTCATACCACAGGACAGAAAAGTAATAGTTCAAGTCGTGTATGATGAAATCTAATGCTGTGGTATAATTTTTTCCCATCGATTGGTTCCCAGCCTATCTCAGGTGATTTATAGGAATAACTAGGAAGCAGCATTCACTGCAGGCTGGCTAGGCTGCTGAAGTTTATGTGCTGTACCAGTTTCCAGAGTTAATAGATTTTCAATTACAGCCTATGGAGTAGTTCTGGGCTCCTGGAGGCAGCAGGCAAGGAGCAGACCAGGTCTTATACCTTAACCACTCCCCTGAGCCCCAATCTGCCGACTGACAGTAGCACTCCCTGCAAGGCAATCACCAGTGAACTCTGGAAGAGAGAAGCTCCCAGATGCAATGATGTTTGGAGAGAACTGAAGTCGAGTATTGTCTCTAAACCCAGAGGTGCTGGGCCAGCATGGCTATTGGTGGCATGGACCTGGAGTCTGGAAGCTGGAGGGAAAAGACTTTGACAGATTAAAAACTCTGCAGAGTACATGAGAGAGACAGTTAGATGATCTGGATCCTAGTTTGTACTCTGTCATTGATCAGATGTGTGAATTAACTCCCTGGTTGCATTTTCTGTAAAACACTGTTAGTTGTCCTACTGTACTCAACAGTTGTTGGGGGTTTTTTTTATTTAAATTTTATTTTAATTTTTAAAATTTATATAATAAAACAAGCATTTCCATAATGGAGTACAATATTATGACAATGATTGTGAAAATTAAATGAAAAATATAAAGCACATATATACTAATTATTTATAATAATAATATCTAACATTTATAAAGTACCTTAAGGTTTACAAAGTATTTGCATATATTATATTATTTTTAGGATCACTAACAACCCTGAGGAGTGGAATTATTAGGGTTATTATCCCCATCTTACAGATGAGGAGACTGAGGTTGAGAGGTGATTTGTTCAGGCTACACAGTAAATAGGTATTTAAAGTGGAATTCAAATTTGGCCCTTCCTAATGCCAATTCCAGTGCTCTTAATCATTATGGCAAACTGCCTCTTAATTATAATAATTACCATAATTATCTCATTTTCATCTTTTGTGGTAGAGTTCAAATAGAAATTGAGTTAACTCTACCATCATCATGACTGCCAGAAAAAAAAAAAAACTGATCACAAGGAAATTCATCTCATCAGAGATTTTATCAGTTTTGATACTCACACTTTATCATTATAAATTATATTTATACTGAATATTCTCAGTAGTCTCTACCCCTCTGATGGGAGTGCTGGGAGGCTAAACATAAATAAACAAAACATTCTTCCCAAGTCCTCTACTTAAAGAGGGTTAAGGGAGGGCTCATTCCCCAACCATTTCCTACCAGCTACGCTCCTTGGATTCAATTCCACCATCATCGTGTTGGCCTCCCTTATACTTTTCTCCCACCTCCTTTAAGTTTCCTTTTGTATATTGTCTTCCCCTATTAGATTGCAACCTCTTTGAGGGTAGGGATACTCTTTCTTTTTCTTATTTGTGTCTCCAGTGTTTAACACAGGGCCTGGCAGATAGTAAGTGCTTAATAAATGTTTATTGAAGTTGAATTGAAATTGGTACATATTGCTATCCTGTTACTATTCTTTCATAATCAATGGTCTATGCCAAATTGCACCGGATGATAAAAGAACTGCTCTTTGTAATTCAGTAACAGTATTGGGATGTCAACTCCTCTTCTGTGAGCTCACTGAAAACAAGGACAAGTCTAGTACCATGCAGGATGATAGGAAGAACATGGACCTCATCCTATGCCTATCTATATGATTTCAGTTTCTTTTTCTTGGTCTCTATATTTTGAAGGTGTTTCATTCTACATAGTTTTGATATTATGAATATTTGGTATGGGGACAGCCATTAAAATGTTATTCTTTCATTTGTGGACAATAATTTTGTCTGGAAAAAATGGCTCAATTCCAGTTGAGTTTATTCGTTGAATTCTCAAGGATATTTTTGAGCTACTTTTAGTATGAGGAATTGTCATCTGTCAATCCACTAAAAAAAATAAAAATAAAAAGCTAGTTTCTGACATATAGTTTTCACAACCAGATCCTTCCTATCTTTCTGGGTATTTGGCAGGAACTAAATTTTTTATAGTCTGCAGTGAAGTGTTGTGTAGTTTCTGATCTTTTTTGGTGTTTTCTCTCTTTTTTTATTGTGGAATTGTTGGGGTTTTGCTTTTTTTCTTAATCTACATTGATTGCTAAACCCAGGTATCTTAAAGATAACTTGTACATAATTTCCAATGAATTTCCATCATAAATGTCTTCATTCCTATACAAAAATCCAAATTAGATTATGAGTTTAATAACTGTGAGAAATTTTCTGCCCTTAGGTGCCTGCCACAGAATAGGCATTTAATAAACACTTGTTGCTGCTGCTATTTGGCCTTCATTCACAAAGAGGACCATGGCATCAGGGAACTGATGCCATAACATGCAGGTGAGTTGGATTTAAGTGAGGGAGGGCTGTAGGAAGTCATTAGCCTCACTTTCTCCTCCAGAAAGCCATGTGGGTACAGAGTCCAGATATAGATCAGGACAACTGGAGGCCCACAATGCAATGGGGGATCTTGGCCTTTTCAAGTTAAGGTGTTTAACAGGTTTCAGTTTGTCTGAGGCAAAGTCCATTCAGTGATTAAGGTTTAAAAAGAAATGAGGCAGAGAATGACCTCTTTACATAGTTAAAAAAGAAATCCATCTGGAAGGGGAAAATCCTCAGGGTTTCTAGCCAAAACAGAAATAACTGCTATTTACATTCTTTCTGAGCCAATCGGGGCCCAAACAATGACCAAGCAGAGTTTGGCCAGGGACCTATTACTGGTCAATCAATGAGATCCAGGGTGATTTGTGTTAAGACTGGTCCTTAAGAGAAAAAAAAAGTTTCAGAGATTAACATTTACATTCTCTGATACTGGCATCACCAGAGAGCAGACCCTCATCTCCTCAACCTGGACTATATTGAACTAGCTTGCTAGTGGGTCTACCTGCCTTATCTTTCCCTATAGCAATTCATCCTCCATTCAGCCACCAAAGTGATTTTCCTAAAGTACAGGTCTGATCATGGTCTTTTCTCTATTCAGTGAACTCCAGTGGTTCCCTATTGCCTCCAGGAATAAATATAAAATACTCTGTCTGGCATTCGAAGCCCTTCATAACCTAACCCGCTACTACCTTTCCCACCTTCTTATACCTACTCCTTAACATATACTATTTGATCCAATGATACTGACATCCTGGCTGTTCTGTGAATAAGACACCACATGTTTCAGCTCTGGGCATTTTCTCTGGCTATCTATCATGTCTAGAGTGCTCTCCCTCCTGCCCTCTAACTATTGACCTCCCTTGACTTCCTTTAAGTTTCAACTAAAATCCCACCTTCTCCAGAAAGTCTTCCCCAGTCCCTCTTAATTCCAATGCCTTCCCTCTGTTAACTATATTCTATTTGTCTTATATATAGCTTGGTCTGTATATATTTGTTTACATGTTATCTTCCTCATTAGACTATAAGCTCCTTGAGGGCAAGGACCACCTTTGCCTCTTTTTGTATCCCCAGTACTTAGCACAGTGCCTGGTACTTAGTAGGAGCTTAATAAATATTTATTGAATAAATGAATGAATAAGGCACAGAGCACAGAAGTAGATGGTGAGGGAAATAGCGGGGGAGAGGGAGGCAGATTGCAGTGGGACAAGGCAGGGTGGAGGAGGCAAAGGGGAACATAGTTACTTACTGCAGATGGGGACTAGGAACCTTCAGAGAACATGGGCCCATGGCAGGCCAGAGGAGTACTTAAAGGGAAGAATTTCTTCTAGGGTTCTGGGGGTGAGGAGCAACCTCACTCATCCAGGCCACTTTGGGATGTGCTCATTAACACAGCAATATCATCTCAATGTTATCAATGCCAGCTTAGGCTTATTTTATTTAAATAATGTTTCTCTGGTTTTACTTCCCATGTCAGGTTGAGTTTATTGGCAATTTACAGATGGAGCAACCGTATTGGGATGAAGGGGCCATTATATGAGGACCTAACTGGTTTCTCCTAATTTTGCGCATCATCTCTGGATGTGGCCTTAACTAATATAGGAAGTAGTTTGGGGCAAGTGGGTGTTATGTACTTCACATTCATAATTCCTGTTTCCTATTATTGTTATCTTACACTTACCAACTACTTATGCTACTAACTGGTCGGGTGGTTGGGGGACCATAAGAAAATATTATTTCAACTTATGATGTTTTTAAAATGTACATTTAGACTATTATTTAGGAATAAGGGCTCAGCTTGTGATTTCACTGGTGTACAGAATTCCCAGGTTAAGAAATTCCATCCAGACAAATTTCAAACAATGTGAAAGGGAGCTCCGAACAACTTCTGGAGCCACAGCACCCACAGAACAGCACAGAGAAGCTAACCTCCTGCTGAGGACAGCCCAGCAGCCCTGCAGGGATTGTGGCCAGTGCAGCGCTCTGAGAGCAGGCAGCACAGTGCACTGGGAACCGACAGCTCAGACCTCAGAGCTGAGCCCAGGTCCGCAGTTTTAGCCCCAGGGCGGCTGGGCCTTCAGCTGGCTGGTGGAACCCCAGAACACCAGCAATTGTGGCGATTCCAGAATTATCAGCACAGATATGCCTAGGACAAAGTGAGAGGTTAGTGCCCTATGGACTTTGGGACCAGTATTTGGGGAACACGTGGCTTCCTCCCCTGGGGGCAAAAAGCTGCTAAAGAAACAGCTGCACAGAAGCCATTTTGCAGCTTCAGTAGTGGCTCTAGCTCCTGGTCTGCAAACTGTAGGAAGATCTGGCAATCAGTCTGGGGGTTAATCACTTTTGCTTTAAACTGCCTGGATCTGGATTGTGGTCTAGCGGGGGAAGTTTGGGGTGGGTATCCAACTTGCCAGAGTGGGTGGAGGCTTTACAGAGGCCACCCAACTGGCGGAAGTTGTGAAGACCCCATGTTTGGGCGGAAGCTCGCCTGTCTGGTGGCAGAGTCCTACTGTGGCAACAATCCCCAAAATCAAGTAATTAAGTGGCAATATGCCTAGGCAAATGAAACAAAATAAACAGAAAAGCTCAACATTGGACTCCTATTTTAGGGGCAAAGAGGCTCAAAGCATGGAGGAGGACTGTGAGGTCAGAACTCCTGCACCAAAAACCCCAAATGAAAATACAAGCTGGCTACAGGCCATAGAGGACCTTAAGAAGCAGATAAGAGAAGTGGGGGAAAATTTGGGAAGAGAAATGAAAAAGATGCAAGAAAAGTATGAAATGACAGTCAACAGCCTGACTGAGGAAAATAACACCTTAAAAAATAGACTAACTCAAATGGCAAAAGAGGCTCAGAAAGGCAATGAGGAGAAGAATGCCTTAAAAAGCCGAATTTTCCAGATGGAAAAAGAATCTCAAAATCTCACTGAGGAGATTCATTCCTTCAGAGTTAGACTGGAGCAAATGGAAGCTAGTGACTTTATGAGAAATCAAGATACTATTAAACAGATCCAAACAAATGAAAGAATAGAAGGCAATGTGAAATATCTCATGGGAAAAACCACTGACCTGGAAAATAGATCCAGGAGAGATAATTTAAAAATTATTGGACTACCTGAAAGCCATGATCAAAGAAAGAACCTAGAAATCATCCTTAAAGAAATTCTCAAGGAAAATTGCCCTGATGTTTTAGACCCAGAGGGCAAAATAAAGGTTGAAAGAATCCACAGATCACCCCCTGAAAAAGATCCCCAAAAGAAAACTCCCAGGAATATTATAGCCAGGTTCCAGAATCCCCAGATCAAGGATAAAATACTACAAGCAGCCAGGAAGAAACAATTTCAATATTGTGGAAACACAATCAGAATAGCACAGGACCTGGCAGCTTCTACACTGAGGGAGCAAAGGGCATGGAATATGATATTCCAGAGGGCAAAAGAGCTGGGAATGAACCCAAGGGTCACCTACCCAGCAAAACTGAGTATCTTGTTTCAGGGGAAAATATGGTCATTCAGTGGAATAGAGGACTTTCAAGCATTCTTGATGAAAAAACCAGAGTTGAATAGAAAATTTGACATTCAGACACAAGAAGCAAGAGATGCTTGAGAAGGTAATCAAGGAAAAGAAATCAAAAGGAACTTATCAAAGTTGGACTATTTACAGTCCTACATGGAAAAACAATAACTGTGTTTGATGAAACCTTTCTCATTATGAAAATAATTGAAGAAGGGTACATGGCATATGTTCACAGGTATACATGGATAGAGGGCACAGATTGAATTTGATGGGAAGGGATGATTATTATTATTTTGGGGGGGGGGGCAATTGGGGTTGGGTGACTTGCCCAGGTTCACGTGGCTGGGTTTTTGTTTGTGTGTTGGGTGTCTGGGGCCGGATCCGAGCTCGGGTCCTTCTGGCTCCAGGGCTGGCTCTCTGCTCGCTGCGCCACCTAGCCGCCCCAAGGAAGGGATGATTCTTAAGGGGTAAAGTCAAGAGGTGAGAGAGGAAAGTGGCAAGAGGAGATGGAGAGAGACAGGGTAGGGCAAACTATATCATGTAGAAGAGGCAAGGGGAAGTAATTGCAGGGGAGAGGAAGAACAGGAAGGCAAAAAGGCAAAAGCATATTCTCATTGAAGTTGGCTCAAGGAGAGAATCACATACATATTAAATGGAATATCTTACTCTCACTCACTCTCCTGAGTAGGGGAAAGGGGGATGAGAGGGGGGATGATGGAGGGGAGGGCATTCTGGGGAGAGGGGAGGTTGGAAGTACCCACTATCAAAGAGGGACAGGATCAAAGTAGGGAATGGACCAGGTGGGAGGTGAGACAGGTGGGAGGGAAATATAAGCAGTCTTTTACAATATATCTACTCTGGTAATGTTTTGCATAGATATACATGTACAACACATACTGAATTGCTTATCTTCTCAGAGGGAGTGGGTGACAAGGGAGAAAGGGAATGGATCTGAAAATCAAAGTTTTAAAATTAAATGTTTCATAAGATGCCCAGGCAGTGGGGCTCAGAGATTCACCTTGCCCTAATGGCAAAGTTGAAGGGGGTATGGGAGAAGATAAGGGAGAGAGCAGATTGGATGAGGGGATATCTAGTGGGACTGCTATTCTGGGGTGGCGGATAGGGAAAATGGGGGGAAAATGTAACTCATAATCTGGTGGAAATGTATGATGTAAACCAGAAGTTAATAAAGCATTTGTTTAATTAATTAAAAAAATAAATAAATGAAAGAAAACAGGAAAAAAAAGAAATTCCATCCACTGATGCAAGTCAGTACTTTCTCTGTAACTTATAGCATTGGAGAATTGCCCAGAGAAGTGAAATTTGAAATGACTTGCCTGGGGTCACACAGTCAGGGTAAGCCGTTTATAGGACTGGAATTCCAAACTTTCTGGCTTCCCAGGAAATTCTTTATCCATTAAGCTGAACTGGTGACAGGCAATACACAGGTATTTGTTGCTTTAAGAACCTTCTTCCTTAGACTGGAGCAAATGGAAGCTGGTGACTTTATGAGAAATCAAGATGCTGTTAAGCAGATCCAAACAAATGAAAGAATAGAAGGCAATGTGAAATATCTCATGGGAAAAACCACTGACCTGGAAAATAGATCCAGGAAAGATAATTTAAAAATTATTGGACTACCCAAAAGCCATGATCAAAGAAAGAACCTAGAGGGGGTGGCTATGTGGATCAGTGAGTAAGAGTGCTGGCCTCAGAGTTGGGATGACCTCGGATTGTCCGGCCTCAGAGAATGAGCACCCACACATAAATAATGACTGGCTGTGTAACCTTGAGCAAGTTACTTAACCCCAATTGCTTTAAAAAAAAAAGAACCTAGAAATCACCCTTCAAGAAATTCTCAAGGAAAATTGCCCTGATGTTTTAAAACCAGAGAGCAAAATAGAGGTTGAAAGAATCCACCAATCACCTCCTGAAAGATCCCAAAAAGAAAACTCTTAGGAATATTATAGCCAGGTTCTGAAATTCTCAAATCAAGGAGAAAATATTACAAGCATCCAGGTAGAAGCAATTTCAATATTGTGGAAACACAATCAGGATAACATAGGATCTGGCAGCTTCTACACTGAGGGACTGAAGTGGAATATGATATTCCGGAGGGCAAAGGAGCTGGGATTAAAACAAAGAATCACCTACCCAGCAAAACTGAATACCATGTTTCAGGGGAAAATATGGTCATTCAGTGGAATAAGGGACTTTCAAGTATTCTTGATGAAAAAAACAGAGTTAAATAGAAAATTTGACATTCAGATACAAGAAGCAAGAGTAGCTTGAAAAGGTAAACAGGGAAAATAAATCATAAGGAACTTATCAAAGTTGAACTATTTACATTCCTACATGGAAAAACAATAATTGTAACTGATGAAACTTTTTTCAGTATGAAAATAGTTGAAGAAGGGTATATGGGCATAGGAATACATATGTGAATGTGTGTATATATGTTTACAGGTATACATAGATAAAGGGCACAGGACCAATTTAATAGGAATAGGATGATACTTAAAAGGTGAAATTAAGAGGTGAGAGAGGAATATAATGAGAGGTGATGGGGAGAGACAGAAGGGGGTAAACTATCTCATGTAGAAGAGGTAAGGGAAAATGGTCAAAATGGAGGGGAAGAACAGGAAGGTAAAAGGAAATGGCTCAACCCTATTCTCATTGAATTTGGCTTATGGAGGGAATGACATACACACTAAATAGGGTATCTCATTCTACAGGAGAGTAGGGGGAAAGGGGATCTGAGGGGGGATGATGGAAGGGAGGGCAGGCTGGATAGGAGGGAAGTACGAAGCACACACTTTTGAAAAGGGGCAGACCAAAGTAGAGAATAGAATAAGTGGGAGTTGGGATAGGAGGGAGGGAAATAGTCAGTCTTTTACAATATATCCACTATGGAAATGTTTTGCATAGCTACACATGTTCAACCTTTACTGAATTGCTTATCTTCCCAGTAAGGATGGGTGACAAGGGAAGAAGGGAATGAATCTGGAATTCAAAGCTTTAAAATCAAATGCTTAATATATATATATACTATTATTAATATTATTTTACATGTAACTGGGAAACAAGATAGTCAGGCACTGGGGCATAGAGATCCACCATGCCCTTCTGGAAAGTCAGAGGGGGTATGGGAGAAGACATGGGAGAGAGCAGATTGGAGGAAGGGATATCCAGTGGGTTTGCTATTTTGTGGTGGTAGATAGGGGGAAAAACAGGGAGAAAACTTGTAACTCAAAATCTTGTGGAAATGAATGATATAAACTCGAAGTTAATAAAGCATTTGATTAAAAAAATAAATTAAGAAGAAACAAAAACAAGTGTTGGGAGTTAAGTTCTTCTTCAGAATCTATGGAAGCCTCTTAAGGATAATTCTGGTAACAGTCAAGACGATGGAGGAGATATGTATTCATGTGTGCATTTACGGTTTTACCTATAAATGTTATATCCAGGTGAGTGGGCAAGCATTTTGTCCAAAAGGATGGTCTGGTTCCACTAGAATTTATTTCATTTTCAAGGATATTTTGAGGTTTTAGATTAGGAGCATCTGTCATTTTGGTTGTTTATGAAAGCTAGTGAGTTTCAGAAATATTGCTATTCTGAAGTATTGCTAGCTTCTAGGCTGTGTCTTGCTAGATATTCAGTGTTGCTAAAAATTTTCCAACCATGAAGGAAATGTGTCCTTATTCTAATGCTTCCTTGCATAATCTGCATTGATCAGTAAGCCTAGGCTGCTTAAGGATAATTTGTTTGTAACTTCTGGTTACAATGACATGGCCATGATTTGTCATCCATAATCTCTCCATTTTTATAAATATATCCAAATGAGCATATTTGATGCCTTTGCTCCATAGCAGTAAATCCATTTGGCTGAGTCTTAGTAATTGCTATTGCCATTTGTAAAGCACACAAACCATTACTTTAACACATCTCTTCTATTGTAGAGTTTTCCAAAAATCAGATTTAAACTCATTGGCTTATATTTGAAGAATCTATTATCTTCCCCTTTTTGAAAATTCAGAGATCTGACCATTTCTATTCCTATGGCACCTCTTCCTGCTATGATTTTTCAAAGATCACTCAAACATCAGTAATCATGTCCATTACTTCATTCAATACTCCAAGGTGTTGTTCAACTAGGCCTAGTAACTTGAATCAATTAAGAAAAGTTTAGTGCTTTCTTGCAATCTTGTGCTTTGTTTTTTAGTCCTCATCAGTAATTTTTCTCTCTTGTTTGAAGATCATTCTCTTGGTAGAAAAAATAAAACCAAAACAAAACAAGGATTCCTATTAAGATGGCAGCATGAAAGTCATAGAGGAGCCAAATGCTCCCATATCTATAGCATCAATGATATGAAAAGGACATCAGATCAAATAATGATCAGAAACCCAAAGACAAACATCAGTAACCTTCAACCAGCTCAGAACCCAGGACTCTATAAAAAAAGATAACCATAAAGCTCAAATGCATAGAGAGGGGACTTGCCAGGAAAGCCAGCATAATTAAAAATGAAATTAACTCTGTAGGAAAGACTTAGGAGAATGAGATAAGACTGTACTATTTGACAAAACCCCTTTGGAAAATTGAATAGCAGTCTAACAGAAAGTGGATTTAGAACAGCTTACGCCATATATCAATAAGAGCTTCAAATAGAAAAAAAATGGCCTATACATAAAGGGTGAAGTCATAAATAAATTAAAGGAGCAGGAAAGAAATTACCTTCTGGAACTCTGGTTAAAGAAAAAGCTTATAATCAAACCTCGGAGATAAAAATAACAGAAGATAAAATGGACAATTTTATTGCATAATTTTTTTAATGTGCACAAATAAAGCCAATGCAACTAACATCAAAAGGGAAATAGTTAACGGGGGTGAAAAATCTTTATATTAAGTTTCTCTGATAATGGTCTTATTTCTGAGATTTGAAAGGCAGTTGGAAATTCAAGATTGGAGGCTAGCAGATAGATCTGAGAGTCATCAGCACAGAAATGATAATTAAATTCATGGGAACTGATGAGATAATCAAGTGAAGTAGTATGGGGGGAGAAGAGAATCCAGTACAGAGTCCCATGGGATGCCCATGCTTAGAGGGCATGACTTGGATGATGCATCAAAGGTGAATAAAAAGGAATAATTAGGTAGATAGGAGAACGAGGCAGGTGACACAGTGGATAGAACTCTGGTTCTGGATTCAGGAGGACCTGATTTCAAATCTGACCTCAGACATTTACTATCTGTGTGGCCCTAGGAAAATCACTTAAACCTTGTTTGCCTCAGTTTCTCACCTGCAAAATGAGCTGGAGAAGGAAATGGTAAAACACTCCAGTATCTTTTCCAGGAAAATCCCAAGTGGGGTCACAGAGAGTTGCACCACCAACAAGGAGAAAAGGAGAGAGTCATGTTCCAAAGAACTAGGGAGAAGAGAGAACTGCAAAGAGTGTGATTCACAATATCAAATGCTGCAGATAGGTCAAGAGGAATGAGGTTTGAGAAAAGGCCATGGAATTTGGCAGTTAAGAGATCTTTGGCAACTTTGGAGAGAGATTTCAGCAGAACAATGAGAAGTCAGAATGAAGAGTTAAGAGAAGACTAAGAGAAGAGAAAGTGGAGGCACCTATTATAGATATCCTTTGCAAGGATTTTGGTCACAAAGGGCAAAAGAGATAGACAACAATAGTTAAATGCTGAAATACAAACACAGGAGTCAGAAAACACATTAAAAGGTAAACATGAGTTAGCAATCATGAGGGACTAAAGAAAAAAACTGTTTACATTTAAATATGGGGAAATGATGCATGTGTCTCCTTAGAATTCTATCCTCATCAAAGGTCATAGAGGGAGTGTAATTTGACAGAGGACCTAGGAATAGTTTTTGGGAGTATTTTGATGATTTCAAAAGTGGAAATAAATTCAGCATGGGGGAGAGGAACGGTGGGGAAAATTATTCATAATTGGTGTACTCAAGTCCATATAAGCTGAAGAAGTCTATATAAGTAAGGAGAAAGGTGTAAGGGAGTAGGAGATTCATTTTCATCTGTACTGGTCAAAGGAAGAAAGAATCTACATACACACACATACACAGAATAAAGTACAGAAAGACATTTTACTCTACAAGGAAACAGGAAGGAAAGCAGAGAAGGGGGTGGAGTAAGAGGTAGGGTAGATTAAGGGAGCCATTAGTCCTAAAGTAAACAAAATTCTAATTAAGGAGAGTGGATCTGAAGACTGATTTAAAAGAAAAGAAAGAATAAGAACCTGTGTTTGGTTTCTAGATGAGAGAAAAAGAAAACGGACAATGGAAAAGAAGGACTCTGATTAACACAATGACCAATCATAATTCCAGAGGACTCATAATAAACATACTATCTACTTCCTATTAGACTGGTGTCAATTAGCATATTTTGGGAGGAGGAGGAGCACAAGGAATAATCAATTCAGGGAAATTATTTTGTTTGACCATATACATATTGTAGCAGGATTTTTTTTATGTTTTTCCCCCTTTTCTCCATGTGGGAGGGTAAGAAAGGGAAAAAAGGGGGATTTTGTTGGATAAAAAAAGTTTGATATTAAAAATTAATAAAAATCTTTGGACTTGCTGAAAAATCTTTGGACTTTCATGATACCATATTTTAAGAAATTATAATTGAAAATTGACTAGAGTGAAACTGTCTGCAGATCCTATACCTGATTGTATGCCTCCATGGGGGGGAGGGGGAGGAAGGGAGAGGAAGAAAATTTGAAACTCAAAGAACTGGGGAACTGAATCTTGTAAACTAAAAGTAAATGAACAAATTAATAAAGACAAAAAAAGAAAATTGACTAGATTTATTTGAATCAAAGAGCAAAATGAAAAATAGAAAAATTAAAAATCTACCAGTCATCTGCTGATTAAAAGAAACTCCAAATGAAAATTCTGTGGAATGTCATGATCAAAATCCAAAGCTTTTGGGAAAGAAAGCTCCAAAGAAAAAGTGCTGCAGGTAACTGCAAAGGAATTGTTCAAGTAACAAGGAACTAGAGTCAGTATCATACAAGACATAGCAACAACTCCTTTTAAAAAGAGAAAATCTTGTCATACAATATTACAAAAGACACATTTACAAGTAAAAATAACTTACCTTACAAGGATGAGTACAATATAAATTGAAAGAGAGAGAGAGAGAGAGAGAGGGGGGGGGGAAATGACCTTTAATTGTGTGTGTGTGTGTGTGTGTGTGTGTGTGTGTGTGTATCTTTTAAGCATTCTTGAGTAAAAGGTCAGAGCTGAATATGCAAACACAAGGATCAAGAAAAAAAGTAGAAACAAAATAGTTAAGCTCTTCTTTCACTCCTTGATCCAATAACATTATTCATTCTGACCAACCAGTTATCCTGCTCCTTATTTCAGTTTTCTTCTGCTCCCCAAATGACTTTTTTAAGCGCACTTTCTGTTGTCTTTAACATTTATGACTGGCCTCCTACTGCCCATTAAAGCTCCTGACGATATTTTTATATGACCATGCTATTCTTCCACCAGCAGTTAACTGTCCTCTCTCCCATTTTCCACAGAAATTTAAAAAATCAAAGCTAGGAAATTATTTTCGTGTTCAGCCACATTTATATCTTTAGACAGAACATTTTTTTCTTCCATTATCAATGCCAATTTATACCCCCCTGCAAACAGGGAGCTCCTAAGTGGGAAGCACGCAATAAGGGTCTGAGCCAGCAATTTTCTTCCAAATCAATGTCAATCACTGTCAATATTTCATTACTGATAATATACCATTTCTCTTGGGCTGATTTTTCTTGCAGAATTATATGCCATGGTATGATACCTGCTCTTTCCTTAAATCTATGAAATCCACTTTTCCTATGTCTTTGGTATGTGGGACTATGCCCCACATTACCCTTTATCATATTCATTATTAATCCATATTCAGGTCCAATTTTTCCAGGGTCTTTGCAAATGATTCCCTTACTGTATCTTTATAGATTAACTAGAGCCTAAAAGGATTCAGAATGTGACTGAGGATTTGAATACAAATGAAATTTGTGTGAATTATTTCTCTCCTCTTTCTACCCTACTTTTCCTTCTTCCTCTCAAGCACTGGATGCTGATAATGCTCCCAGACACCAGAGCTGGTTTCACTTTAGATCTCCCTCTGTTCTTGGACATATACAGTAATCCTAATCCTAGAAAACCATCTCCAAAATGAATGGCTTTACTAATAAGGATCAGAGATGTCAAATATGCAGATTCGGCTTCATGTTTGGACCAGAACACCCCCAAATGCAGGTTGAAGTAGATTAAAATGTAACTAGGAAATACTTAACTAACTAAATAAAAATAGAATAAAACATAGATAGTATTACATGTCATTATGAAGCTCTCAGGAATCCTTGTATGGATTAATTGCCTCCAACTCGATTTGAATTTGACACTACTGCAATGGAGGACCAGGTGAGAGAGTTGCTCAGACTCATCATCCCTACTGGAAACACAATTTGAAACTCATAGACCTTAGTGGGGGCAGTCACACCACTTCCATTATAGAGAGGAAGAATAGTCCATCTGCTCAGTGAAATTGAGAGCAGAGTGTATCATATCTCAGGGCTTAATGGTATTCGGAGTTGAACCACAGGATTCTTTAATGGCCCTGCTTATCACTGAGGTTCTGAGAAAGAGCTCCCCGAACATTTTGTTCCAACATATCCCCCTGTGAAGATGGAGTTACTAAGAGGGCAGCATGGAATAGGGGTCTGAGTCAGCTTTGCTTCTCCCACCAAGCCCATTCCCAGGCAGGGACAGGTGTGGTGATCAGGACAGTGAGGCAACCTCCTGCATTAAGGTAAACCACAAGATCTCTCTAGAAACATTTATACTCACGTGAAATCTAGTTAGAATGAGCATCAGCATCAATAGAATTTTAAAGCTTGAGAAAAACAGTCACAAAAAGGCAACATACAGTCTGAGCCGTTTATGAAAGAGGAGAGAAGGGAATCATAGATCTAGAATTAGAAAGGACCTTGAAATCTAATCTAACTCACTCTATTTATAGATGAGGAAAATCATACCCAAAGAGGGTGACTTGTCCAGGTAGGAAGGATAAGAGCTGGAATCTAAACTCAGGTCTTCTGATTCTACAGTCAGTCCTCTCACCATTATATAATATTATTCCCTAATTATGGAAAATTAGAAAAGAGAAGGAAGTATTCTTTGGTATTTGAGCCTTAAGTAGGGCCAGAATTATCAGGTGTTATCTGGACCTTGTTTTGCCTTAGGCACAGACATTCTGTTGGATATGCTAACTCACCTAGATTTCCTGCCCTTTGCTCCTTCCCTCCTTCCCCAGATGCTCAGCTGCACCCTTAAGGCTCCCATGGATGCCTTGTCCCTTTCCAGAGCCTGACAACTAGGGAACCACCCCGATGCACCTTCTACACTGAGAACCCACTTCATTCAGAGTGCCTGAGATTGGAGGGGAGATATGATACTTGCCAGGTCTACCCACTCCCCCATCCTATCATACTTTGTCCTGTTTTTCTGCTGTGTCATTTGGAACTCTCCTTTATTACTACAAATACTTTTTTCTCTCATATTCTCTTGTGATTTAAGGCAATATCTGTAAAGCATTTAATGTAGTGCTTAGCATATATTAGGTAGTTAACTAATGCTAGATTCATCCGTTGTTCCTTTCCCTTCTCTTCCTTTCTGGTACTCTGTTCAGGTTCCTTCTGAAGGCACAACACCTCTTGGCACCATTCCTAAGACTAGCTGCCACTTTTTTCCCATTCCTAATATGCTGGGTTAGGAAGAGAAATTAATATATTCCTTCTAGACCCTCCTTCTGCCACTATCACTCAGTAAAAAAATCTTTCTTTAAGGTTGATCCAATCCTATCCAAATTCTATTATCTGTTATTACACTCCATCCTTTCCAAAATGTTTAGTATCTGTCTCACAAATTTTTTCTCCACCCTGACCCTTACCCTGTTTAATACTTAATCCACATGATTTCTGTCTCTGTTCTATCTTTATGCCACAAAGGAGTAGATATACCTTAGCTACCATCCCCACATCCATTTAATCATATTTACCACAGATTCCCTAATCTCTAGTTACAGCTTTGCCTTCAGGTGTTCTTGGGTAGTACATGGTAGCTCTCCCTTTCCTCCATTCCCACATTCCAGTTGGCTGCTGAGTCCCTGTGTAAGTGTCTCTGTCTCCCAGGGCTAGATTCTTAGCCAGATGAAGCTGCTCTTTCATTTGGCAAGGATCCAGAATATAAGAACAATTCCTTGGAGAGCCAAGCCTTCCCTCCAGTCCAGCAAGAAAGGAGCCCTGAGCTTAATCTAATAGGCAAGACGTTTTTCACAAGCCATGAAAAATGAATTTACTGAGATAGCCTATAGGAAGGGGCTGCTTCCCCCTCCCCACTTTTGTTTGGGGCAAGGTAGAAGGGCAAGAGAAGTTCCAGACTTGATTTGGGGGACTTGAAGAAGAACTGGAACAGAAATAAGAAGACCTGAATTCAAATCCCAGCTTGAATAATTTCTACTTGTGTGATCTTGGGAAGCACTATATAAGTCTGAATTATTATGGTGGTCATGGTAATAACTGAAAAGAAGGAGGAGGAAGAGGAGGAGAATGGTGATGATGGTGGTCATGGTGGTGATTTATGATGCACACCAAAGCCCAGGGAACATATAAGCAAACTGGGAAGCTAGACTGCTCCCAACTGAAATCATTCATATGATAGAATCTGGCCATGGAAGAGAATTATGCGAGAATTCTCAACCTGCTGCCTCGGAAATTAAATACTGTCTGCACAGGAACCATGCAGAGATACTGTCTTCACAGCTGGCCAGGGAAGATTTGGGCAGACACAGAGAAAATGGAAAAAAAAATTTCCCATTTATAAGGATGTGAAAAAACAAACATGACCACTCCTGGGAGCCAGCAATGTAGGATGTGACCAGGTCATTTGTATTCAGTTCTGGATCCCTGTCTAAGAATATCCAAACACTCTCCCCATCATCTCACAAAGTCTAGGAGCTGGGTACTGAGGAACAGTTTCATCACCTCCATGACCCACCCCCTCCTCAGTGGAGTAGTCACTGGGATCATTCTCAGGTAGAGGGACCCATATACCTTTGACTCTTCCCTGTACCAGGACAGCCTCTGACAAGTTGCTCAAGGGTAAGGATCCTAAGGACCCTCTAAGTTCTCCTTCTGACAGCCTATAGCAGTGATACCAGGAACCCAGATTTGGAGCTGAAAGAGACTTTTTTGATCAAGTCTAATCCCCTCCTTTGACAGATGAGGAAAATGACATATCAGAGGTCACGCAGAACCAGACCTCCAACCCAAGCTCTCTGATTTCAAATCTAGTGTTCTTACAGCTACAGCATACTGACTTTCTTGAGAAGTCAAAGCAAAGCTAACCTTTCTTTTTTCTCTGTAGTCCTTCCCTTTCCTTTTTATTTTTCTCCATCTTTCTTTTTCTTTCTTTCTTCTTTTTTCCCCCAAATAGCTTTTATCCTGATGTTTTCTTTGATTCTGGAACCAGCATTTTCAATTATTTCTGACTTTCTTTTTTTCTCCTCATCTTTTGCTACTTGTAACCATAGAAACTGGTAATAAATGTCCATTCAGATACACAATGAGAATGATTTTAGAAACAAAAGACAATATCTTTTCATTAGCACCTTGTTCTGCTTTCCACCCAGTACTCACTCCTAACCACTAACTTTTATGCCCTGTACCCAAAGCATGAATGAGGTACCTTCATGTCATAGCAAAAAAGAAGCTGGAGTCATAGTAAGGAGTCATGGTAGGAAAGGAAGAGATCCTATTAGGAAACTTCAGAAAGAATTTTATAATGGAAGGCACAGGCACTATGCAAGCCCTATGGATCTCTGCCTGCCCTGGAGGTCTACCAGCTAATGAGAGAGCCTTGTCTACAGGGTTAGAGAAAGAGCATCCCATCTTGGAAGTACCATTCGTGATGTATGACCTCCTGGATACTATATTAATATGAATGATTATAATTATTATTAATGATTATAATTATTATTGTTTTTAAAGCTACTGACATCTATATTTCACTTTAAGGTTTGCAAAGCATTTTCCATGCCTTAATAATGATACCTAGCCTTTACATAACATTTTAAAAATTTCCCATCTATTCCTGAAACCACCCTGGGAGGTAGGTACTATTACCTTCTCCATTTTATTATCTCCATATTATAATGGAGTAACTGAGGCAGTGATTAAGTGAGTTGTCCAGAATCAAAAGGCCAGTAAAGTGCCTGAGGCCAGGATTCTACATCAAACTCTATCTCCTTTGTGCGGGGCTGCTTTACCTGAGCCTCACAGCAACCCAGTGAGGTAGATACCACAGTTTTTATTATGCCCATTTTACAGATTAGTTTTAAAAAGACATTTATTGTAGGCCACATCTGAAGCAAGTTGAGTTTAGAATTCACTTTCAGAGTATAAGATACACTTAAAACAAACTTTGGTAGGCAACTGGATATAGTTTATAGTGTGCTATCATGTAAAAATATTTCCATATTAGTCATAGTTGTAAAAGAAGAAACAGATCAAAAGGGGGAAAAAAACCCAGGAGAAAAATAAAGTGAAAGAAATATGCTTCAAGATTTTCTTTTGTGGGTCCTTTGTACTTGGATTACTGTGTTGCTTCGAAGAGCAGTCATTCACAGTTGATCATCAATGTTGCTGATTGTGTGTAACGTTTTCCTGTTTCTGTTCATCTCACTTAGCATCAGTTCATATGTGTATTTCCAGGTTTTTCTGAAGTCTGTCTGTTCATCATGTCTTATTGAACAATCAGCTTTAGTAAATGATAATTAAAAGAATTAATTGGGATACAAGGCTAAGAGAATACTTCTTAGCTCTGACTGGAGAATTAATAATTAAGTGGCTTGTTAGAGCATTGCCCTGAGGGCAGAACGAAGCTTCTGACTTCAGCTCCTCCCAGGAACTGACAATCAGGCCTGACCAAAGCCTAGACTTTCCTCTCCAGTCTTATCCCCCAAACTGAGCATCAATGAGAGCTTTTGCTTTTGTCCGGCCTAAAAGAGAAGGAATAATATAGTTAAAAAGACTCCAAGTAACAACTGCTGTCAAAAAAGAAAGAAGGGATGTTAATCCAGAGGATCTGGTGCTCACAACTATTAGAAATGTTAGAAATAGTAGAATCCTTTCACTAGGGAGTTATCCAATAGGGCAATTGTGTTTTGTTTCCTCTGCAGAGCAAAGGATTTGTGACTGCAGGTAATAGAGGACCTCGGCTCAAATCCTGGTCATGAAATATATTTCCTGTGTTGTCGTGGACAAGTAGCTTTCCTGGACCGAAGTTTTCTTCTCTCTAAAATGCGGAGATTGGACTAGATAGTTTTTATGCTCTCTTCTCACTCTAAATCTATGATCCTTGAACTTCAAGGGTCTATTGTAGGTAAGATGCAGACTCTAATGCCTTCACAGTTTTTCTCTACCAAAAAAAAAAAAAGTTCTTATCCAGCCTCCACCCTATCTTTGCTCCCAGGAGACTGGAAAATTCCACAGGAGGAGAACTAGGTGCCGCAGTGAATAGAGCACCAGCCCTGGAGTCAGGAGGACCTGAGTTCAAATCCAGCCTCAGACACGGAACACAAAACTAGCTGTGTGACCTTGGGCAAGTCACTTAATCCCAATTGCCTTGGGGAAAAAAAAACAAAAGAAAACAAAATTCCCCAGAATCACAAAATTGTAGAGTTGGAAAGGACTTGGGGGCCATCTATTCCAATCCATACCTGAATAAGAATCCTTTCTAGAGCATACTGGGTCATTCAGTTTGAAGACCCTCCTCCCAATAAAGGGAAATTACTTTTTCCTATAAACCAAGGCAAATGCTCTCTTGAGAAAATTCAGATCTCTCTTTCCCCCCCAAAGAGGAAGATTTCCTGAGAGAGCAAAGGCCAGTTCTTGAGATTTAAATCTACCTTTTCACCAAAGGGAACAAAACCAGAAGAAGATGATGCCTGTGAAATGAAGAAAAATGTTTTGATTGAGCAGTAAGTAAAGCATGAACATGTGGATTGCCAGCCCATGCTGACAGCCCTCCAAGTAATAGATGGGGAGGGTTTACATATCTTTTAAACAAAGAAAGGTAAGGGATTTGGGAGAAAGGTGGGCTTAGAAGGAATAAGACAGTGAGCCCCATCCCCAAGGTAGGGGTAAGGAATTCCAGGTGTCAAAGCCATGACCCTTTGATACACAAATCAGAAGGCATCTTTGGTGATATAGTTGATAGTTCAAGGTTTGGATGTCTCCAGAAACACGATCATTCTGAAAGCCTTCATCCAAAGTTAGGAAAGTCTCTGGAAATAAGCTTATCTCCAAAACTCATGAGATCTTTGAAGACAGTGGTGTCTTGCATCTTTGTAATCCTCTTTGCTCCTGAATCTGTCCTTTAGGGCCAAACAGGTACAGTCAAATCCCATAGCAATATTCCAGACTTTCAAATATAAAAGAATGCATCTATTTCTGAGAATCTTTTGAGGCCTTTCTATGGCCTCTCTGTGACTCTATTTTAGGCCAGGACTGTCACTTGCAAACCAGTGCCATAGGGATCCCTGCATCAGGATCCTACTTGTCCAAGTATTCCAGGGGGCAAAGTTGGAAATGGCCTATGCCTTGGCCTTCCTTTGTCCTGTTCCTCCAAGTAAGCTCCAGTACTCACCCCCCTCCACTGTCAGCCCTAGAATGCCCTTGGACTCACCCTCCCATTTTTTCTAGTCAAGGACTCAGTTCTGAGAAGAGTCAATTTCTCTCTAAATACGTTGAATGTCACTCACTAAATTGAGAAAGCCCAATCACATTTATACAGAATAGCCCATCTGGGGGCCAAGAAGAGAATCAATTTTCATTATTATCTCTACTGAAAAGAGATGACAAAGAAAGTTGTCCAACAGGGCAGCGTTTCAACTTGAAGCAACATTGATTCATCAGGCACCTGGAAAGCTGACCAGCAGTTCCCAATCCTGATTTTCTCTTACTCCCTCCCTATTATTTCCTTTTCCCCAAACTTACTGATTGAGAGTTTAGCCATCATCTATACTCTTCTTTTACAGATGAGGAAACTGAGGTTTTGAAATCACACAACTAATTAGTTCTAATTCCACAAGCAAAATGTATATCACTGGGAAATTTGTTTCTTGACTGAGAAAGAAGGAAAGGTCTCAAAACAGATTTAGATTGAATATAAGGAAGAACTTCCCAAAGTTTCCTTAGAAATCTTTTGAATACAAGATCATTTTTCGAGGGCAAGTCAGAGATGGTCCTACCTGGAAGTGCTTATTTTTTTTTGTTTGTTTGTTTTTGGGGGGGGGGGAGAGGCAGGGCAATTGGGGTTAAGTGACTTGCCCAACATCACATGGCTAGTAAGTGTTAAGTGTCTGAGGCCAAATTTGAACTCAGGTCCTCCTGACTCCAGGTCCAGCACTCTACTCACTGTGCCACCTAGCTGCCCCTGGAAGCTTTTTTATTCTTCACTGTTTTAGTCATACTTGATTCTTCATGACCCCATTTGGGGTTTTCTCCGAAGAGATACTGGAGTGGTTTCGATTTCATTTTCCAGCTTATTTTATAGCTGAGGCAACTAAGGCAAACAGGGTTAAGTGACTTGCCCAAAGTCACACAGGTAGTAAGTATCTGAAGCAAGATTTGAACTCAGGAAGATGAGTCTTTCTGATTCCAGGTCTACTTCTCTATCCCCTGAAACACCTACCTGCCACCTGGAAACACAGACAACATCTGGATGCTCTAGCCTGTTTATACTGACTCCAGGCCTCCTTGGATCAAATTCCTAACAGTTATGCAAAATGACCTTTCAGGCTAAGAGTAAACAGCTAGTTCCTAGGCTCTGACCTCGCACTACTCAGGATTATCAGAGCTCGACCTGACAGATGACCCTTTTTGCTCAGCAGCTCATGTGATTCCTTCTAGTGGCTCTCCCCTCTCTTAATTCTCCATTTATCATTTCCCACTCTCAAATATAGACCACTTTATCCTAAGAAGAATAGATAAGCATTCTCACAGATGAAGGAAAGGGGAACAGAATAAGCATTTATATAGTATCTGCTAAGTGCCAAGCATTGTGCTAAGTACTTTTTACAGGCATTATTTATTTGATACTCACAGCCACACTGGGAAATAGGGACTATTATCCCCACTTCACAGTTGAGAAAACTGAGGCAGACTGAAGGTTTTTGCCTAGGATCATAGTTAGTAAGTATCTGAAGTTAAATTGTAACTCAATACAGGACTTTCTGACTCCAGGCCCAGTGCTGGGCTCAACCCAAAAGAAGGCTTAAAACAGCTACTTTATCCATCTGCTCTCAGTAAAGAGATTGGTGGGTGGGAAGGAGGGAAGAGGGAGAGCCCAAGACCAGAGAGGGAAGTATTAGCAAATCTCCCTCTGCTCTCCCAAATCTCTACCAGGTCCGTAGCCAGGATCTCTCTGATCCTCAGGGTTTCTGTTGTTAAGAAAACTATGTCAGCAGAAATAGAGGGAGGAGAGATTCAAATTGAATTGCGTCCATCTGCTAGGTAGAGATGGGTTTTTCCACTCTTTACTTGAGAATCACTATTTCACACTTGCTAATGAGTTGATCTAATAGTATTAGCTAGGGTAATGAGAGGCTACAAGCATGCTGAGTTTCTTTGGTGAGTCTCAATGCACTTTCTCATGTCCTGGGCATTATTAGTCCTTGAGGTCTTGCTAGTAACCAGGAAGGACCCCACCTCCCACCTACAAACCCCTTCGATGTCTCCTTCTGGAGTCCAACTACCCAGACTAGCCAAGCTGATGTTTAAAATAGATGTTCATTTGCATGTAGTTTGCATGTTGCTAATTTGATATAAAAATGCATAAAAATCTACTCTCCCCTTCCCTTTTCCCTCCTCTCCAGGCCTTGATATGTTAAATGAGACTGGCCCAGGAGAAATGACTGTTTAGGATCCCATCTGGCTGACTTGTGTCCAGCTAGAACAATAGGAGTCACTTAGGGCACACCACCTCATAGGATCAATGAACTCTAATGCTGTGTGAGGGACACTTTGGGACAGCTAAGTGGTGACATGAATAGAGGACCAGGTCTGAAGTCAGGAAAACTCATCTTCCTGAGTTCACGTCTGGCCTCAGACACTTACTAGCTGTGTGACCCTGGGCAAGTCACTTGCCCTGTTTGCCTCAGTTTCCTCATCTGTAAAATGAGCTAGATAAGGAAATGGCAACCCACTCCAGTATCTTTGCCAAGAAAACCCTAGATGTGGTCACAAAGAATGGGACATGACAACCAGCTGAAGACAACAACAAAGGGCACTTCCTAGATCATCTAGCCCAATACACTTATTTCACAGGTAAGAAACAGAGGCCCAGAGACATGAAGTGAGTTACCTAAGGTCAAATAGCTATTCAGGAATAGTCAGGAATTGAATCCTGATTCAGAAATTAACTCCAAATCCAGTAGTTTTTCACTATGGTGCCATACTACTGTGCAAACACACCATGCTCCAGTGGATCCACCTGTCCTTTGGGTGGGTTCTGATATGTTGTTTGAAACTGCTACCCACATAAGTCACAGGATTAGAGAATTTTAGAGTCAGAAGGGACTCCCGTGGCCATCTAGTCTGATTGATCAAGGTTCTTAACATAAGGTCTGTAAATATTTTTTAGAAATTTATTTATTTACTTTTAGTTTACAACATTCTGTTCTATAGTCCCTTGAGCTACAAATTTTCTCCCTTTCCCTCTCCTCCTTTACCTAAGGCGGCATGCAATCAAATATAGGATCTACAAATACCTTCCCATTAAACATTAGTCAATTTGTAAAGGAGAGTTATAACCAATGGAGTGAACACTGAGAAAGAAGGAACAAAACAAAAAAAAAGAGAGAGAGCAAGTAGTTTGCTTCAATCTGCATTCAGACTCTGTGGTCCTTTTCTTTGGATGTGGATATCCCTTTCCATCACGAGTCTTTTGGAGTTGTCTTATAACCTTGCATTGCTGAGAGGAGTGCATTGTCACAGATAGGATGTGTGTGTAATTGTGTACAATGTTCTCCTGGTTCTGCTCTCCTCACTCAGCATCAGTTTATATAAATCTTTTCACGTTATTTTGAAGTCTGTCTGCTTCTCATTTCTTATAGCACAATAGTATTCCATTACATTCATAGACAACAACTTGTTCAGCCATTCCCCAATTAATGGGTATCCCCTTGATTTCCTTCTCATTTCTCTTTCTAATTTTTCCTCCACCTCTCTTATTTGATTTTTAAAGTCCTTCTTAAGGTCCTCTATGGCCTGTAACCCGCTCATGTTTTCCCCTGGGGCTTTTGGAGCAGGACTTCTGACCTCACAGTCCTTTTCCCACTCTATGCCCCCAAAATAGGAGTCTAGGGTTGCATTTTTCTGTTTCCTTTGCCTTGGCATGTTGCCACTTAATTGCTTGACTTTTGGGCTTGTTGCCACACTATGGCTTTAAGGTCAGATAGAGGAATTTTCGTCCCGAACGTGTGGGGGGCAACTTCCGTTTCTGGCAAGCTGTAAACCCACCCACAACTTCCACCCTAGATCACAATCCAGATCCAGGGAGGTTAAAGCAAGAGCGATTACCCCCCAAGACTGATCGCTGGATCTCCCCACGATTTGTAGGCTGGGAGCTGGAGCTGCCTCTGAAAACTACAAAATGGCGTGTCTCCTCAGTGGCTTCTAGCCCCCAGGGGAGGGAGCTGACGCATTCCCCAAATACAGGTCCCAAAGTCCATAGGACACTAACCTCTTACTTTGTCCTAGGCATGTCTATGTTGATAATTCTGGAGTCGCCACAGCTCCTGGTGTTCTGGGGTTCCTCCAGCCGGCTGCTGGCCCTGCCGCCCTGGGGCTAAAACCTCGGCTCACGTGGACCTGGGCTCGGCTCGGCTCCTGCACTCTGCGCTCTGCGCGCTGCCGGCTCCCAGACTGCTGCGCTGGTCCTTCCTGCAGGGCTGCTGGGCTGTCCTCAGCGGGAGGTTAGCTTCTCTGTGTCGTTCTGTGGGTGCTGGGGCTCCAGAAGTTGTTCACAGTCCTTTTTTACATAGTTTGTGGGGAATCTGGGGGCAGAGAGGCTTGGAAGAGCTGTTTCTACTCCGCCAACTTGGCTCCGCCCCGTGGCTTTCCCCTTGATTTCCAATTCCTTGCTACCACAAAAAGAGCTGCTATAAATATTTTTGTACATACAGGTCTTCCTTGCATTTGTGTGATCTCTTTGGGATACAGTCCTAGAAGTGATATTTCTGGGTCAAAGGGTATGAAATTATTTATAGCCCTTTGGGCATAATTCCAGATTGCTCTCCAGAATGGTTGGATCAGTTCACAACTCCACCAACAGTGCATTAGTGTTCCAACTTTTCCACAACCTCTCCAACATTTATCATTTTCCCATTTTGTCATCTTAGTCAACCTGACTGGTGAGATGTGGTACTTCAGAGTTGGGTTTTTTTGTTTTTTTTTTGTTTTTTTATGCTGTGACAAAATTTATTGGTGCCTAGAAGGCAAGGTATGGATAAGAGGAGAAGTTCTAAATGGAAGCTGGACTGTGGCAAGACAGATAACCTTAGTTACGCAGTGATGGAGAAGGGAGGCAGGCTCCATTTTTTCAGTAGATCATTCCTTTTGTGTCTCCTCTGGGTTTCTTGATCTTCTCAAAGTTCTTCAGGATGATATAATATAATACAGCATAAGTATTTTGGATCTCCATGACCATCAGTCTTGTCTCTCCATACTGTGCTTCATCCAATTCATGAACCAGCTGTTGCTAGTCACCCACATGTGGCTGCTTTGCTGCTTTAGCCACTGCATCACCCCTTTTTAGAAAAGTACTTTGAGATCTGGGTTTGGAAGCCATCCAACTTAGTTCTGAGTGTAGTCATCAGCTCAAATACCTTCTCCTGGACAGCTACTCCAAAGTTGTTTCCATCCTCATTCAGGTAGCCACATGGAAACCATATTAGCTGTTCTTTCACGTCTTTGATCTCAGGCTTCAACTGCCCCAGAAGGGTCACAATTTTCTCATTGCAGCTTACAGGCCCACAAGGAGGACCTTTATCTTCATCTTCCTCTTTTTTCTTTTCATTCTTATCATCCTTCTCTTGTTGTTTCTGGTGCTCTTCCTTTTCTTTTTCTTTGTCTGGGTCAGGGATTGGGATATCCAGGGGGGGCTTTTAGGAGACTCAAATCAGCCTCATTCAGAGATGGATCCTTCAAGAACTCATCCAGCTCTGAAATCTTCACAGGGAAATAAGTTCCAAGTAGGATCTCTGCCTGAGTACATAACTCCTTTCTGAACAAATCTACCTTGGCTTGGGCTTTGGGTCTGACACTGAAGGTGGCCATGGCAGGGGGGTAAAGGGGCCAGACAGAGCAGTGAGACAGGAGCAAGGGGCCAGAGTTGTTTTGATTTGCATTTCTCTAATCAATAGTGATTTAAAGCATTTTTTTCAGATGCTTATAGATATCCTTAATTTCTTCCTCTGAAAACTGCCTGTTCATATCCTTTGAGCATTTATCAATTGGGGAATGACTTGTATCCTTACAAATTTAGGTCTGTGAACTTAAGAATACATTTTGAAAAGTGTATTTCAATATAAGAAAACTACTCTGAAAGGGTTCATAGATGTCATCCAGTGCTGAAAAGGATCCTTCACACAAAGAAGGCTAAGAATTACTGCCTCAGATGTACTTCTTTATGCCTTCAGAAGACTTTTGTTGAAATGTAAATGTGTTTACCTGGTCCAGGTAATAAATTAGTCCATTAGAGACCACTGGCACATTATGAGATCATAGAACCATGAATCTTATAGATTCTGACCTAGTTCCAGAATTAGAGAATAAAGTCAAAAGTGCAAAATGTATTATGTTTAAATTGATCACAGAATGAATCAGCTATCATGCAAAGACTACTACCCCTGTTTAATCTATATGAATAGCTTTAATAGGGAATTTTCTGAGATTCTTCCTATAATGGGACAACTAAGGCGTGGAACAAGAAATCCTGGGGCAACCAGATTCTCATAGGGAAGAATCCCCTCCATAGTAGGCATGATTCCAGTTATCCAAGATTGGGGGCCTCTTTGGGGGAGGCCCGGTGGAACAGCAGATATTTGTAGATTTAGTCCTCCAAGTCCTAGAAGTTATGCAACTGAAGTTTTTTGGGTCTGAGGAGGGCTAGGATTGCCAACACAGCTGCTCTGCCCTGGTTCCCACATACGTACTGTGATCTCATTCATCGAGCTATTACCTCCTCTGACCCAGATTGTCATTCCTTCTTGCCTTCTAGTCCTGTGTGATTCTTGTCTAAACTTAACATAAACTCTACAGTATCCAAGACAGAACTAAGAAGAAGGGATCAGGGAAGAGAAAACTCTATCTTTGTGTTTAATTACCTTTATGACTACAGTTCACTTCTGAGGAAAAGCCAACTCTCTGGCCAGTTCCTTTCTCCTCCATATTCTCTTCTCAAATGTTTTTCCCTCTGTTCCCCCATTTCCTCAAGGGTTGGTGACAGGATGGAGTTAGAATATCGGGAAGCCTTTTTGATGTACTTTTTCCTAGAAATAAATGGTTTTTAATGGTCCAGATTAAGATGACATAAAGTAAACTTTACTCCCAGTCAATAAATATTTATTAAGCAATTACTGTGTGTCAGGAACTATACTAAGCACAGGATATATAAAGAAAAATGAAAGGCTCTTGTTCTCGGGGAGCTCACAGTCTCATAGACAACATGAGAACAACTATATACAACAACTGTATACAACAACTATATACAATAACTGTATAAAACAAGCTATATACAGGATAAATTGCAAATAATCAATAGGGAGAAGGCACTAGAAGTAAGGGGGATCAGGAAAGGCTTCCTAAAGAAGGTAGGGTATTAGTATTTAAAAGAATTCTGGGAAGTCAAGAGGCAGAAATGAGCAGGGGAACACAGTTCAAACATGGGAGAAGGCCAGTGGAAATGCCTAGAACTGAGGGATGAAGTATCTTGTGAGAAGGCCAGTGACATTGGTTCAAAGACTATGGGAGAGAGTATGAGGAGTGAAAAGAAAGGAAAAGTAGGCAGGGAGGCAGTTTAGGGCTTTCAACACCAGAGGATATTAAATCTGGTCCTGGAGATGATAAGACACAATTGGAACTTATTGAGTCTCTACTGAATAAATGGTCTGGTAATATAGTCAAACCAGTGCTTTATGATTTGGACAACTGAGTAAAGGATGGATCAGAGTGGAGAGAGACTTTATGGTAGGCAGACTCAGCAGCAGGCTATTTCAAGAGTTCAGCTGTGAGGTGATGAGAGACTACACCAAGGTGATGGCAGTATCAAAGGGGAGAAGGGGGCATATATGAGCAATGTTATGAATGTAAAGTCTATAGATCTAGACAATAAACAGATATGAAAACAGAGAATGAGGGGTTGAGGATGATTCCTAGGTTCTCAACAGTAACAGGGAAGTTCAGAAGAGAGTGTTGGGGGGTGGGGCACAATAATAAGTATAGTTTTGGACATGTTGAATTTAAGCTGTCTATAAGATTCCAGATCACGATGTCCAATATGAAGTTAGAGACACATGAATGAGGGTTGGCAGAGACATTAGGCTGGGATGAATAGACTTGAAAATCATCATCATGGGTGAATATGACTCCCAATCCTTCTCTTTCCTCAGCTTGGTATTATAAACCCCTGTCTAGATTATAGAAGCCAGTAAGGGTATATTTTTATCCCTCTCAACATGTAGTATAAGGCACTGTACAATATTGATGAATTTTTTTAAATGTTTGCTGAATGCAAGGACCTCAAGAGATCATCTGGTCAAGAACCAATTAGTCCATCAGATTTCTGGACTCTTCTAGGAAGCAAAAAGCAACACTGGGGGTGATAGGAAATAGGGCAAGTAAATGGGAGGGTAGAAAAAAAATGGTTCTTGGGTATGTAATTCCACCAAAAAAGAGAGACCTTTGTAGAATGCCACAGTGGGAGCCCCTGGGCAGCTAGAGAATAATAATAAGAATAGTTATTATTATTACTAATACAATTTTAAAAACTAGCTCATATAACTCTTTAAGGTTTCCAAAGTATATAAATATACTTTATATATATATATATATGTATATATATATATATATATATATATTATCACAATTTGATCATTGCATAAACCTTGGAAGGTGGGTGCTATAGCTATCCCCATTTTATAGATGAGAAAACTAAGTCTGAGAGAGCTTAAATTACTTGCCAAAGGTCACACAGCTAAGGAAGTATCTGAAGTGAGATTTGAATTCAGGTCTTCCTCACTTCAGGGTCGTTGATCTGTCTACTTTACCACCTAGCAGCTCCTATGAAGAAGGGATCTATAGCTGGAGGTGACATTAGAGGTCACCTAATCCAACTCCCATTATTTCATAGGTGAAGAAACTGAGGGAAGGTATGAGACTTGTCTAAGGGCAAATGAGCCCTAAATGTTAGGGATGGGATTTGAACCCTAATTCTCTCACTCCAAGTCAGTGTTCTTTCCACCACAGTAGGCCGCCTCCTCCACACCAGATTCCTGGAGGTAATTGTGGAGTGCTGAGGGAAGGAGATAAATACCAAAGACAGATTTTGCCTATTCAGTAATTTGGACCTGTCTGCCCCTTCCATTGCAATTGCAACCATTAGGGAACCTAGCCAGCACCCTCTATCCACCCACTGAGAATGTAAGAAAACTCATCAGTTCCAAAATGGTGGGTAGACAGCAAAACGTGTGTTTTGGTGGCCCAGCTTGGGGCCACCAAGAGCCCTAGAGACATGACATTCTCTCACCTCTGAAGTCCTCCCTCCTCTACACTCTTTCCTCTTGTCCTATATCCTCTCCTCTCAGTTGGCAATGGATCGATCATCTTTTATCCCTTCCACCTTAAACTCATATATCTGGCAGCTAGTGGGCACAATGAAAAACCTGCAATTCAGGAAGGGCCAGAGTTATAATCCAAGGAGATTAAATCCTAAGGAACAACCTGGGATTTTATTCCTATAGATCTCTGAAGCTTCCCTGGAATTGATGTCCACCCCACTCCACCTTCCACCCAAATGAGAGAGGAAAGGAAAACAAGACCAAGACTCCAGCTCTGCCATTGGGGTCTGTAGATTTCCTCCCTTCCCAACGGCTTGGGGAGTGTCACTCCTCCCTTCTCTTCTCACTCTTCCTCTCTCTTTTTTTTCACCTCTCTAACCCAAAGATCTGGAGTGGGCAGCAGAGAGGGAGAATGTATCAATGGGGAAACCTCCTTCTCTTCAAACTCTGATCTGAGTAAGGGTTTACTTCAGCTTTTATCTTAAAGATGTTCAGTATTAGAGGAGATGGGGCTTGATTGGGGATTCAGATTCTATTTAAAAAAGAAAAAACTTAGAAGGATTTTCAGCTAGAAAGGAAGGTGCTGAGAGAGTGTGGACTAGGGAGAAGCTATGATGTAGACTCTGGAGGGAATCAGCCTCCCAGATCTCTTTAATGCTAATGGCCTTTGTGGTGCTAATTAGCAGTGTATCACACTCAAGATTTACCTCTGTGTATCTACAAAGTTCCTCTTCCTTCTTAGAAGAGATCTAGTTTTCTACCTGAGTCATAGCAAAATCTGATGCTCCACAGAAAACTCTCTGTCTAATCTTCTCTGGTCAGTGGGAGCCAAGACAGAACTCAGAGAGAGGGAAAGGAACCAGGGTCTAAAGATCCAGCCAGAAGAGAGTGAAGAAGACATCTCAACTGTCCTTTTCTTTGGTTCATTCTTTCTCTGGTTGGATTGTTGTCAACTAAAGGCCAAGAGCAAGAAAAGGGAATATTTTTACATAGTTTAACAAAGCATATATTTTTAAAGTATTAAGTATTTTATTTTTATCATGGATCACAGCAAGCCCAAGGGTACCAGTGTGTAGGCAGAGCTGTAACTGCCAATTTGGGTACCCAGGGCAACCATCTCAAAATGCAACTAGGGTAAATAGAATCAACTTTGTTATTCATGATCTGAGCATATTACAATCAGTAATAAAAACATCCATTTGTTTGGGAGGGAGAGGTATTCATCAGAGGCTTCTATTGTTGCTAAACGAATGTCTATACATTTTTGTGCCTTTAAATTTCTAGCACCTTGGGGGAAAGTCCTGGTCAGTCATTCTGCCCTGATTATGTCTCTGCAAGTGACATATTTGTGATCATAAAAGAGTGGGTAAGAAGCTATAGCAAAAATGAGGAATTACATAAAAATAATGAAATTGCATTGTAAGTAATATATGCAGCGAGGTGGCAGAGTGGGTAGAGCATCTGGCCTCAAATCAAGAAGACTCATCTTCCTGAATTCAACTCTGGCTTCAGACACTTACTAGTTGTGTGACTCTGGGCAGGTCACTTAATCTAGCTTGCCTCAGTTTCCTTATCTGTCATGAGCTGGAGAAGGAAATGGCAAACTACTCCAGTATCTTTGCCAAGAAAACCCCAAATGGAGTCACTAAGAGATGGGCATGACTGAAACAAATGAAAAACAATAATAAGTAATAACGAACATGATGACTTAGAGAAGTATGGGAGGACTTAGGAATGGATATAGAGTGAAGTAAGCAGAACCAGCAAAACAAGGACTAACTGGAGCCTAGATAGGAGGCACACTTGATTACAGTGGTGAGTCTAGAGTCAAGAAGACCTAAGTTCAAATCCTTTCACAGAAATTAGCTAGGTGACCCTGGGCAAGTCAATCAAACATCTGTCTGCCTCAGTTTCCTCATCTATGAAATGTAGATGATAAAAGCATCTACCTCACAGAGTTATTGTGAGGATCCAATGAGATAAATATTTGTAAAAAAGAGCTCAGCACAATGCCTGACACATAGTTGGTGATATATAAATGCTTTCTCCTTCCATTTTTTGTAAAGTACTTTGCAAACCTTAAAAGCTATAGCGATGCTTACTGTGGTTATTATTGTCACATGTGATCCTGGGCAAATCATTTAATATCCAAGTGCTATAGGCAGTTCTCTAAGTTGCAGAGGAGCTAGCAAGGGACAACCCTGTCTGGGTAGGGGGAGCTTCTTCCTCCTTTGAAGCCACTGTTCCAGTCTCTATCTATAGGGGAAGAGGGAGAAGGTGGGATACACCCCCCTCAGTGTTGTTCTCATATTGATAGAGTATTTAAAGACCCAAAGGGAGGCTCTCAATGTTCCTCTATGCTTAGGAAGATGTGGACAGGCTATGGAATTCACCAAGATAGAGAGTAGCTGCAGGAACAAGCTTGCTGACCTGACTTATGTCATTGTACAAGTTACAAGGTTATCCAATCTTGGTCCAGCTGCAGAAAACCTACTTGCTTCCTTTGGTGACTGAGATGGTGTGAGTGTGCACGTGTGTGTACACGTTTGTGTGTGTGTGTGTGTGTGCGCGCGCGCGCGCGAATGCACATTATCTTCAGTCCTGTTTGTAGGATCAGTCTATAAATTATTGCAATAAAAAGTTAGGCTAGATGTGAGATGAAGATATCCACTCTTTTTTCCTGGGCCCTTCTTCCTGTGTCATTATATTCAGTTGATAAACATTTATTAAATGTTTACCATGTACCAGACACTCTGTTAAGCCAAGGTATACAAAGGCAAGAGACAATCTCTGCCCTTGAGGACTTCACAATTTAAAGCACTTGAAAACTGTTCCCTGATTAGTTTCAGGAAAGTGTATCTTGGGCTGGAGGATATTTCTTTTCTCTCCAAGGATGCTTATACTGTGTCTGTAGCCCATGATACTCAAAAAGCTTAAGTGAAAAGTCCCCTTTCCCCAGACATAACCCCAATATTGAAGGCCAAACTGTCTGCTCAGCCCTTGTGCTGTGAAGGAAGAAAGAGGTCACAGAATTCTATAAGTTTATGCCCCCAAACACATTGAGTAGATTTCCTAAGATGAATTTATGAGAGAGAGAGAGCTAGGATTACATACACAGAACAGAAACGGGCTACTAGCTATACCTTTGGAGGGACTTCTACATCAGTGAGGTCACAGATCCATGGGGTTATTGAAGAGGACTTTGGAGATCAACTATTCTAATGTTCTTATTGATCAAGTAAGGAAATCAAGACAGAGACAGTGTAGACACCTTGCCTAAGGTCCAGGAGCTAGTTCCTAGCCAAGCAGAGACCAGAAGTCAGAGCTCCTGGCTTGAAATGTTCTTTTTTATAGTTCACCATGGTGCCACCCACTAATAGGGCTTGTAAACATGTCCTCATAAATAGAGTTGTTGGAAACATGGGGTTAGGGTTGGGAGTCTGTAGTGGCAACCAGAATGGCATATACAGAATGCCTCCTAGCACAGGTTCTTAGATCTGCTTTACTAGGAAAGATAGCTGTTCAAGGGGTCAACGATCTTATTTTTTTAATTACATTCATTAGTTCAGGGGAAAAGTCAGCACTCTGAACTTCAGAGAAAATCCCAACAAAGAAAATAGAGAAAAGCAGAAAAATAAAGACCAACAGACAGGGCTTCTAACTGTCTGAGAAATTAGCACAGATAAACAGACAGATCCAACTGTCTGACCAAGGGAATACATACATAATTACCAGAGAAAGAAGGGAGAAACATTGATAGCTGTGTTTTTCAAACTGTGTGTGGGAGTCGTCCTTAATGGCTACCCAGAGTCTCATCTGGTCAAAACACAAGACTACTCTTCCAATGAGTGAGCCCCAAAGCAAAATGCTAACCTCAGAGTATATACACCCTTTCTAGAGCCAGAGGGCATCACAACTCTCCTGACTCTGTGCCCAATTAGAAATTAACAAAAGGTGTGAAGGCAAGTTTCCCTTAATGGGCTCTACTTGAGGCCTTTTAATGGGTGGGGAAGATCTTATATCCCATGAACATTACTGGGTCAGGGACAGTGCAGGGAAAACCAGGGACAGTTGAGTAGAGTGACTGAGGAGCCTGACAGAAGAATGGCTGTGTGCTCAGATCAAAACAATATCCAACTTTTTCTCAATCATACCCTTCAGGATGTCAATCTTGGTCTCCAACAAGCTTTATAGGAATTGATGGCAAGTCAGCAAGATAAAATAGTCTGTATACAAATGCTCCTTGACACCACCCTACTGTGTAAAAGGTTGGTTTAGGAGACCTAACCTCTGAAGCCACCAGTCCCTGATCTTAGACTGATAGGACCCTATCTAGTCAGTAATTTTCCCCAAGACAAACTTGTACTAGCAGATAAAGAGATCGAGTGCAAGACTATAACAATTGGGTGTGGGTAAGGGGGGCAGGAAATAGACTCTACTTGGGGAGGAGTATTATGCTGCCCTTTGCTCCCCTCCCACCCAACACCAATGCTCCCAGTGTCTGGGTGTCTCCTCGGGGGCTCCTGCTTCCTGCCACCAATAGAACAATCTTCTCAGAACCTCTGGCTTTCAGCCCAGTCTGTGGGAGGTATTCCCCAAGGACTACTTTCTTCTCTCCACCCCCATCCTTCCCACCCCCACAAGAGACTCTGTGTCTGGATTAGGAGGAGGAGGAAAAGACAGAGACTCTTAGAAAGCTAAGCAGGAAGCAATCAGCCTTAGGCAAAGCAGAGCTGAGAACCCAAGTACTTGGGGCAAATTCCATTAGAGGGATTGGTGTCCTGAGGGAGATATTACATCCTCCAGTGCTGTTGTATCTGGAGAGAAAAGGACCCCATCCACTCTTCCTTCTCCCCCAAACCTCTGTTAGTCCAAAAATACTTTCTCTTACCCTCTCACAGGGCCCATCTACTTATTCATTCCTCCACTGAGGGCATCAGTCTGACAAACCTCCAACAGATCGATAGAAGCATAGATATCAGAAAAAATGAAGTCCTCCACTGGATGTTAGTGCCTGGGGCACAGACTAAGCTATCTCACCCTAATTGAGGCCCTCCTAGCTCTCAGAGACTTGTGTACAAATTTAAAAATGATTCACTAACTCTGGAGCCATGGGGACTCTTTAGACAACCTAATTTAAAGGCAGAAGTCATTGAATTGGGAAGAGTTTTGGGTGGGAACAATGGCCTCAATTAGCTCAAGGAAGATATAAGGCAGGATGGGAGGATCTCCAACTAATAGAGTTGGACAGAATGACTATGCTGGGAGAGGTTGATTCACCCAGGGGAAGAGAAAAAGTGTCAGGTTGGGGGCAGGAGGGGCGTGTAGAATAATTCTCTCTTTACCCTAACCCAGACTAGGAGCATGTAGGATGCTGGGAATTCAATCATATCAGACTGTTTGTATCCATCATCTGGTTCCTGGAGCTGTCCCAGGGAGGAGACCCGAGTTTAAAAGCCTATAAAATGACAGAAAGAAAACACTTTTCTGAGGTTTAATTTGAGGCATTGATCACCAGCCATCCACAAAATAAGACATCTAGGTATGAGCAGTTGGCTGTTATAACTAGGTGCTGAGGCTGTCTGGCAGACCTGCTGGGGAGGAGAGAAAGGGGAACTGCTGACTTGAACAAGAAGGTGAAGAGACCAGGAGCTGCTTGCCTGTCTCTCTGTGCTCTGGGCTCAGGCTAGGCAGCCAGACAACCCTCTTGGGCAAGGTCTGGCAAGAATGGTGACCCAGGCTATGGATATCTTCACTTCTGGTTTCTATTATCTCCCACCCCTCAATGTCAGGAAATTTCCCCTGCTGCTTAACTTCTATCCCCCCACCATTCTTCAAGGATGCTGTGACCCACATTCCAGAATTTCAGAAGAGTGAACTTGAGGACTCTAGAAGATAAGAAAGAGAGCTAGATGTGAAGTGAGAGGTTCTAGATACTAATCCCTGTCCTATTTAGCACCCTTGTGACCTCAGATGAGCCCTCAGTTTCTTCATCTTTAAATGAGAAGGTTCAATCAAGGTCCCTTTCAGTTCTCAATTTATCATCCTGTAAGTCAAATGTTTATGGACTGAGGTGGAGAATTTGATATGACTTTTAGGATCAGGCTCCATCCATTTATTTCAGTTCATTTGGTCTTTTAGCATATGGAAAATTTTTCCTCTGCTAGTATTTCAGCTTTAATCATAAAAAATAAAAAAAAATCTGCTTATTCCAAGAGGAAGCAAAATCCAAAGCAAGCTCTAGATTCCTTCACTAGACCTAGGGATTTTGATATTTCAAACAAGGAAACCGAGTCACAGAACAAACCCCATTCAAGGCTGAGGAAGTTCCCTGAGCTAAAAGCTGAGATAAAAGATAACTGTTCTTTCCTACCAGCAGGAACAGTAGGGAGCTATAGACAGGAGCAAGTACCTGGGGGGAGGGGAGAAGTTCAGAGGTCTAGATCCAGTTCCAGAGAGGGCATCCTGTCACTAGTTGAGACAGAAAGATTTTGCCTTTAAGTCAAAACTAACTTTTTCATTATAGCTGGTAGAGAAGGAGCTAATGGCCTCTCCAGCTTTAGCTGCTCCTTCTTTTCCCCCCACTTACCCATCACTCCCAGAATCTGAGAGTAGGAATGACCTGCCTGTAAAATGACCTTCACTGTTAGAGCCCAGACCAGATCATCTGCCTGTATCCCACAGGAACATGTGTACTTGTCCCTGCACAAGACTGATACATAGCTCAGGTTAAGGGGCAAGACAAGGCTCAGATCTCTGGCTCTGTAGACAGCCTGTCTGAGTCACAGAGGCTGGTAACTGTCAAGCTTTAATCTAATTCCTCAGACTTGGTATGGAGAGCACAGGAGGAGTACAGGCCTGTGTCCTGTTCCCTACTGGTCAACGTGAATATCAGCTTATTATATCTGCTACCAAATGCTTTCATCATAACAGCTCTGTGATGTGAGTATCACAAGGATTATTGTCCCTGTTTAATAGATAAAAAACATTGAGGTTCACAAAGGTTTTGACTTGCTCATGGCTATAGAGTTTACATGTTAGTCAGGAGTCAAATTCAAATTTTCTTACTCCAAATCTTGTGTTATTTCCATTATGCATTGTGCTATTTCTCAAATCATAGGACCATAGATGAAGAGCTGGAAGGAACCTTAAAAGGTCCTCTTATTTTGCAGATCAGGAAACTAAGGATGAGAGAGGTTAAGTGACTAGTCCAGGGTCATACACCTCAAGTGTCAGAGGCAGGATTTTGAACTCAAATATTCCTACTTCTAAGTCCAAAGGTTTATTATATACTGCGCCACCTACTTCATGAGAATTTCCTTTTTTCAGATTAGAGAAAAAGAGTTCTCTTTGATTTCTTCAGCTTCTTTAAGGTCAAAAAGCTCCTCAGACACATAGTGGGAGGAAAATTAAATACCACTTGTCCAAAAATTATGCCAGGCATTGTGGTTCCAAAGAGAAAAGAGTCCATGTACCTGGGGGCTTACATTCTACTTGGGGGAGATATACAGTGATATACACATGGATAAACACAAGAGAATACTGAACACTGAGGAGATCAGGGGAGCTTTGTAGAACAGGCAGAACCTGAACTGAGCTTTGGAAGAAGAAGAATCTGAGAGGCAGAGAGGGGAAGGAGATGCATTTCAGGGATGTGGGGCAGTCTGGGGAAAAGCACACAGATGGAAGATGGCTGGTTGACATTGGGGAACAGCCAGGAGTCTGGATGGGCTGCAATGTAGGCCTTCTGATGGGGGTGAGTATGAAATAAGGCTAGTAATGTAGATAGCAACCAGAAGATAGAGGGTCTTAAATAGCAAAGCAAAGGAATCTGATTGATAATTCTTTCTCAAGCTAGTAGGGAACTCCTGAAAGATTTAAAAAATGGCCATACCCGGGGCTTGTGTGGAGGATAGGTTAGACAGGGAGAGATGGGAGCACTGACCTTGCAGTCCTGAGATTTGATTTTGAAACTTAGCTCTGTTCCTCACTGCCTGTGTTACCTTGGGCAGGTCATCCACCTAAATAGGCCTCAGTTTCCTCATCTATTAAAAAAAGTCTCACCTAGCTCTGGTTTCTATGATTAGATACACTGACTGAAAAACATCAAAGATGAAAGGCACAGAATTGAAACTCACCATGGTTTGAATAAATTACTCACATTAAACTCAACTTTCCATCTTCCCCCTTTTTCTCAATCTGCCTCTTATTGACATCACCAAGAAAAGTGTACCTCAAAGTCCTTTACTAACAAGAATGCTTTGTTTTGTAGACACAAAGGGGGAATAAGAAAGTGAAGAGTTTCTTTTTTAACCTCTGCCCCATTCACAATATCTTCCCTTGAAGGCAGAGATTATCTTTTGCCTTTCTTTGTATCCCTTGAGCTTTACACAATGCCTGGTACATAGTAGGTGCTTTAAAATGCTCATTGGCTGACTTATTGACTGACTGATTGTCCTACCACTATCCCATCCATTATTTCTCACACCATGGCCATGGATGATCATCAGGTTCCTTTGCCACTTGTCTATCAAAGGCTGCAGTGCAATGAGGCCAATTAGCAGAGGTTCAGAGGATGGATGAGGTCAGGTTCATCTCTTTATTTTTCCCCAGAGCAATCACTGGTAGTGCCATTTTCTTACTCATCCCCAGCTCACGAGCCTTCCCTGTCTCTGCCTCCTTGCTTGACTCATGCATGTCTGTCATCTTTTCAAATGCCTCCTTCCTGGTACAACATTAAAGCCACTGTAAGCACTCCATTTATTTTAATTCCATCAGTCTCAATTCCATACTGTCCATCCCTTGGGCACCTTCAAGATGGGGAAAGTGCAGACCAAACGAATGCTGTCTGCACAGCTGGATATGTTATACATTAATTCAATTTTTCTACAAATATTTACTTTTATGGTGAGTAATGTTCACATTCATATAGCACCCCAGGCCTGGACGATGGCAATACTTTGCTAATTGTTCTGCCTGCTACAAATCTCTGATGCCACTGGTCCATCCTCTACCCATCTATCAAAGTGATCTTCAAAAGCACAGTCTGACCAAGTCACTCCCCTACCTAATAAACTCAAGTGGCCTTTTATCACCTCCAGGATCAAATAGAAAATCCTCTGTTTGGTGTTCAGTCCCTCTTAACCTGCCCTACCCTCTACCTTTGTAATCTTTCTATACCACAAACTACCATGCGCAGGCTCTCCCCCCCCCCTCTCTCTCTCTCGCACGCGCACACACACATGCACACACACACACACACTCTGATTCAGTGACCCAGGACTCCTTGAGGTTCCTCACACCAGATGTTCTATCTCTTGACTCCCGGTATTTTCACCAGCTGCCCCCTGTACCTAGAATGCTTTCCTTCCTTACGTCTGCTTCCTGGATTCCCTCATGTCCCAAACAAAATCCTGCCTTCTACAGGAAGCCTTTCCCAATCCCTCTTAATTCTAGTACCTTCCCTCTGTTGATTATCTCCAGCTTATTCTGTATATACCTTGGTTGTACATAATTAAATTAGACAGTGAACTCTTTGATACAAACTCTTTTTTGCCTTTCTTTGTAGTCCCAGCTCTTAGTACAATGCCTGACACACAGTAGGTGTTTAATAAATGTTTATTGACTGAATAATTCCTTGACAGTATAAAAAGTGTTTTTCTTACTAACATTTTGAGGTGAGTAGGGCGCATATTATTCTATTGACTTATAGATGAGGAAATGCAAGCTCTGAGAGATTTTTCCAGTCTCATGGCTAATAAGTAGCAAAAGTGGGACTGGACCTTCAGGTCTCTTGAGACCTGAAGGTCCAGTCTCACTTTTGTTTCCCATTTTACTTTACAACCTCTTTATTGTATGCTTCCTCTTTGTTTTTCTCTGTTCTGGGAGATGGGGCTGGATTAAAAAGATGAACAGGGCAAGCAGTATCCTTGTTCTCAGGAGGCTTATGGTTTCTCATTTGTTTGTATTTTCAGGGATAATAATGGGGAACACAAATTGCCTAGCATTTTACCTGAAAAATAACAATTTTGGTCTGAGTAGCTCTATACCCACCTTATTTACTCCATCATTCCCTCCTCTTTTCTCTCTCCTTCTCACCATGGAAGCTCTTACTTTCCCTAAAAATTCAGTGCTAATTGAGAGAAGAAATTGGAAGAAAGAGAAAAAAATAAACTCAATTGATACCACATTCAGTCTGTTTCTACTCCTACTCCCAACTTTTCCCCTCTACTACCCCCAGTTTCCCCAGAACACCCTTCACAGAGAGGAGTGGGGCAAATAGACCACTCTGAAGAGATCAGACGGGTTCACCTTTTGGAGTTGATACACTGATACAAAAATCTGGACAGCTGTGTATAATTCTAGAACCTATGAGGAAGGCTTGATCTTCAAAAACAAGACAGAGGATGGGAAATGGATGGATGGATGGATGGATGGATGGATGGATGGATAGATGCGATTGTGTGATACCTCAAGTGACCTCCCTCTGGCACCTCCTAAGTTCAAGTCTCGGGATAGTCTTAAAATCTTCAGAGACTGGGATAGGAAGAGAGTGTCACAAGGCTGAAGAAGGTAGTGGACACCCTCAAAAGGCTTCTTGTTACAGGCCTAGATGAAAGGAAAAATTAATGAATCTTGGGAGGACAGGTCAGGCCAGAGTTTCCAGTGGTTGTGTGCCTCACAAACCAGGGAAAAAAAAGATGAAAGGAAGCAGTGTTGGTTAGTCCCTGGCTTCTGGGAAGATGCTATGGAGGCGATAGACAAACAAGCAGTAAGACTTGTGTGATTCAGGCCCTTTCTCAAAGATACAGAGTAGGAAACTCTATCTGGTCCCCTCCCTCCTCTTTGGGGCAGATGTCATTCAGCTTGATTCTTCTTTGACCTCAGGCCCCAGCCCCACCTCCTCCTCCTCCTTCCTTGGAACACAGTAGGCACGGCAACCCCTGGGGCTCTCTCCTTGTCCCCAGGCTCTTCTGTCACCAATGCCTCTGCTTTGTCCTCCTGAAGGGCCCACAGATTTATAGGTCTCAGCTGTGTAAATCCATCCCCACCCCCAACCCTCCCCTGCTGTCTTTACTGCCCCTCTTCAAAGGGCCCCTGTCCTAACAATCAGTCCCTTCTGTCTTATCCAAAGGTGTCTGATGGAGGGGAGGGGGATGGAGAGAGGGACGACCAAGCAGTGTGACCAAGGAGGCACTGACTGAAGCCCACCACCCCCACCCCCGGTCCCCAGCCCCACTGCTCCTGCACGTTTATACTGGTTATCATCTGCAAATGTCTCTGGACCCCTCCTAAAAAGGCTAATTTGTCTCACTCCACTGAAGAAGGATTGCTGGCTTTCTTTCTGTAGGGACCACACAACTCTACAATTTTTAGCTGTCACCCAAGCCAACCCTGACTAGATAGCATGTAGTAATCTCCCTTCCTCAAAGTTAATACCTGAGTGCTATGGGCTTGAAGCAAATGAATTGCATTTCAATTGTAGCAATGCTAATGATTCTATATTATTTATTCACTTTGGAAGAAGCAATGGTTAATGGATATATGCTGGATCTAGACCTAAGCAGGGAATCTGGAAAACCGAAAGGAGACAGAATTATAAGAGAACTAAAGGATTTGAGAACATTGGTGATAGTGGTGGGAATCCCAGGACTACAGAGGAAATTCAAGCCTGGAGAGGCTGTGGCACAGGGTGTCAAAGCCAGATTCAAATTTGGGGCTTCTGGTTTCATCACCAATGAATTTTTCAATTATGCCATGCTATCCTGCCTCCAAGATCTAGTTGGTTAGCCAGTGAAGGAAAGGATGCAAGAATAAACTTGGCTCTACCACTTACTAGGCAAGTAACTTTAGCTTTCAGGGTTTTGGTTTCTTTAAACATATATAACAGGGATAAAGAGGCAGCTAGGTGGGGCAGTGGATAGAGTGCCAGGCCCAGAGTCAGAAAGACTCATCTTCCTGAGTTCAAAACCAGCCTTCTGCTTTTGCTGTGTGACTCTGGGCAAGTCACTTAGCCCTGTTTGCCTCAGTTTCCTCATCTGTAAAATTAACTGGAAAAGGAAGTGGCAAACCACTCTGGTATCTGTGGCAAGAATATCCCCAATGGGGTCATGAAGAGTCAGACATGATTGAAAACAACTAAATGACAACAACAGATAGGTATAGAATATAGCCCATGGAGCATGTGTAGATCTGAGCTCACATGTCCACTTCCAGAGACACAGTGACCAGTTCTAAAGGGTTTGGAGCACTCCATTGGTCTCTATGAAGGAAGCACATAGAGGGAGATGCATGAAAGAAAAGGGACCACTGATTTAGCAAGTGTCCCCTTAAAAGCAGGGTCTCATTCCCTTCAAGAGAGCTCTCTCTTTCCATCTGTCCTGCATATAAGGATTCTGGCAGCCTTTCTCTTAGACATCCCGTGACATGGAGAGGGGCTCCTCTCTACTCCCCACCTAGTACCCCAGCAACTACAGTGGCTGCTCAAACATGACAGGATGAAGCCTGAGATTCTCGGAGCACATGTTCCTAAAAAGCAAACCTGTGGTAGATACTTCCAGCCTTGAACACAAGCTCTTAGGTACGGCAGCTTGAGGCTCCCTTAGCCCAAGCTGGCTACATTACAGGAGGTGCTCCTTGCAATTCCAAGAATGCTTCTCCAAGGAGAACACGAGTTCAAGAGGATGATTGCCAGTCATATCCTAGCTTTCTAGAAGATATGGTTCTTGGAGGAGCCATTGCACTGTGCAGAGCTGAAGTAAAGAGGAAATGGCTATTGAGCAAGCCCACTAATTTTCTGATTTTTTAATGTTTTAGGCATCTCCCTCTTAGAAAATTATAATAAAACTCATGGGTGAATGTTTCATGTTTTAAGTCATTGGTGTATGTTGATGAGTCTTTTGTGTTTTATGCATTTTTTTGTGTGGAGGGAAGAAATAACTGTCCTATACCCAGTCTAGATTATACATTGAATACCTTCCTTTCTATTCCTTTTATATGAGCCAAAGGTAACTTTTAAGTGATTTTCTCTGGAGCTCCAGGTGAATGGATTGGGGAGGGGGCAAAAAGCCAGAGAAAAGAACCTGACTCTTCTTTTTATAAGCAGAATCTCCTAGTACTTGTGTGAGTCCAGAGCTGAGGGGCTTCTTATTGGGGGAAACCTATCCTTAGGTCCCCTAATCTGTTGCTACATGTAAAATAAGAGACTGGATTAAATCAGGCACCCTCAACCTTCCCCTTTGGCAGTCTGATAAAGCCTATTAACCTTCTTTTCAGAATAACATTTGTTGCCTACATTTGTAATGGATAGAAATACTGAATTTCAGTCAGAAGTTAGGGAAAATAAAGACTTAACCTGGGGTCAGGTTAAGAACACCTGAATTAAATTATCAGTAAGATCATGGGCACCCAATGGATCTATAGGTTAACTTCTTGAGCTTGGACAGGAAAAAAAAATTAAGTCTTTATTTTCCCTAACTTCTGACTGAAATTCAGCATTTCTATCCATTACCATAACCTGGGGTCAGGTTAAGAACACCTGAATTAAATTATCAGTAAGATCTAATAAGATTCTGTGGTTTTGCCCTAGGAAGGGGTAAAAAAACAAAACAAAACAAAAAAAAACAACATTGCCACTACAGAAGAGAGGCTGGTTACAGAAACCTCTGTAGCCAAGGTCAGTGCCAATAGGTAGGATTTAGGAGAACATTTACTTCTTAACACTGATAGGACAATCTAGGATCTAGACCAAAGAGGACACATTGACCAGCTAGGGGACAGAGAATCTAGATGTTTCTTTGATCTAGAGAGTCAGAACAAGAATCCAGCAGCAGTGGCAGGATATATATTGCAGCTCCCTACATACCAGCAAGTCATGCAATACAAGCCTTCACCTTCTGTCTCCTTACTCCCCTGCCCAGAGAGGCCCCTGATGACTCATATGCATACATACCAATCTCAATTTTCTGAACTAGTGGAGGGGAAATGATAGCACAGATAATCCAAAATGGAAGGAAAACAATACAACTATAATTTTACTTGTCTTCAGGGTAGTTCTGTATTTGTGCCTAAAATGGCATTGTGTTTGGCACTGAGAATTTTGAGCAAAAGCTACACTGTGAAGACCCCTCTCACAAAGAGCCATAAAGCTATCTGGTTACTCTATCCTGACCCATCTCCAGCCTTCCCTGCTACCCCTTCCATGCTGGGAGTGAACAGCATCATCTCTTGGACTGATGTAAAATATCCATTTTACATCAATACCTGCAGAGCAGTCCTCCATCTCTGACTCAAAATTGCTTCTATTCAAATTCCTGCAGAGCCAATGGTGGAAGTGTGTGGTGAGAGCAAACAGAGATAGCATTGATGTTAACAAAAGAATGATTTAAACTGAGTATGTCAAGATGCTATCAGTAAGATTCACCCCATATATGTTTGCATATACCTGCCTGGATGTTGGTGATTGTGTCATGGGAAGACCTTGGAAGTTTGGGAATCTGACTCCATGACCCAGTTCTGTCCCTAGCTGACTGTGTGACCTTTGGCAAATCTCTTTACCTCTCTAAGCCTCAGCTTCCTCATCCAAAAATGAAGGGGTTGGTCTAACAGAGGTTCCTAAGCTTATTTGGCCACTGCCCCATTTTCAAAAAACAATTACTCAGTGCCCACCTGGAAATCTACTTTCTGTAATCCTTTAATATTTGTTTTTAAATTTGTGTCATTTATAAAATATAAAATATATCTTTTTAAATAAAGCATCTTAAATTTAATAATTTATCATAAATTTATGCGGTTTTCCTGAATTGAAATTTTGATGATGCAATTTTGCATCACATAACCATATAGTATCACACTATAGATAAGTCATCACATGCACTTATTTCTGCCAATGCACACTGGACTTCCTGACAATACATGACACCCTCGCCTGCCAACACTTGCTTGTTAAGACCTGTTGGCAGACTTGACCACTGATAGGTTTTAAGTTGCATTTTCTACGTTTAATTGGAAAATAATGTAATCAATACAACTTTAACTATGTTACACAACATATGAAACATGTACAAATGGTTTTTCAAAATGTTCTTCTCTTCTTATGCTTCCACTGCCCCCTTATTTTCATTCAATGTACCCCAATTGCACCTGAGGCTACTATTTCTCCTCCCCCACCCCTGATCTTTCCAGTGCCCCCCAGGGGGCGATATTGCCCACTTTAGGAATTTATGGACTAGATCATGGTGTCAGACTCAGAAATGAGGAGGGCACTAAGCCACCTACAAGGATTTCTGCAGTCAACATATTGACTTAGAAAACCACATATCAACATTACTTGTATTCTATTGTATTTTTATTTTGTTAAATATTTCCCAATTACATTTTAATCTGGTTGGAGGTGTGGAGGGGAGTGATGCTGCTGGGAAGCATCTTTGGCCTCCCTAAACTGAATGATCTCTAAGATACCTTCCAGCTTCAACATTCTGTTACTTTATGAAACAACTCCTTGGAAAGTTCCTCTTCCAGTTCCATCTGGAAGAGCTGTCCCAAAGGGGAAAGAGATGCCTTGGGAGGCAGTGGTTTCTACTTCTCTGGAGATCATTAAGTATCAGAGGCAAGAGGAACACTTATTGGGGATGTTGTAAAAGCTATCTCATTTTTTTTAGTTCTTTTGGAAATGGGGGTTATGGGAAATGCTTGGAAATAGGAATAAACTTAAGTGAGGTGGGAGAATAGAAGTATCAGTTGACTATTCATTGTATGTGTGATGTAGTGAAAAGATTGCTGGCCTTAGAATTAGGGAGACTCTGCTTGATCCTGATTTTGCTTTTTAACACCTGTGTATAAGTCACTGAGCACCCCCCCCCCAAACCTCTGATTTAGATGTAGGCAAACATCTAAATTCTCTTCTAGATTTAAATATGTGATTTCATAAATTATGTAATTAATGTTACTAAACATTCCTTAATTCTTCTTTACAACTTAACTAATGTGGAAATATGTTTAATATAATTGTATATGTATAGCTAAAATCAGATTGCAGACCAAGTTGGTGAGGGGAGAACAGAGGGAGAGGGAGAAAATTTAGAACTCAGAATCTTATAGAAGTTAATGTTGAAAACTAAAAACAAAGAAAACAATAAATTTTAAAATGTTCCTTGAAGGTCACAAAAGTAAATGATGTGCACACCCAGGAATCATATACATGTCAAGGAAAGATGGAGCACATTTGTTTATATCTGTGGGACTTGAAAGATGAGAGGGTGGGTAGGCTAGTGCCATAAGGCATGGGTTCTGAGAATGGGAAGAGCTGAATAGGAAGAAAAGTAGGAAACAAATTCATCTCCACTGTCTTGTGTGAGGGAGGCCAGTTGGCATGGCACAGAGAGGCCACAAGCTTGAGAGCCAAGACTGCTAAAAAATATTTCAATCGCAAGAAAAATGTCCTTATCAACCCAGCTATTCTTCAGAGCCAGGCAGGGAAATTGACAATGTTGATTCATTTAGCTCAGCAGTATTCAGGTCAAAATCAATCTTGTCAAAAATCCATCACTTCATTCAATAAGTAAGAAAAGGGATACAGGCTCTGGGGGAATCAATCACACCCCAACAGGGAGCAGCTGCAAACAGATCTATCATGGTCTCTGAAGGGGGAGACCTATTACTCAACTCGACATTTTTTCAACACCACATGACAAAAAGGCCTGGAGACCCCACCCAAGGTCATGGACACTAGCACGAGCTCTCTGGTAGACTCAGAGAGCAGAGACACCCAGGGTGCAGAAAATCAGCTGGCCACCTCCACTGAAAAGAAAGAATTATGAAAGTTGGACAGTTTTGGAAGCTTTTGCATTTTGTGGGATCATAGACTCCATAGAAAACCATGAGCCTACATCTCCCTGCCTCAGGAGTTTAGAAAAAATTAGATTTCCCCATTTTATCCAAATAACAATTCTGGTCCATCAGTGGCATAAAAATCATGGCATTTTAGTGTTGGGAGGAACCTTAGAGACCATCTAATCCAACCGTCTTAATCTATAGAGTCAAAACTTGAGGTACTAAGAAATTGAACGAATCACTGAAGGTCCCACAGCAAATTTGTGGCAGGGCTGGGATAGAATCTCAGTCCCTTGGCTGCCCATCTATTGCTTTCTACCACACCAGACTGCTTTTTCTTGGCTTCCTATTTGCTTTTTGGCTAAAGCTACACAGTCTCTGCAGGAGATAGAAACTACAACAGCATTTGCATTATGCAAATTTCTGACCCTGTTGGTGCCCTACTGGAATAAGCAGAATTACTAATTTGGGGGTCCTGCTGTAGTGCATTCCTATAGAGCTTCAACAACCAGAGGGCCTAACTACAAGAATGAAACCATGATACTCCCTCCACCTTATCACACACACACACACACACACACACACACACACACACACACACACCAGTTGGGGCAGAAGCAGCTATTCACCAGTGGGGGAGTCATAGGAGATTACTATCTCCTAGTGGGCTATAAGGCATCCAAGTGGGCAGCTGGCATGAGCTCTTTAAGAAGAAAGATTTGAAAGGTTAGGGATGTTCTAGGATGCCCTGCTTCTAAAGTCCTCCCCTCCTCTACTAAAAATCATCCAAATATCTCCTTGTAAATTCTTTATTTTTTTATGTAAAATGTTAAATTTATTGCAATAGTCTCTTTTGTAGCTTTTAACTTGCTGAGCATTCAACAGCACCACCATTGATGTCCTCAATGACATCATGAGGATGTTGGCCATCAATGTTGCAGCCCACACACTGAGGTGTCCCAAGTATCTCTTTAATGATCCTAGAGAGATCTCTTGCCAAGGATGGGTGCTTCATCTGTCGAGCTCTCATCAAGACTGATGTTTCCATTGTTTTTAATATTTTTCTGCTTCTTTCTGTCCCAAGGATGTTCTTTTAGGGCTTTGATGATCAAGGCTGAGGCAGAAGACACAATCTCAGTCTGGGCCTGTCTGATCTGAATGGTAAGTTTCATTGTGAGCCATATTAACCCTTTCCAGTCACGGGTTGCCTTGGAAATATCATCACCAACCTTTTTGGGAGACAAACCAATTTTGGGGGCCAGAACTTATGTGGCACCAACTTCACCACCAGTGCACCTTAAAAACACAACTTCACTTTCATTAGGGTCAAACTTGGGCAGCACAGTGGCAAAGAAAGTAGAGATTTGGCCTGGATGCTGCAGGGTGGCTGCAGGTGTAGGATGAACCCAGATTTAGGACGACCAAAAGAAGTTGCACCTTCACCACCACAAGCTGGAAGTCAAAAATTCTCCTAGTAAATTCTAGCAGGAATACTGATTTCAATCACTTTCGTAACCCTTATAGAGGGCCTCTGCACAGGCAGGAGTCTGAGGGAGTAGAGATAGAGACAATTGTGCCTTGAAGAAGGATGTGTATGTGTGGGTGTGTGTATACATATGTGTGTGTGTGTGTGTGTATCTGTATCTATCTATCTATGTGTGTGTATATATATATATATATATATCTGTATCTATCTATCTATCTATCTATCTATATATATATATAGAGAGAGAGAGAGAGAGAGACAGATAGATAGATAGATGAGATGGATGGACAGTCAGTCCATCAATAAACATTTAAGTGCCTCTTATGTGCCAGACATTATATAAGTATTAGATAGATAAAGCCTTATTATTTATCAGGAATATTGTCATATAGTATATACACATAGCATATATATATATAATATATATTATGGTATTATTTATTATTAGATTTGTTAAGGGCTTATTAAGTGTCAGGTACTGCTCTAAGTACTTGGGATACCAAATCAATTATAGAAGACAATCCCTGCCCTGGAGAAACTTGACATTCCAATGGGAGAAGACAACACAAAAAGAGGGGGTGGAAGGGGATAGAGGAGAAGGTACCACAATGGCAGCAAGGTTGTTGGCTAAGAGGTGGAAAAGTTCAGCAAGTAAGTCAAACTTGGAGTGGATTTAGCATGTCTAGGGGCCATTGTACAATGGTGGTCTGGTTATGGATTAACTAATCAAGAAAGTGGGTAGGTAGGTGGTGCCTTGGACAGAGTGCAGGATCTGGAGTCAGGAAGACCTGAATTCAAATCTAGTTTCAGACACATAGTAGCTATCTGATTTTGCGCAAGTCACTTAACGCTGTTTGCCTCAGTTTCCTCATCAGTAAAATGAGCTGGAGAAGGAAATGGTAAACCACTCCAATCTCTTTGCCAAGAAAACCCCAAATGGGGTCATGAAAAGTCAGAAATAACTGAACAATAGCAATCAAGAAAGTAAGGCTCAGGATAGAGGGAGAGTACTTCATTCTTGCCTTAAAAAAAAAAAAAAAGCTAATTGTATTGGGTTGTAACCTGACCTTACCTCTAAGAAGGCAGAAGATCTTTACATGTTAGAAGCTGAGACATTTCTCATAGTTCCAATCATGTTTCCTCCTTGCCCCCATGTTCAAAAACCTTCACTGTTCTGCCATTGTCTACTCAATAAGGATCAAACTGCTTAGCTTGGAATTCATGATTCTACCATATGAATTCAAAGTAACTTTGCAAACTTTTCTGTTATTACTCCCTAAACATACTGTAGGTTCCATCCGAATTATACCACATATCAATTCCCAATGGTGTTCAATTATCTCCTACCTCTATGTTTCTGCTAAAGTTTTGGAATGGCTTTCTTTCAAACTTTACCTACTAAAATATCCTACTTATTTTGCTTCCCTGGTTCCAAGATTTGGCAGAACCCAATCTCAGTCCTACTAAGCCTGGAAATAAATCAGTTCCAATGTTCGATGCTCCTAATTTTCTTTGTTTTTTCAGGGACCAATCTAAAGAGGGATAACCAAGAAGTTTCTCCTCAGGTTGGGTTAGCAATATAGTAAAAAATAAATAAGCCAACTCTTATGACCTGGATTTTAGTCCTGCCTCAGTCATTAACTGTGTGACCTAGTTCAAATCATGTCACTCTCTGGACCTCTGTTTTCTCCTCTATAAAATAAGTAGATTGGATCATGTGATACCTAAGCAATTTTCCAGTTCTAAAAGTGGTAAGTTTGTGATCCTTTAGGAACTGGACAAACAAATATATTGAGGAACCTGAGAGCCAGGAACAGAGAGCAGTGTCTGAAATTCTGTAACAGAAACAGGATTAAAAGCAGGAATCACAGCAAAGTCTGAGAGAAACCTGAAGAAAGTCAATCTTCCTGGGTTAGGTTGCATATATTCAGGGCAGTCAAGAAAGAAAAAGTTCCAGATAGACAAAAGAACTGCTCCCATCTGTCTCACTTGCTCCTTCAATAAACCAAAGTGGGGAAGGACTGGGGGGAAGAGGGGTGGAACTGGGCCATGTACTTCAAAAGCAGTCCCAGTTCCTTCCAGTTAGAGAGCTCCCTTTGTGGCCACCACCAATTGTGGCCACTTCTGTATGCTTTCATGTTTCCTATGAGATTCAGATCAAATGCAGTCTCATTTAAGAGAACCTACTGCTTCTCCCTACCTGTGAAGAATGGGTATGATTGCTTCTTTCTCTGCAGAATGACTTCCTTGTGCCTCTTAGGGTACTTACCACATGATCTCCTGTTCTAGTTATTAACAGGAATGCTTTAATACCCTTTATGATTATAAACTCCATGAAGGCAAGAATCTAGAGTTATTCCTGCCACGTTGCAGGGGTTAGGGGAGTAGTGCTCCTGAAATCTGAAAAATCTGCATAAAAATTTTTTGGCTCTCCCTTCATACCAGAAAAGTATGGTCTTTTTTTTAATGGAATGTTTACAGTACCTTATTGTAAATTTTGAGTTGGTGTTATACAATACTGTATATTCTATATATTTCTAAATTTCTAAACCTTTTCTGTGTCATCTGCTGGCCTTCGTGTGTAGTCTTTGGCTTCTGTGAAACTTCCCCACAATTCCCACTTAATTTCTTATGCTGACCCTCAATATATCAAAACCTTAAGGGGGAAAATTGTGATGTGGAAGGGATAACTGTATATTTCTTATCTTTGTATACCATGTAGTATCTAGCACTGACCTTGGTGCATAGCATCCACAATCAGTGAACATTCATATAGTCACAGATTTGGAGCTGAAAAAGATCTCTGATACCATCAAGACCAATCCCTCATTTTACAGAGGAGGAAATTGGGGCCCAAAGAACAGAAGTGACTTTCCTAGGGTAACATAAGCATTAAAAGTAGGATTTGACTCCAAGTCTTTCTGACTGCAGGTCTAGTATTCTTACCTATAATATCCCAGCAGCAGCCTCTGTTGATGGGAATTTTCCTGATGAAGCCTTCTACTTGGCCAGTGTTGGGAAAATAGGAGGGGGCTGGGGGCTGGGGGCTGGAAAGCTATTGGTGGTAGCAGGCCCCTTCTGCTCAGTCTCTGAGTCACACTGAGCCTGATGTTGCTTTTGCAATCTTGGCCGGCAGATGAGGTTTGTGACTCTCATCTCATGCTACAAAGCAGCCATGTGAGGCCTGAGGGAGAGGCCTAGGTGTGAAGGGTTGACTAGGAGCCAGCTTTCAGCAGGAAGCTGCACTTCAGTAATGGAAGAAGACTAGGGCTGAGGCTGCCTAATTTGGTAGCAGAGCTGTATCCCCAAATGAAGGCAAATTCTATTACCAGGAGGGGAGGGACCCTGCAGCAGCACTCAGCAAACAAGGACACCCCAAGGGAGGGAGCTGTGACAGCAACAGAGATGTTCCCTGTGGGAATGAGGAACCCATTCTGGGCAGGGTCATAGATGGGGTCTATGCCAAGGACTATGGTAGCCTCCCTCCTTCTGCTCTGGCAGGAGTAGAAACAGCCTGAGTGAGGGAGATCCTAATAGAAACTAGTGAGGAAGTTAATGATGCTCTCAATTTCACAACCCGGCAGGCCGGGACAGCACAGGGGAGTTGGTTTCTGGGGCAGGGAGGAGGATTCAGTTTCTGTCTCTCACTATCTGGTTCATACAAAGTCAAATGGTCCAGATGAGCCCAGTTTGGGAATCTAGCTCTCTTCCAGTGGCACAGCCAGCAGACCCCTAAAGGGAGGAATTTGGGTCTCACCATATGGCAGTCACCTGCCTACTGGGTTGCCCTGCAGCCCTTGAATCCTTCCTTCATACAAATTCACACAGAGACAGATGCATTTAAAAATATTGACCCAGGAAGGGACCTTTGAAGACACAGGATTCGAAGGTTTAGCTTTGGAAGGAAAATTAGAGATTATCTAGTCCAGATCTCCCAATTTGTAGATGAGGAAATTAAGGCCTCTGGTCACATAAGTAGTAAATGACTAATCTTGAATCTTAACTCAGCTCCTTCGACCCCAGCTCCAGTATTCTTATGAGGCAATATAGTATAATAGTACAACACATTAAAGAGCTGGATTCAAATCCTGCTTCTCAGACTTATTAGCTTGTGACCTTGGGACAAGTCCCTTTACCTCTTTGGGACTCAGTTTCTTTATCTGTAAAATAGGATGTTTCAATTATAGCAGGGGTGGAGAACCTGTGACCTCGAGGCCACATGTGTCCTTCCAAGTCCTCAAGTGTGGGTCAACCCAAGTTTGGATTCAGCCAAAGGGCTGCACTTGAGGACCTAGAGGGTCACACGTGGCCTGCAGGTTCCCTATCCCTGAATTAGAGCTTTTCTACAGTCTCTTCTAGCTGTAAATCTGAGGCCCAGTCCCCCCAGCATTTACATGCACACACATTTGCATATCACTCATAGTTACAGGCTCATACACATCACACCTATAAAAATACAGACACTCACATGTTCAAATGCAAAGAGACGCCCACACCCATCACCCTACAGATTTGACTGCACCACCCAGACATGAGACAGGCAATTAGCTCCCTTTACTGGTCATTTTTCTCCTGTGTCACTATCTGAAACTTGAAATCCAGGCAGTCCCAATTGTGGTAGAAGAAGAATTGAGAACTAAGGAGTGTTCTCAGGGATTAGCGGGTCCTGAGTTTTGCCCCCAAAGAGCATTAACTAAGCATGACTTAGCACAAAGAATGCAGGATATGGAGCCAAGAGGACCTGAGTTTGAATGCTGGCTCTGTGAAATCGATCTCCATGTTCTTAGCAGTGTATTAGAAATCCAATGCCTTAATTGAAAATGGGGTCGTTTTGATGACAAGAATAAAGCATGATGTCAGGCTGCTGGGGAAGGGGGGTCTGGATAGTCTAGGGGAAATGGGAGTTTAGGTTCTCCTGAAATTGTATCATGCAGGCAGCCACCAACTCTGCAAATGCACAGAGCTGATCCTGGAGGCAATGAATCCAGACACCCTTCAATGAAAAGTCAGTCTTTCTATTGGAAATGTGAATTAGTTTTCTGGTAGGAGATTCCCCCCTCTTATTCCTCAAAGTAGAGATAAGGAGATAGGACCTCGGCCTGAGATTTCTTTAGTAGAAGGAATTCCTAATAAAGGACCTGCCTCCTCCAATTCAGGTCAACATCTTTTTTTTCTTTTCTTTTCTTTTCTTTTTTTTTTTTTTTGGAGGGCAATTGGGGTTAAGTAACTTGCCCAAGGTCACACGGCTAGGTTTTTGTTTGTGTGTGCGTTAAGTGTCTAAGGTTGGATCCAAACTCATGTCCTTCTGACTCCAGGGCCAACGCTCTACTCACTGTGCCACCTAGCCACCCCTCAGGTCAACATCTTCTCAACAATTTATGGTTCATAGTTCATTGTCAAAATCATGGCGAGGTTAAAAAATTACCCAGAGTCACATAGTCAGTATGTGTCAGGGGCAGGACTTTCATTCAGATTATCCAGCTGTGAGGTCAATTCTCTATCAACTACATTGCCCTGCCTCTCAAAACTATTGTATGAAGTTAGTTATTCTTTTTAATGACCCTCAGAGATTCATAGAAAATGTCCATATGCTCTCTACCTCCATGAGGACAGAATACCATGAAACTTGAATGAAAGGAATTTGTGTTAAATGTGTAGGGGTAGTCCTTTCAGTTTTCTCCATGAAGCCCCCTCTTGAGTTTTATAAACCAGACTCATTAGCATGGGAGTGGAAAGATGACTTTCTAGCAAGCAAAACTTCATTTCAGTAGCTGAATGATATGGTCTCTTTAGATATAATTCAATTCAATTCAACAAATATTTGTTTAGCACATACCTTGTGAAAATGAGAACTTGCTGATTATGGATCAGATACTTAAACAAGTAACCAAGAAGGGCAGCTAGGTGGCACAATGGTTAGAGCTTTGGGCCTGGAGTAAGGAAGACTCAGTTTATTCCATTCAAATCCTGGCCTCAGACACTTACTAGCTATGTGACTCTGGGCAAGCCACTTAAACTTGTTTGCCTCAGTTTCCTCATCTGTAAAATAATCTGGAGAAGAAGATGACAAATCACTGCAGTATATTTGCCAAGAAAACCCCAAATGGGTGCAAAGACTCAGTCATCATTGAACAACAACAACAACAAAACTGAGATTGTGGGCTTTGTAGGAACAGCAGCATTCCCTCTCTGGAGTGTACCATAGATCTAAAAAGATACAGACAGATGAACAAGATGACCTACAGAAGACTTCTACTGACTAGAAAATCTAGTCTAGGAAATCTATACACCATGCCACTTAACTGCCCAAAGCCATTCTTGGCAAATCTCAGTTAATATCCAGTTATTTTCTGCATGTGGCATAGTGAAGAGAATGTTGGACTTGGAGTCATGAAGGCCTAAGTTCAAATCCAGCCTCAAACATGTACTAGCTATGTGACACTGGGCAAGTCATTTAGCCTGTCTGCCTCAGTTTCTTCATCCAGAAAAATGGGAAAAATAAAAACACCTAATTCTCAGGATTATTGTGAAGATATAATAAGATATTTTATGTTTAGTACTTTGCAAACTTTAAAGCTATATGAAAATGTTAGTTATTACTATTGATATTAGATTTTTGGAATGAAGGAAGAGGATTTGGACCCATCCCTCCTAAATATAGTTCTAATCTAAACAATAATGGCCTCAAAAGAAGTATGTGGGGTGATTTTCTATTTAAATAAACAGGTAGCCAAATAACTCTTCAGTTTGAAATTAAATCACTCCTTGAAGACAGGAAACACTGGCCCTCAAATATGGCAAAAGGTTTCAAATACAAAATACACTGAATAATACACTGACTCCTACTTTCAGGGAAACTGAAGATTACATATTTTAAAGAAACAATCTATAACCTTACTAGATAAAATGTGGTAGATGGAATTTTAAAGCTTCTTCATTATGACATCCTCGTCCTATCTTTTCTCCCAGTGAGAAAAAAATAAAACAAGAACAGGGAGAAATGTTACTCATCTACTCTTTTCTGGAGACTTCATAAGTAACCCTGCTGGGTCTTAAGTGTTAATGAGCCCACTGCATTGTACAGTGGAAAATGTCCTGGTTCTCGGGTAAGACAATCTGAGTTCAAATTCTGTCTTTGATACAATACCTGTGTACCTTTGGCAAGTAGCTTAATCCCACCCCCAATGACCTCAGTTTCCTCTTCTATAAAATGAGGGATTTAAACTAGATGTCATGTGAGATCCCTTCTACCCTTAGATCTATGACCCTAAGTACTCTCAGTAATTAATATCTTAGTCACAAGTCTCTTATTAAGCTGAACTCTACCCAATTAAATACATGCAATTTTGAGTATGAATGCAATTAATTAAGGAACATGAAACACATGAAGGGGAGGTGAGATCCTTGCTTATTAGGACAAAAGTTCAAAGCTACCAAAATTGACTCAGAGAATGAGAACAGAATCCTTAACAATAATGCTAAAAATAAAAGGTGTTCAGCTTTTCCTAAAAAGAGGATAGATGTGGATTAACAGCCAAAACCCATCCTAGGAAGCAGCTAGGAATCTGTCATGTTGTTTTCTGAGAAGTGTAGAAGAGCCAAGGAATGTTTTACCCTCCTAGACCATTTGAAGAAAAAAGTGAAGGAAGTTACAAAGGATTTGGAGTTAGAAGATCTGCATTCCAATCCTTCCTCTACAATTTTCTTCCTCATTATTTCCCATGATCTTGGAAATGTCACTTAATGTTTCTGGGATGCAGTGACCTCATCTGTAAGGGAAAGGGCTAGACTAGAAGATCTCTAAAGTCCTTTGTAGCTCAAACCCTATGATCCTATGTATGAGGCTATAGGGCCTCACCTACTACCTCCAGTCAAGTTACATTCTTGGATCTAATTCTTCACCCTTGAGGCAATATCTTATCTTCAACTTGGTTGTTGTTGGTGGTGGTAGTGATGTTCAATTGTTTAGCTGTGTACAACTCCTTGTGACCTGGTGGACCATAGCACACCAGGCCCTTCTATCCTCCACTATCCCTTAAAGTCTTTCCGAATTCATGTTTGTTACTTCTATGACACTATCTATCCCTCTCATCCTCTGCTGTCCTCTGTTCTTTTTGCCTTCAATATTTCCCCAAATCAGGGTCTTTTCCAATGGGTCTCATTTGCCGAATCGGAATGTTACTGTGACACCCACCTCCTTTTCCTAAACTTCAGTAACAAATTTTAAAAATGACATTTACTAGCTAGTCATTGAGCATTGTTAGGATCCACATTCTTACCTGAAGACAAGTAGAAGAAGAGAGATTTGTTATGTCCCACGTTCTAAAACACTGGAAAATAACTGGTTTTATCTGATAAATATGATTTCTATGAGGATGGCAAGGAAAGAAGACTCCTAAAATCATCATCATCATCACAGTGGGCATTTATGTAGTGATTTAATAGTTGCAACATCTTTTACATGTATTATCACATTTCATCCTCACAACAACCTTGTTATACTCATTTTACAGATGAGAAAACTGAAACTGAGAAAAATTAGGTGATTTGCCCATACCTAATAAGTGACCAAGGCAAGATTATGAGCTCCAGGTTTTCTGGACTTGAAGTCCAACATTCTATTGATTATGCCTCCTCATTCCTCAGCTCCATAAAGTCGAGTAACTGGTAATGCACTTTCACCCCCTGTCCAGGAATACTTGTTTATTTTGTAACTTTGGGAATTATGGTTAAGGATTCTATTCTCAATTTGTAAGTCATTGTATGTCTATACTAAGTAATGAATTTTCTTGAAAATCCAAGTATTTGCTAGTCCTCCTTAAATGTTCTTTCTGGAGCAAAATTGAATATGCTTTTGTCTTATTGGCCACTGCTGTAAAGACCTTGATTAGACTGGATGTGAACTCAAGTCTATAAGAATTCTTGTGGAGAATAGAAAGCACTCTTTTAAAAAAAGTTTTATTAATATGTTCTCTTTTTATATCACAAAGCTCCCTACTCCATATAACCAACCAAAACAGTGAACGAAAACTAGCAAAACAATGGCCTCACCTGGAAGTGCATGCAATGTCCTTTATCTGTAGAATCCCCTGCCACCCAATCTCTCCATTAAAAAAAATTAAAAACAATCTATTTTTACTCCTTTCTCACTCCCTGCTTCAATGAGCAGAGGGGAAGAAAAGAAAAATAAATTTCTTGCAACAAACATTAAATTAATCAAAACCCTCATGGGTTGTATGCAAAAATACAATTTTTTCTCCACTCAAAACTCATCATCTTTCTATCATAGCACATTATATCACTGATCCCTCAGAATCGTGACTGGTCATTGCATCTACTATGAAGGAAGCACTGTGATAAGTACTTGGCATAGAAAAAGAGGCAAAAGACAACTCTTGCCCTCAAGGAACTTGCAATTTAAGAAGCTTTCAAAGTTGTTAGTCTTTACAGTATTGTTATAGCAGAAATTGTTTCCCTGATTCTGCTCATTTCATTCCTCATCAGTTTATAAAACTCCTCCAAATTGCTCCAACTTTATAATATTGATGTTGTAGTATGAATTGTTCTTCTGGTTCTGCTCAGTTCCCTTTGTATTAGTTCCTAAAAAATCTTTCCATGTCTTTTTGAAATCATCTATTTTCTTATTTCTTATAGCACAATAGTGCTCCATCACATTCATGTACTACAACTTATTCAGGCATTCCTTTTGCTACCCAAACCCAAACCAAACAAACAAAAAAACCTGCTATAAATATTTTATATATAAATAGGACTCTATCCCCTTTCTTTGATCTCCTTTGGGGCTAGGCCTAGCAATGGTGTAGTTGGGTCAAAGGGCATACACTGTTAGTAACATTTTTCCACATAATTTGAAATGGTGGGATTTTTGCTTCCAAAATGAAAGTATTAATTCACAGGTCTACCAGGAGTGGATCAAAGTGCCTGTTGCTCCAGAAGGCAGTCTTTTAAACATTATTTTTTTAAGCTGCTAAAATGATCTTTTTTTTTCCAAAATTTTTGTTTTAGGCTCAAACATCAGAATACAAATACAGAACAGAGAAAAGAAACAAAAACATATTTTGAGTTTAAATATTGGAACTTAAATAGAAAGTTAGAAAGGAAAAAATGCGTGTCATGTGCATAGCAGAATGTAAGAGTGAATTCAAATTATGTAACAATAGATTTTCATTTCAAGAAAGTCTGTATGATAAATGATACTCGTGTTGAGAATTGTCCATCTTTGCTTCCTTGTGAGTTTTTCTTTGTTCTCTTCTGTGCACTTTTTTACTTTATTCTTTTTTCCCCTCCCCCCCGCCCCGACTCACCCTTACCCCACAAAAGCCCACATTAAAGTTTAGATATGTTTCCCTATGGCTATAAATATATACATCCCCTCCTTCACCTACCCCCAGAAGGCTACAATAAAGTTTAGATATGTTTCTCTCTATAGACATATACATACACACATTCACATACATATACACATATACAGATATATACATACATATATAAATATATACTTTCCCAAACCTATCCTACTCCTAACCTTTGTTTTTAATGTATGTGCATATATCTTGTTTCCTATACCTCCTGACTCCTCTGTTTACTTCTACCCACTACCTTGCCTACTATGACTTACCTATGGTGCCTTCCAAGGATCCTTCCCCTATCCTCACATTCCCATAAATCTAAACACCCTTTTACATGCCTGTTTTACCTATTTCTCACCTTCCCCTCTAAAGATTCCTCCCTTGTCCTCTCCCTTCTCCCTATGCCTCTACCATTTTATTTCATCTGAATTTAGAAGAATTTTAAACTCTTCTAAATATATATGTATTGTTCCCTCTTAAACCCATTCCCAATGAAAGCAGGTTAGCAGAACTATCAGCCCTCCTCCCCCATCTAAATTCCTCTGTATCAATTCTTCCTCTTGCACCTCATTTGCATAAAATAGTTACACTTTTTTGCTGTTATTTTTTTCAAATGCTTTATTAACTTAAGATTTATATCATTCATTTACACCAGATTTTTGAGTTACAAATTTTCTCCCCGTTTTCCCCCAACCCACTGCCCCAAAATAGCAGTCCTACAGGATATCCCCTTTTCCAATCTACTCTCTCCCATATCTTCTCCCATATCTCCTTCAACTTTTCCAATAGGGCATGGTGGATCTCTATGTCCCAGTGCCTGTATATCTTATTCCCCACTTACATGTAAAATAGTATTAATAATAATATATATATATATATATATACATATATATAAATACATTTTAAACATTTGATTTTAAAACTTTGAATTCCAGATTCATTCCCTTCCTCCCTTGTCACCCACCCTAACAGGAAGATAAGCAATTCAGTATAGGTTGTACATGTGTAGCTAATGCAAAACATTACCATAGCACATACATTGTAAAAGACTGACTATATTTCCCTCCCTCCCATCCCAACTCCCACTTGTTCTATTTTCTACTTTGATCCCATCCCTTTTCAAAAGTGGGTGCTTCCAACTTCCCTCCCTCCCAGCCTGCCCTCCCTTCCATCATCCTGCCTCTCATCCCCTTACCCCCTACTCTCCTGTAGGGTGAGATATGTAATTTAGTGTGTATGTCATTCCCTCCCTGAGCCAAATTCAGTGAGAATAAGGTTGACCCATTCCCTTTTGCCTTCCTGTTCTTCCCCTCCATTGTAACCATTTTCCCTTGCCTCTTCTATATGAGATAATTTACCCCATTCAGTCTCTCCCCATCTCCTCTCATTATATTTCTCTCTCACTTCTTAATTTTGCCTTTTAAGTATCATCCCTTCCTATTAAATTGGTCCTGTGGGGGGCGGCTAGGTGTCACAGTGAGTAGAGCGTCAGCCCTGGAGTCAGAAGGACCTGAGTTCGGATCTGGCCTCAGACACTTAACACACACAAATAAAAATCTAGCCGTGTGACCTTGGGCAAGTTACTTAACCCCAATTGCCCTCCAAAAAGGCAAAAAAAATTTTTTTTTAAATTGGTCCTGTGCCCTCTATATATGTATACCTGTAAACATATATACAGACATTCACATATGTATTCATGTGCCCATATACCCTCCTATATGTACATATATACATACACACATACATATGTGTGTGTTTCTATTCCCTTCAACTATTCTCATACAGAGAAAAATTTCATAAGTAACAATTATCTTTTTTCCATATAGGAAGGTAAAGAGTTCAACTTTGATAAGTTCCTTATGATTTCTTTTCCCCATCTACCTTCTCATGCTTCTCTTGCTTCTTGTAACTGAATGTCAAATTTTCTATTCATCTCTGGTTTAGTACAACATCCATTCCTATTAAAAACACTAGAAAGTATAGGAATAAATGGAGCCTTCCTTAAAACAGTTGATAGCATCTATTTAAAACCATCAGCAAGTATTATATGCAATGGGGATAAACTAGAAGCCTTTCCAATAAGATTGGGAGTGAAACAAAGGTGTCCACTATCACCCCTCTTATTCAATCTGGTACTAGAAACACTAGCAGTAGCAATTAGAGAAGAAAAAGAAATCAAGGGAATCAAATTAGGCAAAGAAGTGACCAAGCTATCACTCTTTGCAGATGATATGATGATATACTTAGAAAATCCTAGAGAATCAAGCAAAAAACTACTTGAGACAATAAATAAATTTGGCAAAGTTGCAGGATATAAAATAAACCCACATAAATCCTCAGCATTCTTGTACATCTCTAATGAAACTCAACAACAAGAGATAGAAAGAGAAATCCCATTTAAAGTCACTGTAGACATTATAAAATATTTGGGAATCTACTTGCCAAAACAAACCCAGAATCTATATGATCACAACTACAAAACACTTCTCACATAAATAAAATCAGATCTAAATAGTTGGAAAAATATCAATTGCTCGTGGCTGGGTTGAGCTAATATAATAAAAATGACAATTTTACCCAAACTAAACTATATATTTAGTGCCATACCAATCAATTTACCAAAAAACTACTTTCTAGAGTTAGACAAAATAATAACAAAATTTATTTGGAAAAACAAACGGTCTAGAATATCAAGGGAATTAATGAAAAGAAACACTAGGGAAGGTGGACTAGCTATGCCAGATCTTAATCTGTATTATACAGCAGCAGTCATCAAAACTGCTTGGTACTGGCAGAGGTGTAGAGTAGTGGATCAATGGAATAGATTAGGCGCAGGAGACCCAGCAGTTAATGAATATAGTAATCTATTGTTCGATAAACCCAAAGACCCCAGTTTTGGGGATAAAAATGCACTGTTTGACAAAAACTGCTGGGAAAACTGGAATACAGTATGGCAGAAAGTGGGCATAGATCACTCTCTAACACCATATACCAAAATCAAGTCTAAATGGGTGCATGATCTAGGTGTGAAGGATGATACTGTAAGCAATTTGGGAAAGCAAGGAATAGTTTACCTGACAGACTTGTGGAGAGGGGAAGATTTTAGGACCAAACAAGAATTAGAGTGCATTATAAAATGCAAAATGGATAATTTTGATTATAATTAAATTGAAAAGCTTCTGTACAAACAAAGCCAATGTAACCAAGATCAAGAGGGAGGTGGGAAATTGGGAAAGAATTTTTACAACTTGTGTCTCTGATAAAGGACTCATTTCTAAAATTTATAGAGAATTGAGCCAAATCTATATGAATATAAGTCACTCCCCAATTGATAAATGGTCAAAGGATATGAACAGGCAGTTTTCAGGGAAAGAAATTAAAGATATCTATAAGCATATGAAGAAAAGCTCTAAATCACTATTAATTAGAGAAATGCAAATCAAAACAACTCTGAGATACCACATCCCTCCAGTCAGATTGGCTAAGATGACAAAACAAGAAAGTGACAAATGCTGGAGAGGATGTGGACAAATTGGAACACTAATACATTGCTGGTGGAGTTGTGAACTTATCCAACCATTCTGGAGAGCAATCTGGAATTATGCCCAAAGGATTATAAATAATTTCATACCCTTTGACCCAGCCATACCACTTCTAGGGTTATATCCCAAAGAGATCATAGAAGTGGGAGGAAGACCCATATGTACAAAAATATTTTTAGCAGCCCTTTTTGTGGTTGCAAAGAATTGGAAACTAAAGGGGTGCCCATCAATTGGGGAATGGCTAAACAAGTTGTGGTATATGAATGTAATGGAATATTATTGTGCTATGAGAAACGAGGAGGTGATGGATTTCACAATTACCTGGAGAGACTTATACAAACTGATGCTGAGCAAGAAGAGTAGAATCAGAAGAAATTTGTATACAATCACAGACATACCATATCTGTGATGACCAACTATGACAGACTGGACTCTTTTCAGCAATGCAGTGATATAAGTCAATCCAGAAAGACTCAAGAAAGTGAGAAAAGCGCCATCCAGAGATATAACTAGAAAGAACTGAGCCTGAATCCTGATGGAAGCAAACTAAATGATCTTTTTCTTTTCGTTGTTTGGTTTTTTTTCTTCCTTACCATCTTTCATCCCACCTAGTACAATACGCCTTTGGAATTGGAATAATGTCTAATATGAATGCATTTGCAAATCTTATACTGGCTGTCGTGGGGGGAGGGGGGAGGAAAGGAAAGGAAATTTGAAAATCAAGGAATTATGGAATTGAATCTTGTTAACTGAAACTAAACTAATAAATTAATTTTTAAAAAGAGGCTATTACAAAAAAAAGAATACTTGAAAGTCTGGGGCAGCTAGGTGGCACAGTGAGTAAGAGTGCTGGCCTCGGAGTTGGGATGACCCAAGATTGAAACCGGCCTCAGAAAATGAGCACCCACACATAAATAATGACTAGCCATGTAACCTTGAGCAAGTTACTTAACCCCAATTGCTTAAAAAAAAAAAAAAGAATACTTGAAAGTCCTCTATTCCACTGAATGACCATATTTTCCTGTGAAACATGATACTCAGTTTTGCTGTGTAGGTGATTCTTGGTTTTAATCCCAGCTCTTTTGTCCTCTGGAATATTATATTCCAAGCCCTTCAATCCCTCAGTATAGAAGCTGCCAGATCCTGTGTTATCCTGATTGTGTTTCCACAATATTCAAATTGTTTTTTCCTGGCTGCTTGGAATATTTTCTCCTTGATCTGGGAATTCTGGAACCTGGCTATAATATTCCTAGGAGTTTTCTTTTGGGGATCTTTTTCAGGAGGTGATTGGTGGATTCTTTCAACCTCTTTTTTGCCCTCTGGTTCTAAAACATCAGGGAAGTTTTCTTTGAGAATTTCTTGGAGGATGATTTCTAGGTTCTTTTTTTGATCATGGCTTTTGGGTAGTCCAATAATTTTTAAATTAACTCTCCTGGATCTATTTTCCAGGTCAGTGGTTTTTCCAATGAGATATTTCACATTGCCTTCTATTCTTTCATTTGTTTGGATTTGTTTCATTTCTCCTAAAGTCACCAGCTTCCATTTGCTCCAATCTAATTCTGAAGGAATGACTCTCCTCAGTGAGCTTTTGAGATTCTTTTTCCAACTAGCAAATTTGGCTTTTTAAGGCATTCTTCTCCTCATTGCCTTTTTGAGCCTCTTTTGCCATTTTGAGTTAGTCTATTTTTAAGGTCTTATTTTCCTCAGTCAGGCTGTTGACTCTCATTTCATAATTTTCTTGCATCGTTCCCATTTCTCTTCCCAATTTTTCCTCCACTTATTTTATCTGTTTCTTAAGGTCCTCTATGGCCTCTAACCAGCTCATATTTTTCTTGGAAGCTTTTGGTGCAAGAGTTCTGACTTCACTTTCTTGCTCCTGTTCCATGCTTTGATCCTTTTTGTCCCCAAAATAAAAGTCTAATGTTGGAATCGTCTGTTTGCTTTGCTTCCTTTGCCTGGTCATGTCACCACTCAGTCACTTGACCCCTGGACTTTTTGCCACAGTAGGACTCTGCTACCAGACAGGAGAGCTTCTGTCCCAAATTCTGGGTTTTTTTCAACTGCCAGAGGTATTATTTGTGTTCCCTCTCTGAAGCCTCCACATTCTCTGATAAGCTGTTCACACACCCCAGGACATCCACCCTAGACTGCAATCCAGATCCAAGAAGGTTAAAGCAAGAGTGATTACCTCTCACACTGGTCACTTGGTCCCCCTATAGTCTGCAGGCCAGGGGCAGAAGAGGCTCCTCAGCAGCTTCTCACCCTGGGGGCAAAAGCCTACACACTCCCAACTACTGGATCCCAAAGTCCACACTACACTGACCACTCACTGTGTCCTTAGCATGTATGTGTTGATAATTCTGGAAACTGTCACAGCTGCTGGTGTTCTGGAGTCCCTCCAGCCAGTGGTTGGTCAGGCCTTCCCTGGGGCTAAAACCTCTGGCTCATGTGGGGCTGGGGTTGGCTCCCAGAGTGCTGTGTGGCTGATTCCTAGCAGCTTGCCAGGCTGTCCTCAGTGGGAGGTTAGCTTCTCTGTGTCACTTTGTGGGCTCTGTAGCTCCAAAGTTTGTTCATTGTCCCCTTTTGCATGAATTGGGGAAGGTAGAATCAGGAGCCCCTACTAAAATAATTACTCTTTTAAGTTGTTGCTAAATGGTTTTACTTTTTAAACTCATATCATTCTCAGGTTTACCCTAATCTTTCTCATGAGCTACCCAATTATTGATAAGAATCTTAGACATGCATTTTACATACATAAAAAGTAAACTCTGTCCTTATGGATCCCTTATAATCAGTCTTTATTATGTGACTTATATTTCTCTTGGTTCTTGTGTGTTGAATCTTCTATTAAATTCATGATTTTTTTAACAAAGTCTTGAAAGTCTGAGAGTTTATCAAATATCCTTTTTTTAATTTAGGATAATACTTAACTTTGCAGGTCACAAAATTTTTAGCCAGAGCCCCAGTTCTTTTTCTATTCAATATGTTGTGTTCCAAGACCTGTGGTTCTTTAAGATCTCTGCTGCTAGGTCTTGTGTAATTCTAATTGTGGCACCATCATATCTAAATTGTTTTAATCTTGATGCTTTTAATAATATTTCTTTGAGCTCAGGATTTCAGAATTCAAAGTGTCATTTTCTTCCTTAAGATTCTGGATCTCATTTGCTAATGGTAGGCTTTCCTTTTATACCCTTCTTGTTTTCCTTAAATTATTCTTATTTATTTTTTAGTTTTTCCTTCATCTCTGTCATTTGAATTTTAAAGTCTTTTTAAAGATCTTTGATGAATTCTTTTTGGGGAGGTGACCATTCTGTGGTACTCTTGTGGCAATAGCTTAATTATTTTTTTGTTTGTTTTGGGCTTGGGGGTTTTATTTTGGAGGGGGAAAGGTAGGGCAGTTGGGGTTAAGTCACTTGACCAAGGTCCCACAGCTAGTTTTATGTTAAGTGTCTGAGGCTGGATTTGAACTCAGGTCCTCCTGACTCTAGAGCCAGAGGCCATCTAGCAACCCCCAAGCTTAATTATTTGTAATCACCTCTAGCCCTGGCATATGTGAAGTGGTTCTTCTTGCCCCAGATCTTCAGTTCCTCCCTCTAGCCTGAAACCAAAGCCAAACCTCCAAACTCCTGTAAGTGCCCACTGCCAGGTGCTTTCTGCCCCACTGTTTCTGTACTAACTGGGCATGTACTGGTTCCTTCTCACCCCTACTGCTCTTTGCAGCACAGCTGGGTCTAGTGTTCCTTGTCAGCAGAGGTTCCCTTGGATCTTCCTGGGCTCAGACACCCACCTCCCCTCACTATTGGGGGTAACACTTCTGGTGAGGCTAACCCCAGTACTTGTCACATTGTTAAAATGGAACCTAGTTCAGGGATTTTTCTTCTGATCTCAAATTGTCCCAGGAGGACCAAGTTATGCCCCTTTTCTTATTTCTCTCCACCCACACTTTGTTTGCCCTAAGGTGTTATTTTAACTCTTTTGTGGGGGAAGATCTTGAAAGCTTGGAATTTCTGACCTACTCTACCATCTTCCCAGAATCCTCTCCCCTAAGGGAGGTTAAAAGGATCTTTTAGCCACAAGAAACCTTGCTATAGGGAAGTTAGCTTTAGGAGTCCAAGTTCCCAGTCTCTCTTTGTTATTACAATAGCCAGGATAAGGAGATCTTTTATGTTACTTTGTGTAGTACTTGAGGGAAATGTGTAAGTCATTAACATTCTTGGTATACTTGGTCCATAGGGCAAGAGAGTATGTGTGAGGAGCATTCTGAGAAGATGGCAGCGTAAGTCCGAAATTTCCAGGCTCTCCATATTTCCTCCACAAACAGACAGTAAATCTCACGAAATGAATGTAGAGCAGCAAAAAATGAAGGGGTAAAGCAATTGTTCTCCCAGGACATCTTAAGAGGACCTCAGGAAAGACTCCAGGGGTAGACATTTGGTCTGAGTGAAGTGTAAACACCTCCAGGCCAACTCTACTGAATCAACAAACATTAAGCCCAAAGGAAGCAGGCTGGATCTCAGGAAATTTCACCTCAGCTTTCACATTATTCAGGGCCTCAAGGAATTTCACCTCAGGAGCTTTTACCACAAATTTTTACCTAACAAACTTTCTTCTAAGAAACAGCTGAGGCTGAGTGAGAGAAAATTGAAGTATCACTACTGTTTCCCAAAGTCAACCCTAGAAGTGCTAACCAGACCAAGATCCAAGATTGTGGCTGCAGTTGAAGTGAGCACTAGCTGGCACCACAGGGAGCAAGAACATTTGTGTGGTAGGAGCTTAGGGGGAACAGAGAGGAGTCCCTGAGGTTGAGCTCACAGACCGAATTCAGAAAATACCAGTTAAAAGGACCTGAAGCCTAGGACATTACCCAAAACTCAGGATTAAAACTTGAAAATAATATTAAGCTGCTAAAAATAAAATAAGACATATTTAAAAGAAAAAGGAGTAAGCAAAGGAAAAAGGACCCAACCATTGATAACTACTTTTATGTAAAAGAAGATCTGGGTTCATATTCAGAGGAAGATAGTGAGTTTAAAAAAAAAAAGTCTCTCCTGGCCTAAAGAGTAATGTCAAGTGCACACAAGCCCAAAAAGAAATCTTGGAAAAACTAAAAAAAAGAATTCAAAAATGAAATAAGAGAGAATGATGAAAATTTAGAAAAGAAATAAAAGAATCTAAGAAGATTATGAAAAGAAAACTAACCAATAAGAAAAGGAAATACAAAATCTTAAGGAAGAAAATAACTCCTTGAAAACTAGAATTGAGCAAGTGGAATCAAATGACATTCTAAGACACTAAGATATAATAAAACTAGAAAAAAAAATTAGAAAATCTGAAGAATCTCATTGGAAAAAACAACTGATCTGGAGAACAGATTGAGAAGAGAAAATATGAGAATTGTCAGATTACCTGAAAGTTATGATAAAAAAAAGGATTTGTGTATAATATTATAAGAAATGATTACTATTATTATTATTATTATTTGTTTTTTGGAGGGAAATTGGGATTAAGTGACTTGCTCAAGGTCACATGGTTAGTTTTTGTGTTAAGTGTCTGAGGCTGGATTTGAAATCAGGTCCTCCTGACTCCAGGGCTGGGGTTCTATTCACTGTGCCACCTAGCTGCCCCGATTATAAGAAATTATTAAGGAAAATTGCTCTGCAGTTCTAGAACAAGAAGATTAAGTAGAAATAGAAAGAATTTACTGATCACCACCTGAAAGAAGTCCTAGAAATAAAACTTACACGAATGTCATAGCCAAGTTTCAAAATTTCTAGGTTAAAGGAGGAAAAATTATAAGCAACAAGGAACAAAACTATTTAAATGCTGTGGGAAAACAATCAGGCTTTCAGGAAACCTAGCAGCTTCTACACTAAAAGACTTCAGGTCTTGGAACATGGGGTTGCATCCAAGAATCACTTATCCAGCAAAGCTGAGTATAATCCTCAATGAAAAATAATAATGTTTGATGAACTGAAAGATTTTCAGGTATTTGTAACTAAAAGACAGAATACTGTTGTGAGGAACTTTTATCAATATTATGACTAACCAGGTATCCTGAGGACTGATAATTATTTTTATGTTACCCACCTCGTGATGGGAGTGGATGCTGAATGGGAGTCCCCTCCAAGCACTATATTATTGAATAATACTGGTCTTTTTGCAGTTTCTTGCACACAACATCAGGCCTTTTCATTGGCTTTCTTGAAACTATGCCTATAATGTCTTCCTTACCTCCACCTCCAGGTCAGCTTGGATTCCTTCAAGACTCAACTCAAATCCACTGTTCCTGGTCACCCTCACAGCTAGTGTCTTTTCTGAGATTACCTTCTATTTTCATTGTTAATATTGTATATACATAGCCCTGCCTGGCACATAGCAAGAACCTAATAAATGCTTATTGAATGTTGTCTTCCCATCAGAATGGAGCTCACTGTGGTCAAGGACAATGGCTTTTCTCTTACTCTGTCCATAGCATCTAGCACAGTGTATTAATGGTTAGTAAGTGCTTGCTTACTGACATTCCTTTTCATAGACTTTACATTCCAGGTAAAGCGTATTACTTCTGGTTCCTAAAACTGAACATTTAATTTTCTGTCTTTCGGTCTAGAAAGAAGTTGCTTTCATGCCTCTGCTTTCTTCTCTTTCTTAGAGTCCTTAACTTCCTTTATGCCTTACTTTGGACCATACGAAACCCTTTCACCCTCTCAATTTTTATTGTATGCTCTGTTTCTCCTCAAATTATGTTATATTTATTTAGATGTGTGCATGCTCTATCTCTCCCAGGAAAACTTGAACTCATTTTGTACAGAAACTCTTTTTTATCCTTTGATCTTTTATCCACAGTACCTAAAAAATAGTAGTTGTTTAATAATTGGCTGAGTTGGGTTTTTGAATCCACATAATGTGCTGGCTGGTTTTCTCTAGGTTTCTTAATATTATTATTCCCTGGTAATGTCAAGTTTCTCTCAGAGGAACTATCCATTGTCTATCCCTCAATCTTGCTATTCATCCTCCTCCCTTTTACTCTTTTTTCTTTTCCGAGGGTGGAAGGCAGGTCAACTGGGGTTAAGTGGCTTGCCCAAGGTCACATGGTTAAGTGTCTGAGTCTGGATTTGAACTCAGGTCCTTATGACTCCGGGGCCAGTGCTCTATTCATTGCACCACCTAGTCGCCACTACCTTCCTTTCCTTTTTAGTCATCTCTGATGATATTGATGATGTTACTTATTGTACATGATTCATCCTTATTAATATGCTTCATCCTATAAATGGCGACCATATATCTTCCATTCATTTGGGGGGAAATTCATGATTTTGATACCTTTTTTATTTCTAAAATTTTATTTTCAGTTCTGAATTGTCTCCTCTCCAATGCTCTCCCCCCTCCCACACACACACACTGAGAAGGCAAGAAATATGATGCCCATTTTACATATGAAGTTATGCAAAACATTTTCATATTAGCCATGCTGTATGGGGGGAGCAAAAAGTGAAAGAAAATGTTTCACTATACACTCAGACTTCATCAGTCCTTTCTCTGGAGGTGGGTAGTATGTTTCATTGTGTGTTCTTTCAAATTGTGATAGATCATTGTATTGATCAGTTACTAAGTCTTTCACAGTTGGTCATCATGATGATACTGCTTTTGCTTGTGAACAATGTACTCCTAGTTGTGTTCACTTCACTTTGATTAGTTTTTCCTTTCCTTTCCTTTCCTTTCCTTTCCTTTCCTTTCCTTTCCTTTCCTTTCCTTTCCTTTCCTTTCCTTTCCTTTCCTTTCCTTTCCTTTCCTTTCCTTTCCTTTCCTTTCCTTTCCTTTCCTTTCCTTTCCTTCCCTTTCCTTTCCTTTCCTTTCCTTTCCTTTCCTTTCCTTTCCTTTCCTTTCCTTTCCTTTCCTTTCCTTTCCTTTCCTTCTTTTCTTTTACCACCCCCTACATCATTTCTTACAATGCAATGGTTGTTCATACTGTGACCTCAGGAGGGTGATGTTTTGTCTTGCAAGTGATGCACTTGATGGACAGGAATTAAGATAATTGAATGAAGAAGACTTTTTTTTTTTTGGAGGGGGGAAGGTAGGGCAATTGGGGTTAAGTGACTTGCCTAAGGTCACACAGCTATATTTTTGTGTTAAGTGTCTGAGGCCGGATTTGAACTCAGGTCCTCCTGACTCCAGGGCCGGTGCTCTATTCACTGCACAATCTAGCCTCTCTGTGAAGAAGACTTTTGACAGAGGAGCATGCTAAGAGAAAAACTGTCAAGTTTGTACTAAAGTGAGGAACTTCATAGCAGTGATAGATCCAGACCTCTCTAAACTATGAGATGCAGCAAGATCCTGATGGATGCAACAACAACAAAAAATGAATCATATGAAGGCAAAGTGGTTATTTCAGTTGAACCACATGTTTCTATTGGGCTAAAACCAATGACCGTATTTTACACAATTCTAACTTTGATAGCTAAGTATATTATAATGTAGCTACAGATAGTATATGTAACATTATTTATATGTTATAATATATAAAATATAGCATAGTAATAATAATTGTAATTTCAAATACATGGGATACTTCATGGAAGTCATAATTAGCACTTATTGGGACTTACCAGCACAGATTGCCTGTGGATTTCACATCTGGCTCCCTACACAGCTTCATCAGTATTTCCTAAGCAATGACGAACATTAACTTATGTGATTGGCTCATGGAATCATAGATTTGAATCCAGAAGATTTGGATTCTAAGGGGAAAGAAGGAAAGGGTGACCCAGGTGACCATGGCTCCTTGTTGACCCAGGTGACAGTGACACATAGATGAAATACCTTTCCCATCCCCTACTCTTCACTTCCCAAAGATAAATACTTTGCTCTGTTTGTCTTACTTCACCCTGCTTCCATCCTGCCTGGGAGCAGCTCTTGGTTTATGGCTTTTGTTGCTGGCTCTATGACACCTAGCTGCTAATGGCTCCTTTGTCAAATGTCTGCAATGTCTTTTATTTCATCTAACTTCCAATGTCACTTTTATCACCAATCTGCTAATCTCACCTATTTTGTTCATCTAACAATGCAACTTGTGACAGCAATCTTCACATGCCACCTATGTAATATAACTGCAAATGCCACTTATGTCACTTATTTGTAAATGCCACTTTCCCCTAAATGCAAATGTCACCTTGGTCATCTTTCTGAATACGTCACCTTTCTACAAATGTCACCAATGTGTTAATGTCAACCATGTCACCTATTAACTAATGTCCCTATGTCACCTATGTGCCAATGTCACCTATCAACAAATGCCACCTATGTCACCTCTGCTATTGCCACGCTTGTCACCTATCTGCCAATGTCACTTCTGTCATCCATCTGCCAAGGCCACCTATGACACCAATCTCCAAGTGACACCTATGGAAAGAAAGGAAAAGAAGGAAAGAAGGAAAAGGTAGTACAGCTAGCTGGCATAGTGACAAACCATTTTAGTATCTTTGCCAAGAAAACCCCAAATGGGATCATACAGTCAGTCTTGACTGAAACAACTGAATAAAAAAAAGAGGAAAAAAAGGAAAGAAGGAATTCATTGAATATGACTTAAAGATGGAAAAACTTACACCCTCACTTGGATAAAGAAATCTATCTTACCCTATAAGGGAGTAGGAGGGAAAGGGGAAAAGGAAAGGGGGGAAGACTGATAGCAGGGAGGGCAGTTTGAGGAAGACAGTGATCAGAGCAAAACTCTGGTGAGGAAGGACAGGGTGAAAGGAGGGAGAGAGAGAGAGAGAGACAGAGAGAGAGACAGAGACAGACAGAGAGAGAGAGAGAGAGAGAGAGAGAGAGAGAGAGAGAGAGAGAGAGAGAGAGAGGGAGAGTACAAAAAGGGGAAAAATAGGATGGAGAGAAATATACACTATTCATAACTGTGAATGTGAATGGGATGAACTCTCCCATAAAACAGAACCAGATAGCAGAGTGAATTAAATACCACAATCCTACCATATGTTGTTTACAAGAAACACATTTGAAGCAGAGAGACACACACAGAGTAAAGGTAAAAGACTGGAGCAGAATATATTATGCTATGTTGAGGCAGGGAAAAGTAGGAGTAGCAATCCTGATCACAGACAAAGCAAAAGCAAGAATAGCTTGAATCAAAAGGGAAAAATAATAGAAAGAATCAATAATTTCATCAAAGAGAATGACAATAATGAGACAACATACCAATATTTTTGGGATGCAACCAAAGCATTACTTGGGGAAAATTTTATACCTCTAACTATTTACATGAACATAATAGGAAAAAGTAGATCAATAAATTGTGCGTAGAACTAAAGAAGCTAGAAAAAGAACAAATTAACAAATACAACTAAGAGCTGATTTTATGAAAAAAAAACAATAAAATAGATAAACTTCTGGTTAATTTAATTTTTTTTAAAAAAGAAAACCAAATTATCAGTATCAAAAATGGAGAGTGAATTCATCACCAATGAAGAGGAAATTAAAGCAATAATTAGGAGGAATTTTGCCCAACTGTATGCCAATAAATTTGACAATCTAAGTGAAATGGATAATTAAAAAAAAACTATAAAATTTCCAGATTAGCAGAAGAGAAAATAAAATATTTAATAACTGCATTTTAGAAAAAGAAATTGAACAAAGCACCAATGAACACCCTAAAAATAATCTTCAGGACCAGATGAATTTACAAGTGAATTCTGCTCAAAGAAAGAACAAGTAATTTGAATACTATGTAAATAATTTGAAAAAAATAGGCGAAAAATGAGTCCTACCAAATTCCTTTTATGATACAAATATGGTGATTCTACATAAACCAGGTAGAGCCAAAACAGAGAAAGAAAATTATAGACCAATTTCCCTAATGAAAATTGAAGCAAAAATTTTAAATAAAATATTTGCAAAGGGATTATAGCAATTTATTTCCAGGATAATATACTATGACTAGGTAGGATTTATATCAGTTATGCAGGGCTGGTTTAATATTAGGAAAATATTAGCATAAATTACCATATCAATAACAAAACCAACAAAAATCATATGATTATATCAATAGATACAGGGGGAAAAAACTTTCAACAAAATACAGCACCTATTCCTATTAAAAACAGTAGAAAACATAGGAATAAATGAAGCTGCCCTTAAAATGATAAGTAGTATTTATTTAAAACCATCAGCAAGTATTATATGTAATGGGGATAAAATAGAAGCCTTCCCAATAAGATCAGGGGTGAATTAAGGATGCCCATTATTAACAGTATTATTTAATATTGTTCTATAGATGTTAGCTTTGGAAATAAGAGAAGAAAAATAAATTGAAGGCACTAGAATAAGCAATGAGGAAATAAAACTATCACTCTTTGCAGATGATATGATGGTATGCTTAGAGAATCCCAGAAGATTAACTAAAAAAAAATACTTGAAATAATTAGCAACTTAAAGCAAAGTTTCAGGATATAAATGAAACCCACATAAATAATCAGCATTTCTATTTATTACCAGTGAAGGCCAGTAGCAAGAGATAGAAAGAGAAATGCTATTTAAAATAGCTGTAGACAATATAAAATATTTGGAATTCTACCTGCCAAGACAAACCCAGGAACTATATGAACACAATTGCAAAACATTTTTCACACAAATAAAGTCAGACCTAAAGAATTAGAAAAACATTAATTTCTCATGGATGTACTGAGTTAATATAATAAAAATGATAGTACTACCTAAATTAATTTACTTATTCAATGCCATACCAATTAAACTACCAAGATTATTTTATAAATCTAGAAAAAATAATAGCAATTCATCTGGAAGAACAAAAGGTCTAAAATATCAAGGGAATTAATTTTTAAAATGCAAAGGAAGGCAGTCTAGCCATAACAGATCTAAAACTAGATTATAAAGTGGCAATCTTCAAAACTATTTGGTACTAGCAAAGAAATAGAGTGGTGTATCATTGGAATAAATTAGATACACAAGATATAGTAATAAATGACTATAGCAATCTACTGTTAGATAAACCCCAAAACACAAGCTTCTGGGATAAGAACTCACTATTTAATAAAAACTGCTAGGAAAACTGGAAAATAGAATGGCATAGAGCAACATCTACAGCATATACCAAGATAAATCAAAATATGGGTAGATGATTTAGATATAACGGGTAATGCCATAAGCAAATTAGGAGAATACTTTACCTGTCAGATCTATGGAGAAGGGAAAAATTAAGGACCAAATAAGAGATAAAGAACATCATGAATTGCAAAATGGATAATTTTGATTAAATTAAATTGAAAAGGTTTTGCACTAAAACAATACAACCAAGATTAAAAGGAAAACAGAAATCTGGGAAATAATTTTCACAGCCAATATTTCTGACAAAAGTCTCATTTTTCAACTATATAAAGAACTGTGTCAAATTTATAAGAATACAAGTCACCTACAATTGATAAATGGTCTAAGGATATGAACAGGAAGTTTTCAAATGAAGAAATTAAAGCTATCTATAACCATATGAAAAAAATACTCTAAACTCTTGATTAGAGAAATGCAAATTAAAACAACTCTGAGGTACCACTTCAGATTTATTAACCTGGCAGGAAAGGAAAATGATAAATATTGGAGAAGATGTGGGAAAATTGGGACATCAATGCATTGTTGGTGGAGTTGTGAACTGATCCAACCATTTGTAGCTGCAAGCACCCTAGCATACCCAGGGTGGCTGCTAACACAGGTTCTTAGATCTGCTTTTCTAAAGGAAAGCAACTCAAAATGGGTTAACAATCTTGCTTTAATCAAACATATGTCATTTACTGAGTTCAGGGAGAAAATATCAGTACCCCAAACTTCAGAGAATATAAACAAGTTACAAACAAAAGTTACAAGCAGACAGAGAAACAGATCAACAGACAGGCTTCCAGCTGTCTGATCATTATATCCATACCTAGTCAATTACCAGAGAGGAAAGCACCAATATCTGGGTTTTCAAAGCTGGGGGGCTTAACGGCTGCCCAGAGTCTCATCTGGTCAAATCACACAACTCTTCTCAAAGTGAGCCCCCAAAGAAAAACCTCACACCAAAGTATATATAGCCTTCTCCTGGATCAGAGAATGTCACAACTCTCTTGACCCACTGCCCAATCACAAAGCAACAAAGTGTGGGTATTCCTGAAAAACAAGCCTCCCGCCACAGGCTCCATGTGACCACATTCAGCCTATTACGGGGCAAAGTATATTTTCAAGTCAAGGAAGGTTCTCAAAGTCACTTAAGCCTATCAAAGGGCCTAGGGGCAAGGAAAATCTTCAGATTCCCTTTCCCATAACACCATTCTGGAGAACAATTTGAAGCTAAGTCCAAAGGGCAATCAAACTGTGCATACCCTTTGATACAGCAATACCACTACTATGTCTGTATCCCAAAGAGATAATAAAAATGGGAAAAATGATCTACATGTAAAAAATATTTATAGTAGCTCTTTCTTCTGGTAGCAAAGAATTGGAAATTGAGGGTATATCCATCAATTGAGGAATGGCTGAACAAGTTGTGGTATGTCAATGTAATGGAATACTATTATTCCATAAGAAATGATGAACAGGAAGATTTCAGAAAACTCTGGAAACTTACATAAGCTGATGCTGAATGAAGTGGGCAGAACCAAGAAAATACTGAACACAGGGAATAGCAACATCATGTGAGAATCAACTTTGCTAGACTTAGCTCTTCTCAGCAATACACTGATATAAACGGGGCGGGGGGGGGACCCTGCATCTTTGAAGTCACATGTGGTCCTCTAGGTCCTCATGTGCAGCCCCTGTGAAGTTTGGATTCAGTCAAAAGGCCACACTTGAGGACCTAGCGGGCTCTATGCGGCCTTGAGGCCACAGATTCCCCACCTCTGAAAACAATTCCAAGAGACTTAATGATGGAGAATGCTATCCACATCCAGAAAAAGAGCCATGGAGTCTGAATGCAGATGGAAGCATGCCGTTTTCTTTGTTGTGGTGGTTGCTGCTGCTGCTGTTGTTTTACTTTCTCTTTCTTGCAGTTTTTCCCTTTGGTTCTGATGCTTCTTTCACAACATGAGTAACCTGGAAATGTGTTTAATAGGATCGTATAAGCATAACCTATATCAGATTACGTGTTGTTTTGGGGAGGGAGTAGGGTAGAGAGGGGGAAAAATTTGGAAATCAAAATCTTGTAAAAATGAATGTCGAAAACTAAAAATAAATTTAATTTTTTTAAAAAAGAAATGATTAGCAGGAAGATTTGGAAAAAATAATAGCAACATTGTGTAATGACAGACTTAGCTCTTCTCAACAATGCAATGATCCAAGACAATTCCAAAAACTCATGATGGAAAATGCTATCCATATCCAGAGAAAGAACTATGGAGTCTGAATGAGGAATGAAGCAGACTATTTTCACTTTTGTTCTTTGTTTGGTTTTGCTTTTCATAGCTTTTCCCTTTTGTTTTGTTTCTTTTTTCACAACATGACTAATATAGAAATATGTTGAACATGATTGCTCCTATATAACCTATATCATATTGCTTGCTGTCTTGGGGTGAGGGAGTTTTTAGAAAAATTTGGAAACTCAAAATCTTAAAAAAATGAATGTTAAAAACATCTTTACAAGTAATTGGAAAAAAATAAAATACCATTTAAAACTAAAAAAAAAAAAACCAAAAAAACAAAGCAGGTTTATTGCCTTTCCTACTTGGAAAAGAGTGAAATCTGACAATTTCTGAAGAGTTAAAAGACACACTAGATTTTCTATAATACTTCATGCTGATTCTGTATAATGAAAAGGGAGACTAAAATAAAGAGGTAATAAAGAGAGAAGGAAAGCAAATCCAATGTTTTATAATAAAATTTGTTCTTAATTTTAAAAAAAAGTACTGGAGTAGTTGGCCATTTCCTTCTCTGGGGTGCACTAGAGACAGAAAGATGAACAAGATGACCTCCAGAAGACTCCTACTGACTAGGAAATCTAAGATTCCATAGGTCCTCTTTTCCCCAGGAATTACTTTCTCTGCAGCCAGACCACACTCTAGCTCCTATTCTTAGATGCAGAGTAAGAACAAAGGTCCCTATGGAGGAGGATAGTACCAACCCCTGGATGCCTAGGGGGTGGGTCCTGGTCTACTGGGCCATGTGATGAGTGAGAAATTAACTGGGATGTTTAAATCATGACCCAGAACTGTAAACTCTGTCCCAGGAACAGCAGAGATTGGAGGGGTGGGGAATGGGGAGAAGGATAAAAGTAGAGAAAAAGAAAAATCATCAGCCTCGTTACAGAGGGGCCAAAACTCCCCTAAGCTGTCCCAGAAGTTCATAAAATCACCTGAAACTTTAATGAGTGGAAGGGAATGGGTGGAGCCAGATTGACTTGGGGAAGTTGCTCCAGAGGTTGCCAAGTTTGAGGTGCCCCAACCCTCTATTTTGCATGACAAATTGCAAGGTAAATTATGATCTGTTATTGGAGTGGGCTCCTTCTAACTAGGTTGCCCTAGAGGCCCACCTGTTCTTAATCTCCCTCAGGGGAGAGAAGACTAAACATATGGTGACCATGTTTTTCAAATAAAAAATTGGGACCCATGATCAGACAAAGGATATTCCTTTTTCAAAGCCTTATTAAAAGTAAACTTTTTTTTTTCACTTAAACTGAGACCATCCAGGAAAATGTGGTACTTGTAGTCATAGTAAATATGCTTTCAATCAAGGAAGCACATACCTTGTGCCAAGGAAATCAGACAAGCAGCTTTCTATAATAATGGCTAGTATTTATATAGCACTTTAAAGTTTGTAAATTTCTTTACATATGTTATCTCATTTGATCCTCACAACAACCTTATGAAGCAGGCTCCATCATTATCCTCATTTTTTCTTTTTAAAAATTTATTTTTTATTTGCAACATTCACTTTTATAGGATTTTGAGTTCTAAATTTTCACCATCCCCTCTCTCAAGACAGCATGAAAGCTGATATAGACTATATATGTATAATCATATTAAATATATTTCCATATTGGTGGTTGTTGTCCTTCATTCTCGAAGAGGACCAAAATGACATCACTATGGAAGTCAAGTTTCAATGTATCGGACTATGGTTGATCAGGTCAATACAAGCTTGGAATGCTCTACCACAGGTGGGGTACAAATAGTCCATGTGAACATTAACATTAATATTTCCATTTTAGTCATGTTGTGAAAGAAGAATCAGAACAAAAGGGAAAAAAACATGAGAAAGAAAAAAAGAGAGAGAGAATATTATGCTCCGATCTACATTCAAAATCTAGGTCTTTCTCTGGCTATGGATAGCATTTTCAGTCATAAGTCTCTTACATCACTGAGAAAAGCTAAGTTTATCAAAGTTGATCATAGTACAATATTACTGTTACTGTGTACAGTGTTCTCCTGGTTCTGCTCACTTCACTCAGCATCAGTTCATTTAAGTCTTTCCAAGTTTTTCTGAAATCTGCCTGATCATCATTTTTTTATGGAACAATAGTATTCCGTTACATTCATATACTACAACTTGTTCGGTCATTCCTCAACTGATCATTATCCCCATTTTACAGTTGAAGAGACTGAGGCTATCACTTATGTAGGGTCACACAGCTAATAAGTGACTGAAGTTAGATTCACACTCATATCTTTCTGATTCAGTGCCATATTCACTGAGGTAACTAACTGCTGAAATGAAATGAACACTGCTCTTTCTTCCTAATCTTTTTCTCTTAGCTTTTTTTTGGAGGGAGGGGGTGGTAATGGTGGTCGTACTTGAACAGAAACTTTAGGGAAGCTAGAGATTTTTAAAGGTGGAGGGAAGAAATAAAATGAATTCTAGGCATTGGGGTCAACATGTGCCAAGACACAGAAGCAGGGGAAGGGATGGAATTAGGCCAGTTTGGCTGGAATGCAGAATGTGTAATAATAAGAAATTATCCTAGAAAGGTAATTTGGAGCCCAATTGTAAAAAGACTTTAAATGCCAAGGAGGAACTGGCATTTTATATTAGAGGTAATAGGGAGGCAACAAAGCTTCTTGGACACAGAAGCGACAAGCTCACACTTTTACTTTGGGAGGATTATTTTGGTAGCTTTGTGGAGAATTAATTAGAGGAGGAAGAGACCAGAAGTTAGAAAGTCCAATTAAGAGATTGTTGCAATATTCTAAGGGAGAAGGGATAAAGGCCTAAATTAGGGTGGTAGTTATATGAATGGAAACGAGATGAGAAACATTGTGGAGGTACATTCAACAAGACTTGATGCTTGGCAATTTACAATATATAGTTTGTTTTTTGTTGTTGTTGTTGTTGTTGTTGTTGTTGTTTTGTAGGGCAACTGGGTTAAGTGACTCACCCAAGGTCACACAGTTAGTTTTTGTGTTAAGTGTTTGAGGCCAGATTTGAACTCAGGTCCTCCTGACTCCCGGGCTGGTGCTTTATTCACTGCGCCACCTAGCCACCCCTACAATATATAGTTTAAGAGGATCAAGGAAGAATTGGGTATAATGGAAAAGTGGTAGTAGTGTCTTTGTGCCCTCAAGAGAAGAAAGGCAATTTGGAAGAGGAGTGGTTTGGGGATTGGGCTGGCGGTGGGGGGAGGGGAAGGATGATGATTTTGATGTTGTACATATTGATTTTGATGGGACATTCAGGTGGAGGTCTTTGATGTGTAGTATTAAAGCTTAGGAAATAAACTAGGGTTTACTTATATAGATATGGGGTTCATCTCCATAGAGATATACAGGAATAGCATTAAACCTTGAGATCTGATAAAATGAGAGGTTATAGAGACCAACATGATAAAAGAAAGTCCAGGACAGAGCCTTGGAGAATATACACATCTAAGGGTAGGGTCATGGAAGATGATCCAGAAAAGGAGAAGGAGAAAGTGGACAAAAAAGTAGAAAGAGAATCAAGTGAGACCAATGCTACAAAAAAAAAAAAATAGAGAGGAGACAGTATCTAGGAACAGCAAATGGCCAAGACTGTCAAATTATGCAAAAAAGTCAAGAAGGATGAAGTCTGATAAAAAGGTCCCTGAATTCAGTGTGTCATGAAGGTTTCAATATGCCTTACTCTTGACCTCTTTACACATTCAGGGAGATAGCCAACACGTGTAAATATTCAATCTTAAGGGTATGGAATAACTCAGAGTTATTCATACTGGAATTAACCACCAGCTGATGCTCTACTTGAATTGTTCTATTCTTTTGAGCCATATATATGGGGACCCTCAACCTTTTGACACTGTGCAATAAACCTTGTGGAAACCAGAACATGCTCCAAGTCAGGATGGAGGTGAGGTGGGATGGTAGCTTGAGTTATTTACCTGTAATGGCAGTGGCTACTTCTCTAAATCATGGTTGATGGTAAATATGGCATTTGTCTTTTGTGCATCCTACTGCTTGCTGTGTTCTAGTCTAAGTAAAGAAATAGTAATATTTAAAAATAGCAATCATCTTGGCTCAGCCTTCACCCCTTGAGATACTTTGCTCAATCAGTTTCTCTTTCCTCTGAAACACTGACTCAAAAGCACATCCCATGAATCGCTATAGTTTTCCACATGAGAAACTAAAGCAAAGGTGATAAACTCCTATACTTGCAGAGATAAACATTGCCATATATTTCTTCTTTCCCTCCTTATCTGTATAGGAACAATTTTTCCATGTACTACTGAAGCTCATAGGAAATGAACTTCCTCATGTCCTTTAGGAACAAAACAATGTAGAGAAAGCAGACTCTCCTCAGCACATCAGACTGAGCTAGCTAACTTCATTATAGCTTCTAGTCTTGAGAAGATTTTGGAAGACACATGTTCATGTCATAGTGCCTTCTCCCTGTAAGATCCAGGTCAGCCCCCATCATTCTAATGCAGCATCTTCTTCCTCATGCTCTGTTCTTGAATTCTGAAGTCAAGAAATTCCAGGGCAAAAAAGAGAGTCAAGTATAGACATTGTCTCTTCTGTTTTCTATCACAGAAAGATTTAGCACGATCCCAGGGAAGTTCTATTTACTATAGCAATGTCCTAGAATCAGTTCTGTTTGACTCCCCTTCTGAATCAGGATCAGGAGGAATTCCAAAGTCAGCCAGTGAATCAAAATCCCCCCTCTCCACCTCCACTTCCAAGTTATATTAGCAATAAAAATATCATTGATAACCTTGGAGCAGTTTCGGTTGAGTGGTGAGGTCAGACACTGGATTGCAAGAGGTTGAGAAATGAATGTGAAGAGAAAAAGTGGAGGCAATGAATGTAGTCAGCTTTTTCTAGGAGTTTGGCTATAAAAGGGAGAAGAGAAATGAGGCCATAGCTTTATGAGACAATAGGGTCAAGTGAAAGTTGTTTAAAAATGAGTAGAAATGGATATTTTTTAGGGAGGGAAAGAAACAGTAGATAGCAAGAGGTTGAAGATTATAAAGAAGGGGGGTGGTCAAAGGGGTAAATTGTCAGAAGAGATGGGAGACGATAGTTTTGAAGTCATAGGTAAAGGGATAGTCCTTGGCTCAAGGAGAAAGGTATTTCTTTGTCAGTGAATGAATGAAAGAAAGGAAGAATAAAGAGTCTGGAGGGGGTGTTGAGTGCCTTTGAGATATACAATAAGGAAGAGAGGAAGCTCAAGAGAAATGGCCCCTATTTTCTCAGTAAAGTAAGAAATGAGATCCTCTTCTTAAAGGGAAGAGAGATGAGGTAGTGTAGAAGGTTTGAGGAAGGAAGAAAATATATAAAATAGGTGCTGTGAGAAATATGATAGAGAATCAATTAGGAAAGAATAAAAAGAATGCTGAAAAGCAGTGAGGTCAGAGTAGAGACTAGATGCCATTAATGTGGAATGGGTCTCATCAGTATTATGTGACTTCCTCCAACACACTTTGGTAGGATGTGAGTAGGAGGAAGGAAGACATATTGGGGGTAAGCCAAGATTGAGGTTTGACAAGGTGTAAGAGGTAATAGTACAAGAAGGAAAGGTATGAGAGAGTTGAGAATTCTGTATAGTTGAACTGGTTAATAAAAGGTCAAAATTAGTGTTTTGTGTGGCCTATGAGGAACTCTTGAGGAAACAGGTGCAAATTCTGCCCTTACATGGATCAAGTTCAGCTTTGGAGGAGACTGCCCCCCAAAAAGAAATAAAGCCTTTCTTAAATTTTGTCACATTGTTTTCACCCTGGAAATACAGAGAAAATCTCTTAAGTAAAGGTCCTAAGTAAATCTCACTCAGGCTTGAGTTCTCCCTTATAGGCATTAAGAGCATCCTTTTGGGGGGGGGGGGAAGGGGGAAAAAAGTACTATTTGAAGGAGTAGATATCTGAGGCTGAATTTGAACTGAGGTCTTCCTGACTCCAGACGGATCACTGTATCCACTGAGCCACCTAACTACCTCCTCCTAAGGCCCTTATATGGGTCTAAAGAGTTAAAGGCAGTTGTATAGCACCACAGCTTCAAACACAGTTTCAATGTTCCTCCCTTCTTGAAATTCTCCACTTCTAATCCTACCCATACATAATCAGAACCAAATAACTGGTACAAGCAATATTTTGAGAATTGAAGAGAGGGAATCACCTGTCCTCTAGATTTGATCTGACCCTTGAAAGGACTTGAAGAGTCATTGCCTAAGGGAAAGGCCTGGGGTGGGGGGTATAGGAGTGTCAGGAGAAAGAATGAGGCAAACAGGCAAAGAGGCAGAAATATAATTGGTACAGAGAATACACTGGACAGTGGAAGTGAGGAAAGAGGCTTAAACTATATGCTGATGCTTTGGGGTGGTGAGAGTGAGAGCTGGGCTCTCTTTTGCCATTTTGTGGGGGGAGGTGATGGGATGAAAGTTTTCTGCTATAGTCTAGGTAAGACTGACATTAGTCTTCATATCCAAGTAATCCTGCTCTTTATGCTTCTTCATCTGAAGTGCCCAAAGGGTCCAAGATAAGTCTCTAATCCATTACAAAATTCTGTGTACCTACCCCACCGCCTCTAGTCATTGTGGCTTAATTTTATATATATATATATATATATATATATATATATATAGTCTTTGGTATGGAAGATTGCCAAAAGCCTCTTGAAAAGCCATAGAAGCAGTGTGGAATAATAGGGAGAGGAAGAAGAAGGAAAAAAGTATCTCAAGAAATTTGGCAGGGAAAGATAACCAGAGAGAGGGGAGGATAGTCTGTGGGAAGAAACTTCAGAGACTATTAGTATAAAAACAAGAAACAAGAGAGACTAAGTAACTTTTTCCCTGAACATCCTAGTTGTTTGTGTTCCTTTTGTTTTCAAATTATAAAATACTTACTAATATGTATATGTGGTATATTTCCTGAGTAGAATATAAACTCCATGAAGGCAAAGACTCCTTTTCTTCGAAATCCTGAAGCCTAACTTGGAACCTTGCACATAATAGATGATTATTAGTGAATTGGACTGGGTTTAAAAGAGAGATGGGAAAAAATTGAATTTACTGGAGGAAAACACATTTATAAATATCATAACCTACTCTTCTGCTTCTGAATTCTATTGCAGGAAGTCAAAAAACAGTGCTGACTAGGTCCACTACAGATTTATGTTACCTAATCTCATCTGAGCCTTCACTAAGTCTTTTATCCTTCTATGATTGATTCTTTAGCACACTCTTGCACAGCAGCCGTTTCAAACCTTCTCTTATCTCCTTGAGCTTCCTACACCACTCCCTCTCTCCTCCCTGTCAGGAGAGCACATCATCTCCTATTTTACTGAGAAAATAAAGGCCATCTGTCATAAATTCCTTCTTTTCCACTAAGCTACATTTTAAAGTTCCTCTAGACCATTCTTTGTTCTTTCTTCTACTCCAATCTTTGACAAAGAGGAGACTCTGTTCCTGGCCAAAAACAATCTCTCTACTTGTGTCCTTGACCTCTTCTCATTTGAGTTTACCCCTTTGCTGATTTTAGTATCTGATATTCTCTCTCTCTCTCTCTCACTCTCTCTCTCTCTCTCTCTCTCTCTCTCTCTCTCTCTCTCTTTCTCTCTCTCTCCCTTTCTCTCCCCCCTTTTCATCCTCTACTCCCAAATCATTCTTTAAATATCCCTTTCCTGCTACTAGAAAACATGCCCATGACTCTCCTGTCCTTAAAAAATATGCCTTCACCTAACCTTCCATGATCTCAAGTAATTCTCCTATATCTCTCCTGCTTTTTAAATACAAATTCAATTCCAAGAAAAAAAAAATCTATATTCATTTATTACCTTCCCTCCCTCAACTCCCACTTTCTTCTTAGCCCCTTTTAACCGGCTTCTAATCCTACCCTAACTTCTCAACCTAAACTATTTCCATCTTTGCAAATGATTGCTTAATTGCTAAATCTGATGACTTTTTCTTGGTTCTCAGCACTCTTGAGTTGTGTAAAGCTTTTTGCACAAATGACCATTCTTTCCTCCTCTCCTCCTTCAGCTAGCGTGATGCTGCTCTCCCCTGGTTCTTTGGCCTGTTGGACCAGGACTTCATCCATATCCCTCTGCCTAACTGTGGATATCCCACAAGACTCTTAGCAGGTGCCTTTTCTCAATCCATAGCCTTTTTTTGTTTTGTTTTCCTTTCTTAATTTATTATTAATTTTAACATTCTTTTCTTTTTAAATTTTGAATTCAAAATTCTCTCCCTACGTCCCAAATCTTCCCCCACCAACTGAGAAAGCAAATAATATATCAATTATATTTGTGAAGTCATGAGAAACATAGTTCTATATTTACCATATTTCTTTAAAAAGCAAGAAAAATGAAGAAAGTGAGAAAAGTATACTTCAATTTGCATTCAGAATTCATCAGTTCTCTTTCTAGAGGTAGAAAGATATTTTCACCATGGGTCCTTTGGCATTGCCTTGGATTACTGTATTGTTAATAGTGGCCAAGTTTTTCAAAGTTGATCATCATAACAACATTGCTGTTACTGTGCACAATGATCTCCCAGTTTCCTCTCACTTCACTTTACATCAGTTCATGTGTGTCTTGCCATGTTTTTTTCTTTTTTTTTTCAAATGTTTATTAAATTCTGGTTTACATCATTCATTTCCACCAGGTTTTTAAGTTACAAATTTTCTCCCCATTTTCCCCTACCCACTGCTCCAAAATAGCAGTCCCACAGGATATCCCCTCCTCCAATCTGTTCTCTCCCATATCTTCTCCCATACCCCCTTCTACTTTTCCAATAGGGCATGGTGGATCTCTATGTCCCAGTGCCTGTATATCTTATTTACCAATTGCATGTAAAATAGTATTAATAATAGTATGTATATATATACATGTATATATATATGTATATAAATATGTACATATATTTAAACATTTGATTTTAAAACTTTGAATTCCAGATTCATTCCCTTCCTCCCTTGTGAACTACCCTTACTGGGAAGATAAGCAATTCAGTATAGGTTGTACATGTGTAGCTATGCAAAACATTACCATAGTGGATATATTGGAAAAGACTGACTATATTTCCCTCCATCTTATCCCACCCCTATTTGTTCTATTCTCTACTTTGATCCTGTCCCTTTTCAAAAGTGGGTGCTTCCAACTTCCCTCCCTCCCAGTTTGGCCTCCCTTCCATCATCCCCCCTCTCATCCCCCTCCCCCTCTACTCTCCTGGAGGATGAGATACCCTATTTAGTGTGCATGTCATTCCCTCCCTAAGCCAAATTCAATGAGAATAAAGTTGATCCATTCCCTTTTGCCTTTCTGTTCTTCCCCTCCATTGTAACCATGTTCCCTTGTCTCTTCTATATGAGATAATTTATCCCATTCTGTCTCTCCCCATCTCCTCTCATATTATTCCTCTCTTACCTCTTAATTTCACCTTTTAAATATCATCCCTTCATATTAAATTGGTTCTGTGCCCTCTATCTATGTATACCTGTAAACATATATACACACATTCACGTATGTATTCATACACCCATATACACTCCTCTATAGACATATGTATGTGTGTGTGTGTGTGTGTATAAACAGTTAAAGGGAATAGAAATATATATATATATATATATATATTTCCTTCAACTATTTTCATACTGAAAAAAGTTGCATCAGTTGCAATTATTGTTCTTCCATGTAGGGTTATAAATAGTTCAAGTTTGGTAAGTTCCTTATGATTTCGTTTACTTGTTTACCTTCTCATGCTTCTCTTGCTTCTTGTATCTAAATGTTAAATTTTCTATTCAAATCTGTTTTTTTCATCAAGAATACTTGAAAGTCCTCTATTCCACTGAATGACCATATTTTCCCCTGAAACATGATATTCAGTTTTGCTGGGTAGGTGATTCTTGGTCAAAGCTCCTTTGACCTCTGGAATATCGTATTCAAAGCTCTTCAATCAGTCAATGTAGAAGCTACCAGATCCTGTGTTATCCTGATTGTGTTTCCACAATATTCAAATTGTTACTTCCAGGCTGCTTGTAATATTCTCTCCTTGATCTGGGAATTTTTGAACCTGGCTATAATATTCCTAGGAGTTTTCTTTTTGGGATCTTTTTCAGGAGGCGATTGGTGGATTTTTTCAACATCTATTTTGCCCTCTGGTTCTAAAACATCAGGGCAGTTTTCCTTGAGAAATTCTTGGAGAATGATTTCTAGGTTCTTTCTTTGATCATGGCTTTCAGGTAGTCCAATAATTTGGACTGTTGGATCTGTTTAATAGTATCTTGATTTCTCATAAAGTCACTATCTTCCATTTGCTTAATTCTAATTCTGAAGGAATGAATCTCCTCAGTGAGCTTTTGAGATTCTTTTTCCATCTGGCAAATTTGATTTTTTTTTTTTTTGCTTTTTGGAGGGCAATTGGGATTAAGTAACTTGCCCAAGGTCACATGGCTAGGTTTTTGTTTGTGTGTGCGTTAAGTGTCTGAGGCCAGATCCGAACTCAGGTCCTTCTGACTCCAGGGCCAGCGCTCTACTCACTGCACCACCTAGCTGCCCCAAATTCGATTTTTAAGGCATTCTTCTCCTCATTGCCTTTTTGAGCTTCTTTTGCCATTTGATTTAGTCTATTTTTTAAGGTGTTATTTTCCTCAGTCAGGCTGTTGACTCTCATTTCATAATTTTCTTGCATCATTTTCATTTCTCTTCCTGGTTTTTCCTCCACTTCACTTACCTGCTTCTTAAGGTCCTCTATGGCCTGTAACCAGCTTGTATTTTTCTTGGAAGCTTTTGGTGCAAGAGTTATGACTTCACTGTCTTCCTCCTGTTCCATTCTTTGATCCTTTTTGTCCCCATAATAGGAGCATAATATTGGATTCCTCTGTTTGCTTTGCTTCCTTTGCCTGGTCATGTTGCCACTCAATTACTTGATTTTGGGGCTTTTACCACAGTAGGACTCTGATACCAGACAGGGGAGCTTCTGTCCCAAAACTGGGGTTTTCTCAGCTGATGAAGGCATGGGTTCCCTCTCTGCAGCCTCCATACACTCTGGCAACCTGGTCATACACCCCAGGACCTCCACTCTACACCACAATCCAGATCCACACAGGTTAAAGCAAGGGTGATAACTCCTCAGACTGGCCCTTGGTCCCCCTACACTCTCCAGGCCAGGAGCTGAAGCTGTCATGTGTCAGCGGGGGTCCCTCAGCAGCTTCTCCCTCCAGGGGATAAAGGCTGACTGCATGCCCATCTACTGGATCCCAAAATCCACACTGAACTGACCTCTCATTTTGTCCTTAGCATCTATGGGTTGATTATTCTGGAAACTGTCACAGCTGCTGGTGATCTGATGTCCCTCCAGCCAGGGGCTGGTCAGGCCTTCTCTGGGGCTAAAACCTCTAGTTCCTGCCAGGCTGGAGTCGTCTCCCAGATCTTTGCACTGGCCAATTCCTGCCAGCCTTCCGGGATGTCCTCAGTGGAAGGTTAGCTTCTTTGTGTCATTTTGTGGGTTCTGTAGCTCCAAAATTTGTTCAGAGTCTCCTTTTATATGAATTGGGGGAGGTGGATGCTGGAGCCCCATGCAAGTCCTCTTTCTACCTTGCCATGATTTTTCTGAAACCACCACTTCATCATTTTTTATAGCGCTAGTACGCCATATCAACTTGTTCAGCCATTCCCCAATTAATGAGTATTCCCTCAATTTCCAATTCTTTGCCAACACCAAAAGAGCTACTATAAATATTTTTGTACACATAGGTCATTTTTCTTTTTACTTTGATTTTTTTTGGGATACAGACCTAGAAATCATGTTGCTGGCTCAGAGATTATATACTGTTTTATAGCCCTTTTGGCATGGGTTCAGAATGGTGGGAGCAGCTCACTACTCTACCAGCAATTCATTAGTGTATATATTTTTCTGTCATCCTCTCCAGCATTGGTCATTTTTTTTTTCTTTTTGGAGCAGAGAAGATAGGGAAATTGGGGTTAAGTGTCTTGCCCAAGGTCACATGGCTAGTTCTTATGTTAGGTGTCTGAGGCCGGGGATTTGAACTCCGGTCTTCCTGACTCTAAGGCCAGTGCTCTATTCACTGTTCCACCTAGCCACCACAACTTTGGTCATTTTTGATAGATGTGAGGTGATACCTCCTAGTTGTTTTAATTTGCATTTCTTGAATCTATATAACTATAGGTAGCTTTTATTTCTTCTGAAAACTACCTGTTTGTATGATTTGACCACTCATCAATTGGGTAATGGCTTTTATTTTCTCTACTTAGTATATATCTAAGAAATGAGGTCTTCATAGAAAAACTTTCTGTAAATGATTTTTTTTATTTTTCTTCATTATCTATGTCACCTTTCAGCAAAATATAGTTTCCCTGATTATCTCTTTTAATTAAGTCTATTTTTCCTTTTGCTTTGAGATGAGAATTACTACTTCTGTTTTTTCTTTTACTTCAGTTGAAGTATATTAGATTCTGCTCCAGTCCTTTATTTTAGCTCCATATATGTCTTTCAATTTCAAGTGTGTCTCTTATAAACAACATCTTGTTGAATTCTGGTTTCTAATCCATTTTATGGGTGAGGTCATACCACTCACATTCACAATTATGATCAGTAACTATGTATTTTCTTCCATCCCATTTGTCTTTTGCTTCTTCTCTCTGTCTATCTCTGTCTCTCTCATTGCTCCTCAAAAATCTATTTTTGCTTTTAAACACTGCCTCCCTTTATTCACCCACCCTTTTATTATTAATCCCCTTCTTTTTTCCCTTCCCTTCTTATTGTAAGTTACATTTCTATGCACAATTAAGTATGTATATGTATTCTTCTTTCTATGAACCAATTTGCCTGCCACCACCGCCCCCTACCATTTTTCTCTCAACTAGAATTTTTTTTTTCTCATGCATGCTTTTTATGTGAGAAAATTTTCCCCATTTTGCCTCTCCCTTCACCCTTCTCCCAGTGTATCCCTCTTACCCCTTTATTATTTTGGAAATCATTTTACCATAATCAACTCATAACCATACCCTCTGTCAATATAAACTCTTTTTATTGGTACTAATAATGATAAAGTTCTTAGAATTTACATGTATCATCTTCCCATGTAGGAATGTAAACAGTTTAACTTTATTGAGTCCTTAATGATTACTCTTTTATGTTTACCCTTTTATGCTTCTCTTGAGTCTTTTGTTTGAATGTCAATTTTTTTATTCAGCTTTAGCCTTTTCAACAAGAATGCTTAAAAGTTCTCCATTTCATTAAATATATATTCTTCCCCTGAAGGATTATGCTCATTTTTAAAAAGCTGTGTGTATGATTCTTGGTTGGTCCCTAGCTCCTTTGACATCTAGAATATCATATTCCAAGCCTTTAACATGGAAGCTGCTAGATCTTGTTATCCTGACTGTGGGTCCAGAATATTTGAACTGTTTTAGTTGGTTTTTTGTTGTTTCTTGCAACATTTTCTCTTTTACCTAGGAGCTGTGGAATTTGGCTATAATATTCCTGGGAATTTTCATTTTAGAATCTCTTTTAGGAGGTGATTGGTGAATTTTTCAATTTCTATTTTACCCTCTGGATCTAAGATATGTGAGCCATTGTCCTTGATAAATTCTTGAAATATGATGTCCAGGCTTTTTCTTTGATGATGGCTTTGAGGCAATGTAATACTTCTTAAATTATCTCTCCTTGATCTATTTTCCAGGTCAGTTCTTCTCCTGATGAGATATTTCACATCTTGTATTTTTTCTCATTCTTTTATTTTATTGTTTCTCAATGTCCCATAAAGTCATCATTCTCCACTTGCCCAATTTTAATTTTTTCTTTTTTATAGGTTTCTTTTTAATTTTCAACATTCATTTCCACAAGATTTTGAGTTACAAATTTCCTCGCTGTCTCTCCCCTAGACCCCGTCCCAAAATAGTGAGCCTACTAAATACCCCTTCCCTCAATCTGCTTATATCTTCTCCCATCCCCCATCTAACTTTCTAGTAAGGCAAGATGGATTTCTATACCCTAGTGCCTATATATATTATTTCCCAATTGCATGTAAAACACAATTTTTTAATCATTTCTTTTTAAAACTTTGATTTCCACATTATTTCCCTTCTTCCCTCCTCACCCACTCCCACTGGGAAGATAAGCAATTCAATATAGGTTGCACATGTGTAGTTAGGCAAAACATTTCCATAGTAGATATATTGTGAAAAACTAACTATATTTCCCTCCATCCTATTCTGCCCTTATTCTATTTTCTACTTTGACCCTGTCCCTTTTCAAAAGTGTGTGCTTCTAACTACCCTCTCCCCCAATCTGCCCTCCCTTCTATCATCCTCCTCTTATCCCCTTACCCCCTACACTTTCCTGTAGGGTAAGATATTCAACTGAGTGTGTATGTTATTCACTCCTTAAACGAAATTCAATGACAGTATGGTTGACCTGTTCCCTTTCACTTTCCTGTTCTTCCCCTCCATATTAACAGTTTTCTCTTGCCTCTTTTATATGAGATAATTTACCCTATTCTATCTCTCCTTTTACTCCTTCTCTCATTATATTCCTCCATCACCTTTTAATTTTATATTTTAGACATTATATCTTCCTATTCAACTGATCCTGTGTCTTCTGTCTATGTACATTGTAATGCTAATGGACTCTGAAGATCTTCCCTGCCCCTTGGCCCCTCAATAGTTTAAGTGAATCTGAGAACCTTCCCTGATTTGAAAATACACTCTGTCCCCAGTAGGTTGAATGTGGTCACATGGAGCCTGTGGCCAGAAGCTTGTTTTTCAGGAGCACCCACACTTTGTTAATTTGTGACTGGGCAGTGGGTCAAGAGTGTTGTGACATTCTCTGACCCAGGAGAAGACATGATGTGAGGTTTTGCTCTGGCGCTCACTTTGAGAAGAGCTGTTTTATTTGGGCAGATGAGACTCTGAGCAGTGATTGAGACCTCCAGCTTTGAAAACCTAGGTTTTGATGCTTCCCTCCCTGGTAACTAAATAAGTATGGATGTAATGGTCAGACAGCTGGAAGCCCTGTCTGCTCAATTGTGTTATTTTCTTTTGTAACTTCTCTTTGTATTCCCTAAAGTTCAGGGTGCTGACTTTTTCCCCTGAACTAAGTAAATGATATATGTTTGATTGATTAAAGTAAGATTTTTAACCCATTTTGAGTTGCTTTCCTTTAGAAAAGCAGATCTAAGAACCTGTCTAGCAGCCATCCTGGGTATGCTAAGGTGGTTGCTGCTACATACGTGTACACATATATTCACACACTCACATATGTATTTATACACACATACACCCTCCTATATATACATATATATTCCCTTCAACTATCCTCATACTGAGAAACGTATTATGAATTACAATGATCATTTTTCTATGTAGGAATGTAAATCGTTCAACTTTAATAACTACCTTATGATTTATTTTTTCCTGTTTACCTTCTCATGCTTCTCTTGCTTCTTGTATCTGAAAGTCAAATTTTCTGTTCAGCTCAGGTTTTTTTCATTAAGAATACTTGAAGTAGCTGGCAGAGTAGAAACAGGACTTCTGTGTAGCTCTGGCTTCCACCTCCTCCTATTCATGTAAAAAATGACTCTAGACAAACTTTGGAGCTAGAGAACCCACAAAATGACACAGACAATCTAACCTTATGCTAAGGACAGCCCTGCAAGCCAGAAGGAAGGAGCCAGCATAGTGCTCTGGGAGCCTCGCCCAGTCACTTGAGCCAGAGATCTTAGCCTCAGGGTGGACAGAGCCAGCCACTGGCTGGAGGGACTTCAGATTACTAGCAGGTGTGGCAGTTTCCAGAATTATCAATCCATAAATGCTAAGGACAAAATGAGAGGCCAGTGCAGTGTGGTGTTTGGGACCTGGGAATTCAGCAGTGTGGTCAATCCTTTTCCCCCTGGGTGAGAAACAGCTGAGGTTCTGTGGTCATGCAGTCGCCCACCATGTGGCTGCTTCAGAAATCCTGGTCTGCAGATTTTAGGGGGGACAAGTGACCAGTCTGAGGGGTCATTAGTCTTGCTTTAACCTGGTGGATCTGGATTGAGGTCTGATAAGTAGATCCTGGGGTATATGAACAGTTTGCCAGAGCATGTGGAGGCTTCTGAGAGGGCACCCAAGTAATAGCTCCAGCAACTTCAAAAACCCCAGCATTTGGGACAAAGCTCCCATTTCTGGCAGCAGATTTCTACTATGGCAAAAGGCTCAAAAGTCAATTAATTGAGTGGCATCATGCGCAAGAAAAGGAAGCAAAGCAAACAGAGCAATCAAATTTTATACTCCTATTTTGGGGAGAAAAAAGGTCAAAGCATGGAACAGGAAGAAGACAATGAAGTCAGGACTCCTGCACCAAAAGCTTCCAAGAAAAATATGAGTTGGTTACAGGCCACAGAGGAGGTTAAATTGGATTTTGAAAACCAAATAAGAGAAGTGGAGGAAAAATTGGGAAGAGAAATTAAAACAATGCAAGAAAATTATGAAATCAGAGTCATTCAATTCAAACAACCTAACTGAAGAAAATAACACTTTAAAAAATTGACTACCTCAGAGGGCAAACGAGGCTCAAAAAGGCAATGAAGAGAAAAATGCTTTAAAAAGCCAAATTTGACAAATGGAAAAAGAATATCAAAAGCTTACTGAAAAGAATCATTCCTTCAGAATTAGATTGGAGCAAATGGATGATAGTGTCTTTGTGAGAAATCAAGATACTATTAAACAGATCCAAACAAATGAAAAAAATAGAAGGCAGTGTGAAATATCTCATTGAAAAAACCACTGACCCAGAAAATAGATCCAGGAGAGATAATTTTAAAATGATTGGACTACCTGAAAGCCATGATCAGACAAGGAACCTAGAAATCATCCTTCAAGAAATTCTCAAGGAAAATTGCCCTGATGTTTTAGAACCAGAGGGCAAGACAGATGTTGAAAGAATCCACAGATCACCTCCTGAAAAAGATCCCAAAAATAAAACTCCTAGGAATATTATAGCCAGGTTCAAAAATTCCCAGATCAAGGAGAGATTATTACAAGCAGAAAGGAAGAAACAATTTAAATATTGTGGAAGCACAATCAGGATAACTCAGGACCTGGCAGCAACTACACTGAGGGATCTAAGGGCTTGGAATATAACATTCCAAATGGTGAAAGAGCTGGGATTAAAACCAAGAATCACCTACCCAGCAAAACTGAGTATCATGTTTCAGGGGAAAATATGGTCATTCAATGAAGTGGAGGACTTTCAAGCATTCTTTTTTTTCCTTTTTTTGGGGGAGAGCAATTGGGGTTAAGTAACTTGCCCACAGTCACACAGCTAGGTTTTTATTTGTGTGTGCGTTAAGTGTCTGAGGCCGGATCTGAACTCAGGTCCTTCTGACTCCAGGGCCGACACTCTACTCACTGTGCCACCTAGCTGCCCCCTTCAAGCATTCTTGATGAAAAAAAAAACAGATTTGAATAGAAAATTTGACAATCAGATATAAGAAGCAAGAGAAGCATGAGAAGGTAAACAGGGAAAAGAAATCATAAGGAACTTATCAAAGTTGAACTACTTATATTCCTACATGGAAAAATGATAATTGTAACTAATGAAACTTTTCTCAGTATGAGAATAGTTGAAGGGAATACGTGTGTGTGTGTGTGTGTGTGTCTGTGTCTGTGTGTGTGTATGTGTCTGTGTGTCCATATAGGAGGGTATATGGGCATATGAATACATGTGAATGTGTGTATATATGTCTACAGGTATACATAGACAGAGGGTGTAGGACCCATTGAATAGGGAGGGATGATACTTAAAAGGTGAAATTAAGAGGTAAGAGAGGAATATAATGAGAGGAGATGGGGAGAGACAGAATGGGGTAAATTATCTCATATAGAAGAGACAAGGGAACATGGTTACAATGGAGGGGAAGAACAGGAAGGCAAAAGGGGAATGAGTCAAACTTATTCTCATTGAATTTGGCTTAGGGAGGGAACGACATACACAATAAATAGGGTTATCTCACCCTACAGGAGAATGGGGGGGAGGGGGATGAGAGGCAGGATGATGGCAGGGATGGCAGGCTGGCGGGGAGGGAAGTTGGAAGCACCCACTTTTGAAAAGGGACAGGATCAAAGTATAGAATAGAACAAGTGGGAGTTGGGAAACGATGGAGAGAAATATAGTCAGTCTTTCACAATATATCCACTATGGAAATGTTTTTCATAGCTACACACTTGCAACCTATATTGAATTGCTTATTTTCCCAGTGAGGCTTGGTGATAAGGGAGGAAGGGAAAGAATCTGGAATTCAATTTAAAATCAAATGCTTAAAAATTTATATACATGTTATTATTTCACATGTAACAGGGAAATGAGATATATAAGCACTGGGGCATAGAGATCCACCATGCACCACTGGAAAGTTGAAGGGGGTGTGGGAGAAGATATGGGAGAGAGCAGATTGAGGAAGGGGATATTCAGTGAGAATGCTATTTTGAGGTGGTGGGTAGGGAAAATTGGGGAGAAAATTTGTAACTCAAAACCTTGTGGAAATGTAAACTAAAAACAAAAAAGAGAGGGAAAAAAAACGAGAAAAAAAAAAGAATACTTGAAAAAAATACTCTATTTCATTGAATGACCATATTTTCCCCTGAAGCATTATACTTAGTTTTGCTGGGTAGGTGATTCTTGGTTTTAATCCTAGTTCCTTTGATCTCCAGAATATTATATTCCAAACCCTTCTATCCCTTAGTGTAGAAGTTGCTAGGTCTTGTGTTATCCTGATTGTGTTTCCACAATACTCAAATTGTTTCTTCTTGGCTGCTTGTAATATTTTTCTCTTTGACCTGAGACTTTGGAATTTGGCTATGATATTCCTAGGAGTTTTCTGTTTGGGATCTTTTTCATAAGATGATCAGTAAATTCTTTCAATATCTATTTTGCTTATGGTTCTAGAATATCAGAGCCATTTTCCTTGAGGATTTCTTGAAGGATGATTTCTAGATTCTTTTTTTGATCATGGCTTTCAAGTAGTCCAATAATTTTTAAATTATCTCTCCTGGACCTATTTTCCAGGTTAGTGATTTTTACAGTGAAATATTTCACATTGCCTTCTATTTTTTCATTTGTTTGGATCAGTTTTATAGTATCTTGATTTCTCATAAAGTCATTAGATTCCAGTTTCTCTAATCTAATTTTGGAGGAGTTATTCTCTTCAATGACTTCTTGAAATTAATTTTCCATCTGTCAAATTTGGCTTTTTAAGCTATTTTTCTCCTCCTTGGCTTTTTGGGACTCTTTTGTTATTTGAGTTAGTCTATTTTTTAAGGTGGGTGTTATTTTCTTCAGTATTTTTTTTGGGTCTCCTTTAGCAGGCTGTTGATTCTCTTTTCATGATTTTCTTACATCATTATTATTTATCTTCCCAATTTTTCCTCCACTTTTCTTACTTGATTTTCAAAATCCTTCTTTAGCTCCTCCATGGCCTATATGTAACCAGTTCCTATTTCTCTTGGAGGCTTTTGATGCAAGAGTTTTGACTTTGTTGACTTCTTCTGGTTCCGTGTTTTGATTCTTTTTGTCCCCCAAAAAAGGATTCTATGGTCTGATTGTTCTTCCTCTGTTTGCTCCTCTTGCCAGCCAATTACTTGGCTTTTGAGCTCATTGCCATGGTAAAACTGCTTCCATAGTGGAGAGAGCTTTGTCCCAAATCACTGGGATTTTTGCAAATGTTGTCAGAGGTCTGAGGAGGAGCCCTCTCCACAGCCACTACAAGCTCTAGCACACTGATATTTCTCACCCCAGGGCTACCACCCAAGACTGTGACCCATATCCAAGCAGGGCAAAGCAAGAACTACAATCTTCAGGCCAGGAGCACTGGAGACAGCCACAGGGCAGCAGCTGCAGTCACAGCCCCTCCACCACCTCTATTTCCAGGGGGATGGGGCCAGACTGTGCTCTTCTGTCACCTGGTTCTAACAAAGTTCCCCACTGACCTTTTACTTTCTCTTTGGCTTTGGTTGAAAAGTCTGGAAACCACCACATCTGCTGGTGATTTACTCTCCTCGAGTCTGCTCTGGCCAATCTGTGCCACAGGTAGGGGCAGCCCTGGTTCTGGGCCTGCACAGCTCACAGAGTGACTGTGCTTGGCTCCTTCCTGTTGGCTTCTTGGGCTGCCTTCAGTGGCAGATTTGTTTCTGTCACATTGTGGGTTCTGTAACTCAATATTCAGAGTCATGTTTTACAGGTATTGGAGATGGTTGGTACATGAGCTCATGCAATTTCCTGCTTCTACTCTTCTATCTTGGCTCCACCCCTCCCCCTAATTCTAATTTTTAAGGAATTATTTTCTTCAGTGAATTTTTGTGCTTCTCTTATCATTAGGCCAATTCTATTTTTTAAGGTGTTATTTGCTTCACTATGTTTTGTTCCTCTTTTACCAAGCTGTTAATTCTCTTTTCATAATTTTCATTTCTCTTCTCAATTTTTTCTTTACTATTCCTGTCTCTTTCTTCAACTTCGAGGAATTCTTGTTGAACTTGGGTCCAATTAGCATTTTTTGATTCTTTTTTGGCAGCTGTTTTCATATTGTTGTCTTCTTATAAGTTTATGACTTGGTCTTCCCTGCTGTAGCAATAACCTTTTGTGGTGAAATTAATTTTTTGCTGTTTGCTCATTTTTTTTAGATAATCTGATTTCTTTTTTTAAATTTTTTTAAATTAAACAAATGCTTTATTAACTTCTGGTTTACATCATTCATTTCCACCAGATTATGAGTTACATTTTCCCCCCATTTTTTCCCTACCCACCACCCCAGAATAGCAGTCCCACCAGATATCCCCTCATCCAATCTGCTCTCTCCTATATCTTCTCCCATACCCCCTTCGACTTTGCCATTAGGGCAAGGTGAATCTCTGAGCCCCACTGCCTAGACATCTTATGAAACATTTAATTTTAAAACTTCGATTTTCAGATCCATTCCCTTCCTCCCTTGTCACCCACTCCCTCTGAGAAGATAAGTAATTCAGTATGTGTTGTACATGTATAGCTATGCAAAACATTACCATAGTAGATATATTGTAAAAGACTGCTTATATTTCCCTCCCACCTGTCTCACCTCCCACCTGGTCCATTCCCTACTTTGATCCTGTCCCTCTTTGATAGTGGGTACTTCTAACCTCCCCTCTCCCCAGAATGCCCTCCCCTCCATCATCCCCTTTCTCATCCCCCTTTCCCCTACTCAGGAGAGTGAGTGAGGGTAAGATGTCCCATTTAGTATGTATGTGATTCTCTCCTTGAGCCAACTTCAATGAGAATATGCTTTTGCCTTTTTGCCTTCCTGTTCTTCCCCTCCCCTGCAACTACTTCCCCTTGTCTCTTCTACATGAGATAGCTTGCCCTACCCTGTCTCTCTCCATCTCCCTGGCGGATCCCTGCAGGGCTGCTGGGCTGTCCTCAGCAGGAGGTTAGCTTCTCTGTGCCGTTCTGTGGGTGCTGTGGCTCCAGAAGTTGTTCGGAGCTCCCTTTCACATTGTTTGAAATTTGTGTGGGGCAGAGCACATTGGAAATGCTATTTCTACTCCGCCATCTTGGCTCCGCTCCCTGTTTGCTCATTTTTCCAGCCTATTTTTTGACTTTTCCTTTATGTTGAGGTTGGACTCTGAGGTGAGGAGGCACTGCCCCAAACTTCAGGCCTTTTTGTGCTGCTATTTTCAGAGCTAGTTTTGGGGGTTTGCAAGTTTTCGGTGCTTCCCAGGTGGTATAATCTTGGAAAAGGTATAGTTACTGTTCTCCTGGTCAGGCATTTTGGTCTTTGCCAAGGAAGGGACCCTAGTGCTCTGCAGCAAATGTGTTAACCTTGGAACTTTGAGCAGGGCTTCCACTACTTCATGACTGACCCTTGCCCTGAAATCGCAACCCATAACTGCATATGAGCAAAAGAGTTGCCAATCAGAGCCAGCTGTACCCAGTGCCAGAAAAGGGTGCTCTGTAATCTCTTCCAGACCAGTCCTCAAACTCCCTTACCTCTCTGCCCCATCTCTAGGGTGAGAGCTCCTAAAACTGCTGCTGCTGTGACTGTTGTTGCCACAGCCATCTGTGTGGACTCAAGTCAGACCTTCAACAGACTTCTACCCCTGTGTTAACAGATGTTGCCTGCCTACCTCTTAAATTTTCTTAGCCCAGAAAAATATCTCACTCCAACTTTTTGTTGGCTCTGCTGCACCAAAATTTCCTTTGAGGTATTATTTAAAATTGTTTGGAAAGTTCAGCTAGGTGGCTACCCTTAATCACCCTCTTAGCTCAGCTTTTATACCCTCTGCTTTTGAACTCACCATGTCCCATGGATGTGATTACCCTCATTATCTTTTTGCAAATAGATTCCAGATTAATCCAGACCAGTTCTCTCTCTTGAGCTCAAAGAATGCTTAATTGATTGCTGAATGCCTCCATTTGAATGTCTTATCAATATCTCATTCTCAACACTTCCAAAGTGAAAGTCACTAGCTTCTTCAATTAACTTATCCTTTCTCTAAACATCCCTATCTTTATTGATGACACCTTAAGCCTTCCAGGCACCTCCATTAGCAACCATAGAATTATCCTCATTTTTTTACTATACCTTAATCCCTAGATCCAATCAGTTCCTAACTTTTCAATTTTACCTATTTATCTCTGTTAATCATCCCTTTCTCTACACTCATATCAAATTTGGACTATCACAGTAAACTTCTTAGCCTTCCTACTGCCAGTCTCTCCCATCCTCCTTTCATCCTACAAATACCTCAGCCTATAAGTAGTCCAAGCTGACTTACTGGGGACCCAGATGGCCAATTCCAGTTGGGAAACTCAGCTCATCCTCTCCTGTCCTCTTCTCTTCTCTCTTCTCCTCTCCTCCAGAATCACACCCTTACCAGGGTATTGTGCCCAAAGGAAGATAAATTTTAATAGCCAAAATCTACCTAGTTAATTTGGGGTTTACTGGCTAGATTTCTTTCTCAAAAAATAAGCCTTAAGCTGAATTCACTGTGGATCTCATTGATTGGACAACAATAGGTCCCTGCCCTACCCACTACTTAATGGTTATGTTTTGGGCCCTCCCAGCTCAGGGTGAATGTCAATAGCAAACTTTTCTCTTTTGGCCAGCAACCCAGGGTCTTCCCCTCCCAGTTAGATAGATAGATAGATAGATAGATAGATAGATAGATAGATAGAGATAGAGATAGATAGATAGAGATAGATAGATAGATAGATAGATAGAGATAGATAGAGATAGATAGATAGATAGATTGATATAGATTAAAGGAGCCATCCCCAGACATACTTCTTTTTTTTTTTAAACAAATGCTTTATTAACTTCTGTTTTACATCATTCATTTCCTCCAGATTTTGAGTTACAATCATTTTCCCCCATTATTCCCCTACCCAACCTCCCAGAATAGTAGTCCCACAAGATATTGCTTCCTCCAATCTGCTCTCTCCCATACCTTTTCCCATACCCCCATTGACTTTTCCATTAGAGGAAGGTGAGTTTTTGTGTCCCAATGCCTGCACATCTTATCTTCCAATTACAAGCAAAAGAGTATTAATAATAGTATTTATATATATTTGAAACATTTAATGTTATGACCTCGAATTTCAGATCCATTTCCTTCCTCCCTTGTCACCCATTCCATCTTGGGAGATAAGTAATTCAGTATATGTTGTACATGTCTAGCTATGCAAAACATTATCATAGTAGATATATTGTACAAGGCTGCTTATAATTCCCTCCCACTCATCCCACCCCCAACCTGGTCCATTCCCTACATGATCCTGTCCCTCTTCTATAGTGGGTACTTCCAACCTCCCCTCACCCCAAGGATGCCCTCCCATCCATCATCCCTCCTCCCATCCCCCTTCCCCCTATCCTGCTGCAGGTTGAGATATCCCATTTAGTATGTATGTCATTTTCTCCCTAAACCAAATTCAATGTGAATGTGGTTTTGCCTTTTTAGCCTTCCTTATTCTCCTCCTCTTTTGCAAGCACTTCCCCTTGCTTCTTCTACATGGGATAGTTTACCCTACCCTGTCTCTCCCCATCTCCTCTTGCCACTTTCCTCTCTCACCTCATAATTTCATCCCTTGAGTATTCTCCCTTCCCAACAAATTCAACCTATGCCCTCTATCCATATATAACTGTAACCATATACACACACATTCACATATGTATTCATGTGACCACACCCCCTTCTTCCATTATTTTCATAGTGAGAAAGATATCATCAGTCACAGTTATTGCTTTTCCATATAGGAATGTAAATAGTTCAAATTTGATAAGTTCCTTTTGATTTCTTTTCCCTGATTACCTTCTCAGGCATCTCTTCCTTCTTGTGTCTGGATGTCAAATTTTCTATTCAATTCTGGTTTTTTCCTCAAGAATGCTTGAAAGTCCTCTATTCCACTGAATGACCATATTTTCCCCTGAAACAAAATACTCAGTTTTGCTGGGTAGGTGACCCTTGGGTTCATTCCCAGTTCTTTTGCCCTCTGGAATATCATATTCCATGCCCTTCAATCCCTCAGTGTAGAAGCTGCCAGGTCCTGGGCTATTCTGATTTGTGTTTCCACAATATTGAAATTGTTTCTTCCTGGCTGCTTGTAGTATTTTCTCCTTGATCTGGGGATTCTGGAACCTGGCTATAATATTCCTGGGAGTTTTCTTTTTGGGATCTTTTTCAGGAGGTGATCTATGGATTCTTTCAACCTCTATTTTGCCCTCTGGATCTAAAACATCAGGGCAGTTTTCCTTGAGAATTTCTTGAAGGGTGATTTCTAGGTTCTTTCTTTGATCATGGCTTTCAGGTAGTCCAATAATTTTTAAATTGTCTCTCCTGGATCTATTTTCCAGGTCAGTGGTTTTTCCCATGAGATATTTCACATTGTCTTCTAATCTTTCATTTGTTTGGATCTGCTTAACAGCATCTTGATTTCTCATAAAGTCATTAGCTTCCATTTGCTCCAGTCTAACTCTGAAGGAATGAATCTCCTCAGTGAACTTTTGAGATTCTTTTTCCATCTGGCAAATTCGACTTTTTAAGGCATTCTTCTCCTCATTGCCCTTTTGGGCCTCCTTTGCCATTTGAGTTAGTCTATTTTTTAAGGTGCTGTTTTCCTCAGTCAGGCTGTTGACCCTCATTTCATACTTTTCCTGCATCCTTCTCATTTCTCTTTCCAATTTTTCCTCCACTTCTCTTATTTGATTTTTAAAGTCCTTCTTAAGGTCCTCTATGGCCTGCAACCCACTCATGTTTTCCCCTGGGGCTTTTGGAGCAGGACTTCTGACCTCACAGTCCTTTTCCCGCTCTATGCCCCCAAAATAGGAGTCTAGGGTTGCATTTTTCTGTTTCCTTTGCCTTGGCATGTTGCCACTTAATTACTTGACTTTTGGGCTTGTTGCCACACTATAGCTTTAAGGCCAGATAGAGGAATTTTCATCCCGGACGTGTGGGGGGCAACTTCCGTTTCTGGCAAGCTGTAAACCCACCCACAACTTCCACCCTAGATCACAATCCAGATCCAGGGAAGTTAAAGCAAGAGTGATTACCCCCCAAGACTGATCCCTGGATCTCCCTACAAATTTGCAGGCCGGGAGCTGGAGCTGCCTCTGAAAACTACAAAATGGCATGTCTCCTCAGCAGCTTCTAGCCCCCAGGGGAGGGAGCTGAAGCATTCCCTAAATACGGGTCCCAAAGTCCATAGGACACTAACCTCTTACTTTGTCCTAGGCAAGTCTATGTTGATAATTCTGAAGTCGCCACAGCTCCTGGTGTTCTGGGGTTCCTCCAGCCGGCTGCCCTGCCGCCCTGGGGCTAAAACCTTGGCTCATGCGGACCTGGGCTCAGCTCGGCTCCTGTGCTCTGCGCGCTGCCAGGTCCCAGACCACTTCACTGGTCCTTCCTGCGGGGCTGCTGGGCTGTCCTCAGTGGGAGGTTAGCTTCTCTGTGTCGTTCTGTGGGTGCTGGGGCTCCAGAGGTTGTTCAGAGTCCCCTTTTACATAGTTTGTGGGAAATCTGGGGGCAGAGTGGCTTGGATGAGCTGTTTCTACTCCGCCATCTTGGCTCTGCCCCCTCCAGACATACTTCTTAAAGAGGCCTATTCACTGAATGGGCATTGCCTCACTCAAAGTAAGAACTAGAAAATACATTAACTTAAAAAGTCCCAGGTCTCCCACTGCCTCCTGGGCCATCTCCAGTCATCCTGTCTATATCTGGCCACTGGACCCAGCGGCTCTGGGGGAGAAAGTGAAGCTCGTAACTTTGCACGGCCCTCCCTCACTCAAATCAAATTCAATTGCAAGTCATGTTATCAACCTGATGTCATGGCCCTCTTTAAAAATGAAGGACAGGGGGTGGAGACAAAATGGTGGAGTAGAAACAGGACTTCCACCTCTCACAATTCATGCAAAAGGGGACTCTGAACAAACCTTGGAGCTACAGAATCCACAAAATGACACAGAGAAACTAACTTCCCATTGAGGACAGCTTGGCAGGCCAACAGGAAACAGCACAGTGCTCTGGGAGCTGAGCCCAGCCCCCATGAGCCTGAAAGTTTTAGCCTCAGGGAAGCCACAGCCAGCTGCCAGCTGGAGGGACTTCAGATCACCAGCAGCTGTGGCAGTTTCCATAATTATCAACCCACAGATGCTAAAGACAAAGTGAGAGGTCAGTGCAGTGTGGATTTTAGGATCCAGTAGTTTGGGAGTGTGGTTGGCTTTTACCCCCTGGAGGGAGTTGCTGCTGAAGCACCCCTGCCACCATGTGGCAGCTTCAGCTCCTGGCTTGAAGACTGGAGGGGAACCAAGCATCTAATCTGAGAGGTAATCACTTTTGTTTTAACCTGTGTGGATCTGGATTGCAATCTAGGGTGGAAGTCCTGGGGTGTGTGACCAGCTTGCCAAAGTGTGTGGGGAAAGAGGGCACCCAACTAATTCCTTTGACAGCTAAGAAAAACCCAGCATTTGGGATAAAGCTCCCCTGTCTGGCAGCAGAGTCCTACTGTGGCAAAAAGTCCAAAAGTCAAGTAATTGAGTGGCAACATGACCAGGCAAAGGAAGCAAAGCAAACAGAGCAACTCAACTTTACACTCCTATTTTGTGGACAAAAAGGATCAAAGCATGGAACAGGAGGAAGACAATGAAATCAGAACTCCTGCACAAAGAGGTCAAAGGAGCAGGGATTAAAATCAAGCATCACATATCCAGTAAAATTAAGTATCATGTTTCAGGGGAAAATATGGTCATTCAGTGGAATAGAGGACTTTCAAGCATTCTTGATGTAAAAACCAGAGTTGAATAGAAAATTTGACATTCAGAAAAAAGAAACAAGAGAAGCATGAGGAGATAAACAGGGAAAAGAAACCATAAGGAAATTATCAAAGTTGAACTATTTACATCCCTACATGGAAAAACAATAATTGTAACTTATGAAACTTTTCTCAGTATGAGAATAGTTGAAGGGAATACGTGTGTGTGTGTGTGTGTGTGTGTGTGTGTGTGTGTGTGTGTATGAGGGTATATAGGCATATGAATACATATGTGAATATGTGTATATATGTGTACAGGTATATATAGATATATGGCACAGGACCAATTTAATAGGAAGGAATGATACTTAAAAGGTGAAATTAAGAGGTGAGAGAGGAATATAATGAGAGGAGATGGAGAGAGACAGAATGGGATAAACTATCTCATATAGAAGAGGCAAGGGAAAATGGTTACAATGGAGGGGAAGAACAGGAAGGCAAAAGGGAATGGTTCAACCTTATTCTCATTGAATTTGGCTTAGGGAGGGAATGACATACACACTAAATAGGGTATCTCACCCTACAGGAGAGTAGGGGGTAAGGGGATGAGAGGCAGGATGATGGAAGGGAGGGCAGGTGTGGGGGAAGGGAATTTGGAACCACCCACTTTTGAAAAGGGACATGATCAAAGTAGAGAGCAGAACAAATGGGAGGTCAGATAGGAGGGAGGGAAATATAATCAGTCTTTTATAATATATCCACTATGGAAATGTTTTGCATAGCTACACATGTACAGCCTCTATTGAATTGCTTCTATTCCCAGTAAGGGTGAGTGAAAGGGAGGAAGGGAATGATTCTGAAATTCAAAGTTTTAAAATCAAATGTTTAAATATAAATACTATTATTAATATTATTTTACATGTAACTTGGAAATAAGACATACAGGCAATGGTGCATAGAAATCCACTATGCCCTACTGGAAAGTCAGAGGGGCATGGGATAAGATATGGGAGAGAGCAAATTGGAGAAGGGGATATCCAGTGGGATTGCTTTTTTGGGGTGGTGGGTATGGGAAAATGGGGAGAAAATTTGTAACTCTAAAGCTTGTAAAAATGAATAATGTAAGCTAGAAGTTAATAAAGTATTTGATAAATAAAAAGAATGAAGGACAAAATCACATAAATGCCAAAATAATATTCTTAAGGCACAGGTTTGACTATAACTTTGCTATTCTCAAGAAGCTTCATTATTCCCCCTAGGACTAGGTTTTTATTTTTTGTTTTGTTTTGTTTTTATCTTTTATTGTGATGAAATCCTAGACACTTTTGTCTTTCTTGTGAAACCAATGGACAGATTTTAAGTGCATAAAATAAAATACACAGGATTACAAAAGAAACCAATGTTAATTAATATAGTAATCAAAATTTTAAAAACCAAATTAATGTACTTCAGGTTAAAAACCTTTTCCTAAAAGAAAATATACATTTTTAGCTTTTTAAAGTCTTTCACTGTATGGCTCTAGCTCACCTTTACAGATATTGCCATAATTCCTATAAATACACTCTGTTTTATTCAAATTGGTCAACATGCTGTCCCCTAAATGTAGCATTCCATCTCTCCACTTCTGTGTGTTTTTACAAATTGTTTCCGCATACCTAGAAAGCTTTCCCTACTTACTTTTACCTCTTGGAATGCTTAGCTTTCTTTATAGCTAATTTCAGGTGCCACTATGGGAATCATTTTCTGCACTCCCTCATAATTGGTGTCCCTTACATCATTAAATAAGATTCTATTAATTTATGCATATATGTGTTGTATCCTTCCAGTAAAATATAAGTTCCTTGAGGGCAGGAAATTGCTTTTTTTTAAATTGCATCTCCTTGTCTGCTTTGAATGTTGTAAATAAATATTTTTGTATCCTAACTGCAAATGGGTTAAACTTCTTGATAAAACACAACAGGATGGATAAGAAAATAAAACTCAACAATTTGCTATAATTACAAAATACATTTAGGGGGCGGCTAGGTGGTGCAGTGAGTAGAGCGTCGGCCCTGGAGTCAAAAGGACCTGAGTTCAGATCCGGCCTCAGACACTTAATGCACACACAAATAAAAATCTAGCCGTATGACCTTGGGCAAGTTACTTAACCCCATCGCCCTCCAAAAAGAAAAAAAAATACATTTAAAAACATGAGACAGAGTGAAAATGAGGGACTAAACCTAAATTTTGTTGTACTGTATTCAATTTCAAAAAAGTAGGAATATGAATCATTGTTTCAGAAGACAACAACAAATTAATAATTTCAAAAGAGATAAACAAGAAAACAACATTTTGTGGAAGAGTTTTCTCCTACCTAATTAATCACTCCTCAGACCTTCTTTTCCCCATATTCTTCCTCTTATTAATTTCTCTAGTTGATTTAACTATCAACTCTATGTAGATGACTATAAGACCTATGTATCCAGGCCCAGTCTGTTCACTGATGTTCAGTATGAGACCACTTATTAATTTTATTTTTTTTTTGCTTTCTTTTGGAGGGCAATTGGGGTTAAGTGACTTGCCCAAAGTCACATGGCTAGTAAGTGTGTCAAGTATCTGAGGCCGGATTTGAACTCAGGTCTTCCTGACTCCAGGGCTGGTGCTCTATTCACTGAGCCACCTAGCAATCCCAAGAGACCACTTATTTTAAACAGTGAGATCCAGAGACCTCTCAAGTTCAAAATAACTAAAATATAATTTTTGCCCCTGAAAATCTCCCTTTTCAAACTTCTCTATTTCTATTAAAACAAAAATACCACTATCCTTCCAATCTCCCAAGTCTATAATCTCACCATTATCCTGAACTTCTCATTCTCTTTCACCCTATATATCCAATCAGCAGCCAAATTTTTCCCTTCCTAACTTTAGTGGCACAGTGGATAGAGTGCCAGGCCTGAAGTCAGGAAGACTTATCTTCCCGAGTTCAAATAAAACCTTAGACATTTATTAGCTGTGTGACCTCAGGCAAGTCACTTAACCCTGTTTGCCTTAGTTTCCTCATCTGTAAAATGAGCTGGAGAAAGAAATAGCAAACTATTCCAGTATCTTTGCCAAGAAAACTTCAAAAGGGGTCATGAAGAGTTGGATACGACTGAAACAACAGAGCAAATCTGTATAATATAATTTATACCTGACCCCTTCTCTCTACTCATACAACCACAACTTTAGATCAAAACCTAATTACCTCTCACCTACACAGCCTCCTATACTGCTCTGGTTTCTTATTGCCTCTAATATAAATATAATATCTTTTTAAAAAATTTCCAAATTATTTATTAACTTCTGGTTTACATCATTCATTTCCATCAGATTTTGAGTTACAATATTTTCCCCATTTTTCCCCTACCCACCACCCCAGAATAACAGTCATACAGGATATCCCCTCATCCAATCTGCTCTCTTCCATCTCTTCTCCTATACCCCCTTTGACTTTTCCAATAGGGCAAGGTGAGTCCCCGAGCCTCATTGCCTGCATGTCTTATCTCCCAATTATATGCAAACTGGTATTAATCATAGTATTTATATATTTTTTAAAAATTTATTTTAAAAGGAAGATAAGCAACTCAGTACATGCTGTACATGTGTAGCTATGCAAAACATTACCATAGTAAATATATTTTAAAAGACTGACTATATTTCCCTCCCTCCCACCCCACCTTCCACCTGTTCCACTCCCCACCTTGATCCTGTCCCTTTTCAGAAATGGGTACTTCCAACATCCCTCCCCCACCAACCCACCCACCCCTCCTCCAGCTTTCCCCATCCCCCTTCCCCCCAGGCTCCTGTAGGGTAGGACATCCTATTTAGTATGCATGTCATTCTCTCCCTGGTCCAAATTCAATGAGAATAAGGTTTTGCCTTTTTGCCTTCCTATTCTTCTCCTCCCCTGCAACCACCTTCCCCTGTATACTATAAACGAGACAGTTCACCCCATTGTCTCTCCCCATTACCCCTCACCACATTACTCTCTCACCTCTTAACCTCACATTTTAAGTATCATTTCTTCCTAATAAATTCGACCTGTGCCCTCTATCTATGTATACCTGAAAACATATATACACACATTCACAAATGTATTCATTTGCCCATATACCCTTCTTCAACTATTTTCATATTGAGAAAAGTTTCATCAGTTACAGTTATTGTTTTTCCCTGTAAGAATGTAAATAGTTCAACTTTAATAAGTTCATAGTGATTTCTTTTCCCTGTTTACCTTCTCAAGCATCTCTTGCTTCTTTTATCTGAATGTCAAATTTTCTATTCAACTCTGGTTTTTTCCTCAAGAATGCTTGAAAGTCCTCTATTCCACTGAATGACCGAATTTTCCCCTGAAACATGATACTCAGTTTTTCTGGGTAGGTGATTCTTGGTTTTAATCCCAGGTCCTTTACCCTGCAGAATATCATGTTCCATGCCCTTCTATCCCTCAGTGTAGAAGCTGCCAGATCCTGTGCTATCCTGATTGTGTTTCCACAACATTCAAATTGTTTCTTCCTGCCTGCTTGAAGTATTTTCTCCTTGATCTGGGGATTCTGGAACCTGGCTATAATATTCCTGGGAGTTTTCTTTTGTGGATCTTTTTCAGGAGGTGATTGGTGGATTCTTTCAACCTCTATTTTGCCCTCTGGGTCTAAAACATCAGGGCAATTTTCCTTGAGAATTTCTTGAAGGGTGATTTCTAGGTTCTTTCTTTGATCATGGCTTTCAGGTAGTCCAATAATTTTTAAATTGTCTCTCCTGGATTTATTTTCCAGGTTCGTGGTTTTTCCCATGAGATATTTCACATTGCCTTCTAACCTTTCATTTGTTTGGATCTGCTTTCTCATAAAGTCATTAGCTTCCATTTGCTCCAGTCTAACTCTGAAGGAATGAGTCTCCTCAGTGAACTTTTGAGATTCTTTTTCCATCTGGCAAATTCGGCTTTTTAAGGCATTCTTCTCCTCATTGCCCTTTTGGGCCTCCTTTGCCATTTGAGTTAGTCTATTTTTTAAGGTGTTATTTTCCTCAGTCAGGCTGCTGATTGTCATTTCATAATTTTCTTGCATCATTCTCATTTCTCTTCCCAGTTTTTCCCCAACTTCTCTGATCTGCTTCTTAAGGTCCTCTATGGCCTATAACCAGCTCGTATTTTCATTTGGAGCTTTTGGTGCAGGATTTCTGACCTTACAGTCCTCCTGTTTCATGCTTTGATCCTCTTTGCCCCCAAATAGGAATCTAATGTTGAATTTTTCTGTTTATTTTCTTTCCTTTGCCTAGGCATGTTGCCACTCAATTACTTGACTTTTGGGGTAGTTGCCACAGCAGGACTTTGCCACCAGGCAGGGGAACTTCTGTCCCAAACATTGGGGTTTTCTCAACTTCCGGAGGTATTAGTTGGGTGGCCTCTGTGAAGCCTCCACACACTCTGGCAAGCTGGTCAGACACCCCAAGACCTCCACCCCAGACCGCAATCCAGATCCAAGAAGGGTAAAGCAAGATTGCTTACCCCCCAGACTGATCACTGAATCCCCCTACATTTCACAGGCCAAGAGCTTAAGCTGCAATGTGGCAATGTGGTGCAAGCTGCTTCTGCTACTCAGTGGCTTCTCACTCCCAGGGGAAGAAGCTGACTCATTCTCCCAACCAGTCCCAAAGTCCATAGGGCACTAACCTCTCACTTTGTCCTAGGCATCTATGTGTTGCTAATTCTGGAAATGCCACAGCTCCAGGTGTTCTGTGGTCCCTCCAGCCGGCTGCTGGTCTGGCCTCCCTCAGGCTAAAACTGCACCTTACAGGGGCCTGGTCTTGGCTCCCAGAGCTCTGCTCTGGCAGCTCCCAGAGCGCTGCGCTGGCGGCTCCCTGCCTGGCTGTCCTCAGTGGGAGGTTAGCTTCTCTGTGTCATTTTGTGTGTTCTGGAGCTCCAGAGGTCTTTCAGAGTCCCCCCTCTAATATAAATATAAACACCTCCATTTAGCCTTTTAAGCTCCATACAACCCATGCCCAACCTTTTTAGTATCATTAGATAGTATGCCCTCTGCCCTACTCTAACTGAATTGACCTTCTCTCTGTTTCTCACCCATGGCATTGCATCAGCCATGTCTTTGCCTTTCTGTAGGGCATCCCCCATGCCTCACAGGCACTCTCTTCTTACCTCCACCTCACAGACCCCCTCTTTTCCTTCATGGTTTGTTTCAAATACTTTCTACAGAAAATGTTTCCTGATTTTTCCCAACTGCTCGTTCCCTTCTCCTATATTTTACTAGGACTTTGTATATATTTGAATTTATTAACTTGCTATTTAGACTGTATATATTTTCCATGCACTTCTATTTACCCCCATTAGAATGTAAGCTTATACTAAGAAGGGGTTGTCTTATTATCTGTACTTATTATCTGTCCTCCTGGCATACAATATTTGCTTACCAAATGCTTGTTGATAGATTGGTTGAATAATTAATGAAACAATATACTTATACACACAACTACACATGCAAAAATGTTAAAGTGTTAATGCTTATAAAAGAAAAGCTCACTGAATAGCAAAATTGCATACAGGCAAAACACAAAAATTATAAAGGATTTTGATATTCTTCATTTGGAACTGGATGATTCTAAGTGAAAGCTAAACAAGAAAAAAAATAGACACCTGAATTGGAATATTAAAGAATATACATGTTTCACACAAAGCCTTTACAACATATCATTACAAAAACTGATCAGGTGTTAAAGCATAAAGAAGTAATAAATGGATGATTTTTAAAAGACAGAAATATTAAACACACACTTTGCAGAATGTAATAATAACAGTCATAATAAATGAAGCCAAGAAAAAGATAGAACCTGAATGGAGTCTATGTAAGAACATACTAAATAATAAGTGGATCAAAGAACTAATCACAGACATAATAAATAATTATTATGAAGAGAATGGTGATAATAATGCCACAATTTAATGAATTCAGCTAAAGTAGTCCTTAGAGGAAAGTGTATGTCTCTGAAAATGACTATTTACAAAATAGAAAAAAGAACAGATTAATAAAGTAAGGTAGATGGCTCAGTACCTAGAGCACAAGACCTGTAGTCAGGAAGACCTGAGTTCAAATCCTGTCTCAGACACCAGCTGTGTTACCCTGGGCAAGTCACTTTACCTCTGTTTACCTCAGATACCTTTTCTGCAAAATTGGTACTATAATAATATCATCAATCTCTCAGGGTTGTTGTCAGGATTAAATAAGATAATATTTGTAAAGCACTTAATACAGTGCCTGGCACATAGTAAGCATGATATAAATGCTATCTATCATCATTATTATTAAACATATAGCCTTTGAAACTACAAAATAACACAAGTATGCATACATGTTATGGGAATGTGAATCTAAGGTCTTCCCTGTTCATATGCCCTTTGATAGGCTTAAGTGACTCTGAGAACCATCCCTCATTTGAAAATATACTCTGTCTCCTAATAGACTGAATGTGGTCACATGGAACCTGTAGCAGGAGGCTTGTTTTTCAGGAATACCCACACCTTGGTGCTTTGTGATTGGGCAGTGGGTCAAGAGGGTTGTTACATTCTCTGATCCAGGAGAAGGATATATATATATATATATATCCCCTGATGTGAGATTTTGCTTTGGGGCTCACTTTGAGTAGAGTTTTATGTTTTGACCAGATGAGACTCTGGGCAGCTGCTGAGCCCCCCAGCTTTGAAAACCCAGATTTTGATGCTTCCCTCTCTGGTAACTGACTAGGTATGGATGTAATGATCAGACAGTTGGAAGCCTGTCTCCTGATCTAGTTCTCTGTCTGTTTGTAACCTCTGTGTTCTCTGAAGTTCGGGGTGCTGACTTTCTTCCCCTGAACTAATTAAATGACACATGTTTGATTAAAGCAAAATTGTTAACCCATTTTGAGTTGCTTTCCTTTAGAAAAGCAGATCTAAGAACCTGTCTTGGCAAACACCCTTGGTATGCTAGGGTACTTGCTACTATAATACAAAAGAATATTTTTTAAATTAGATCATAAATGAATAAAATTTTAAGTAGATTGATAAAAATAGTTTAAAATTCTAATAGTTTTTTTTAAAGAGAGGAAAATCCAATTACCCAGATTAAAAACAATATGGAGAATTTACAACAAACAGAATTAAAAGAAACTATTATGCATCATCAAACATAAAATGAGAGGAAATGGATGGATACCTACAAAAATACACAAATGAAGAAAACAGGAAAAATAGATCTTAGCCCAGTTTCAGAAACAGAAGTCAAACAAGTTAGTGATAAACTACTTTTGGTCCAGATCAATGTACAAGTGAAATTTGTTACTTGTTGAAAGATGAATTATTCTTTAGACTACAAAAAAATTCTCAAAAATAGAGAAACTGGAAGGAGGACAAACAAAAGATGGGAAGGATATGCAAATATTTTAATGACATCTTTCCACCATCTATGTCAGTGGAGCCTGGACATTTGAATTCTATCATTACGATGCATAATATATTTATAGAGGAGGTGGAAATGGTGCTGAGGAGGAAAAAGGTAAGAAAAGCAGATCAAGTATTCACAGAGGAACTGCATATTCAATATGATATGCTTTTAAGGGCATGGAGGAGCTAATTTTCAAGTTACATGAAGGAGGGGTGGCAATTCCAAAGGATTAGAAAAAATCCTTGACTTGACTTTGTTATATCTATCTATCTATCTATCTATCTATCTATCTATCTATCTATCTGTCTGTCTGTCTATCCACATAGATATATCTATACATACATTTATGTATGAGTATATGTATATATGTGTATATGTGTGCAAATGTATGTGTGTGTATAATAAACTGGAGATAATGTCAGAGGGAGAAAGTATTCACACAGAAAGTGAGACTTTATTTGAAACCTGAAAGAATTTAGGAGGTAGAGATGAGTAGGGATAGTAGTTCAGTCATGGCAAACAGCTAGTGAAAATGCCCAGAGTCAAAAGATATAGTTGTGTTCAAAGAACAACAAAAAGGCCAGTGTCACCAGATTTCACAATACATGGGAGGTAGTGGGGTCATTAAGGGAGTAAGGTGTGGGTGGGAAGACTGGAAAGGGGGGGGCAGGTTATGAAATATTTTGAAAGCCATACAGGATTTGACATTTGATCTTAGAGGTAATAGGGAGCCCCTGGAGTTACTGAATAGGAAAGTGATATGGGTAGATTTGTACTTTAGGAAAATCAACTTGACTGTTGAGTGAAAGATGGATTGGAAGTGGGGAGAGACTTGAGACAGGGAGATGATCCAGCAGGCTGTTGCAATAGTCCAGACTCAAGATGTTAAAGGACTTGAGAACTTATTAGATAAAAAGCTATGATAGAAAATGAGTTGAGGATGGCACCAAGGTTGCAACCCTAAGTGTTTGGTAAGATGGTAGTGCCCTCAACAATAACAGGGAATTTTTGAAGTGGGGAAGATTTGGTGAAAAGGTAATGAATTTATTTGGGGTAAGTTGAGTTTCAGATGCTTATGGGGGGCATCCAAGTGGAAATATTCAACAGACAGTTGAGAATGTGGAACCAGAGCTAAAAAAATAGAGGTTAAATAAGTAGATCTGACAAGGCATCTGCATAGACATGACAGGTGAATATATCTAAAGCCAAGAGCCAACATTATTGGAGGAACTCTGGATGCTCTTCAGTGAAAGCAAGGGTAAAGCAAGGATGCATCATCATCTCTCCACTATTTTTTGGTATGGTACTAGAAATAGTAGCTATAAAAAGACATTAGAAAAAAATAAGGCATAATAAAGTAAACAAATAAACACTAGCAAAGGAGACAAAAACTTATTCCTAAGATTACAAAGATGATATGAATTTTCTTTAGACAATCCCAGAGAATCAATGAAGGAACTAATTGAGATAACTAATAGTTTCATTATGATAGAAGGATATAAAGTAGTATAAAGCCAAGCACAAGCAGCTTTCCTGAGGACTGCTGATGTGGATAGCTCTAATGTTCTGATCACATAGTATAGAGAGCTCTCTACTGCTTCAGCGGTAAATTAAAGGAAAACATTCACAGAAACCAAAGTACAGCATTCACAATGTTATAACTTAATAAGTTATCACTAAAGTGGTCACTTAGTTTTAAGCAAAAGATATCATTCAACTAAGTCCTTAACTCAATCACCCTTAAGAAGCAAGTCTCCTTAAGGGACACAAAGTTCAAAGTTATCCACCCTTAGGTCACATTGTCTTAATCTCTCAGTCAAAAAGTCTTCTTTCTTCGTAATTGGAGATTGGCTGCCAATCATCCTTAACTCAATCATCCTTAAGAGATACAACATAGAGAGTACAAAGTTTTCCACCCCTCAACCACAATAAATCATAATCTTCTCAGTCAGCACAAAGTACCCAAGGAGAGATCTTTTTTTTTTTTTTTGCGAGGGCAATTGGGGTTAAGTAACTTGCCCAAGGTCACAAGGCTAGGTTTTTGTTTTTGTGTGCTTTAAGTGTCTGAGACCAGAAGCGAACTCAGGTCGTTCTGACTCCAAGGCCAGCATTCTACTCACTGCGCCACCTAGCCACCCCAAGAGAAGATCTTTTCATCTTGATTTAGGACTATTCTCAGATTCCATGGCTCCTCCCAGCTCCTGCCTGAATCTACCCATCTGTCACCTGGATTCAAACGCAGGCAGCTCTGAGCTCCTCATCTAGCTCCTTGTCCTTTTCCTCATTCAGTTCCTCATCCAGTTCCATATTGAAACTCACAGTGTTCAGTTCACCTCAAGTCCTTCACAGTTTCCGTTTCTGGAAGACAAAGCTTAACAGAACCAAAACAACATTCGTACACGTTGCCAGTACCATCATCAATTCACTATCTGCCTGTGAAATCAGCACAGACCCACATACAAAGTCTGAGAACTCAACACAAACTGTCAGTATAATCCCAGGTCCTCTGAAACCCTCCTCCAGGACTTCTCTAAACAGACAACAAGAAAATCCTCTTTCAGGGCTTCCAGTAAGGTCCCAGGGCTTCCATACAAAATAGTAGAAACAAAAATCAATATAGACAGAACAGACAAACAGAGTGCCTGGCTACCACAAAGTTCCCCTTATCAATTCAGCTACCACAACTATTCTTTTCTCAGTTCTGTCCTTTCACAGTTTGGGCTTCTCTTTATATAAGGTCATTAGTTCCTCCCTGTTGCATCAGCAAGTCCCTCCCATGGCAGGGTTCACAAGTTCTGCTTCTTAACAAAGACTTGATATAATCAGGGCAAGACTCCAAAGAAACCTGGACTGAAACAAGGTGTTAAATAATTAAATAGCTGAAACAAGGCGCTAAGTACTTCTTTGCTTGCCATTACAAGTACATACATAAAAAGCAACTCTGTTTCTATTCAATACTAATAAAAAGCAAGAAGAAATTGTAGGGGAAAAAAGCTCTATTCAAAATAACTGTATTAAAAATATCTGGGAGCTAATATACCAAGACACACAAGATTTATATAGATATAAAGAACTACAAATAACTAGAAAGATATTCTATGTTCATTTGTTCATATGATGAGCAAGGACAACAAGATTAAAATGGTGCTGTTCAAATTTCCCTTTATATTTAAGCCTATATCAATAAAAATACAGAGAAGTTACTTCATAGAATCAGATAAAATAATAAGAAAATTCATTTGGAAGTCCAAAAAGTCTAGAATTTCAAGACAAATAATTCTAAAAATAGGAATAAAAGAAGCCTAGGATGATCAGAAATTAAATAAATAATTATCAAAATTATTTGACACTGTTAAAAAATAAAGTAGATAAGAAAGAACTCGAAGCTAATAAATACAGTGGTTCAATGCTTTGATAAACTCAAGAATATAAAATACTGCTGGACTCCTTATTCTATTTCCCTTGCACAATGTATCATCTCCCATGGATATAACTGTCCATCTCTCTGTTGATGATTTTCAAATTTACTTATCTAGTCCTAGTATCTTTCCTAACCTCCACACTCACACCTCCAGCTGCCTATTGGATATCTCAAACTATGTGTTACTTAGACATTTTCAATACAAACAGGACTCATTCTCAAAATGGTACTTGTTATCTTCCCCCCACACTCAAATCTGCCTCTTCTTCCAAACTTCCTCATTACTATTAAGGACGTCATCATCCTTCCAGTCATCCAGGCTTGCAGCCTAGCTATCGTTCTTGATACCTTTCTCTCACTTCCCATATCCAATCTGTTGTCAAGCCCTGATGATTTTATCTTCAATGAACATCTTTCTTAGTGAACATCTTTCACATAGGCTCCTTTCTCTTTTCTGACACTGCAACCACCATGGCTCAGGCCTTCATCATCTTGTAAAACAGACTATTTCAATAAATTGATGGTTGGTCTCCCTTCCTCAAGTATCTTCCCCCTCCAGTCCATCTTCCACCTTTCATATCTCTAGTCAAATAGAAATGAATAGGATAGATTATAAGGAAAAATACACAAATTTGATTATATAAAATTAAAGAGTATTTTTATGTAACAATATCAGTACAACTTGAACAAGAAAGGAAACAGTAGCTTGGAAAAGAATATATTAATCAGCTCAGATAAAAGTTTCATACCCAGGATATATAGTGAATATCATGATAGTAATTGATAAGTCTGAAAGTTGTTTCCCAATAGAAAAGTGGTCAAGAATAGGAGCCATTTTCTTTATATTTATTTATTTGTTTGCTCATAGTTTTCAACATTCATTTCCATAAGTTTTTAAATTTTCAATTTTCTCCTCTTTCCTCTCCTTCCTCTCCTCCCTCCTACCCATGACAGCGAGCAATCTGATATAGGTTCTACATATGCCTTCATATTAAACATACTTTTACATTAGTCATGTTGTAAAGAAGTATTATAGCCATTGGGAGGAACCATAAGAAAGAAGAAGTGAAATAAAAAATTTTATAAATAAGATCAAATAATGTGCTTTGATCAGCATTCAGATTCCATAGTTCTTTTCTGGAATATAGACAGCATTATCTATTATGAGTCTTTTAGAGTTGTCTTAGATCCTTGCATTGCTGAGAAGAACCAAGTATATGTCATCACACAATGTGGCTATTACTGTATAAAATATTTTCTTAGTTCTTATCATTCCACTCAGCATCAGTTAATATAAGTATTTCCAGTTTTTTTCTGAAGTCTGTCTGCTCATCTTTTCTTATAGCACAATATTATTCGATTACATTTATATAACAGAACTTGTTCAGCCATTCCCCAATTCATAGACATACCTTCAATTTCCAATTCTTTGCCACCACAAAAAGAGTTCCTATAAATATTTTTGTACATGTAGGTCCTTTTCCTATTTTTTTTATGATCTCTTTGGGATACAGACCTAGAAGTGGTATTACTAGGTCAAGGGGTATGCAGCTTTATTGACTTTTGGGCATACTTCCAAATTGTTCTCCAAAATAGCTGGATCAGTTCACAACTCCACCAACAATGCATTAGTGTTGGAGGGCAGAACCAAGATGGTGGAGTAGAAACAGCAAGTCCAAGGTGCTCTCCCCCCAGATCACATCCAAACCATGTAAAAGGGGACTCTGAACAACTTCTGGAGCCCCAGCACCCACAGAATGACACAGAGAAGCTAATCTCCTGCTGAGGACAGACCAGCACCCCTGCAGGAAGGGCCAGCGCAGCACTCTGGGAGCCAACAGCCCAGCCTGCAGAGAGCCAAGGCCAGGTACATGTTAGCCACAATTTTAGCCCCAGGGCGGCCAGGCCAGCAGCCGGCCAGAGGGACACCAGAACACCAGTAGCTGTGGCGATTCCAGAATTATCAACACAGACACACCTAGGACAAAGTGAGAGGTTAGTGCCCTATGGACTTTGGGACCAGTATTTGGGGAATGCATCAGCTTCCTCCCCTAGGGGCTAGAAACCACTGAGGAGACATGCCATTTTGCAGTTTCAGTGGCAGCTCCAGCTCCTGGCCTGTGAATTGTAGGGAGATCAAGCAGTCAGTCTTGGGGGGTAATTGCTCATGCTTTAACATCCCTGGAAATGGATTGTGGTCTGGGGTGGAGGTTGTGGGATGGGTATCCAGCTTGCCAGAACCGGAAGTTATAAAGACCCCAACTTTGGGATGGAAGCTCCCCTGTCTGGTGGCAGAGTCCTACTGTGGCAACAAGTCCAAAAGTCAAGTAATTAAGTGGCAACATGCTGAGACAAAGGAAACAAAATAAACAGAAAAATGCAACATTAGACTCCTATTATGGGGGCAAAGACGATCGAAGCATGGAACAGGAGGAGGACTATGAGGTCAGAAATCATGCTCCAAAAGCCCCAAAGGAAAATATGAGCGGGTTACAGGCCATAGAGGACCTTAAGAAGGACTTTAAAAATCAAATAAGAGAAGTGGAGGAAAAATTGGGAAGAGAAATGAGAAGGATGCAGGAAAAGTATGAAATGAGGGTCAACAGCCTGACTGAGGAAAATAACACCTTAAAAATAGACTGGCAAAGGAGGCCCAAAAGGGCAATGAGGAGAAGAATACCTTAAAAAGCCAAATTTGCCAGATGGAAAAAGAATCTCAAAAGCTCACTGAGGAGATTCATTCCTTCAGAGTTAGACTGGAGCAAATGGAAGCTAATGACTTTATGAGAAACCAAGATGCTGTTAAGCAGATCCAAACAAATGACAGAATAGAAGGCAATGTGAAATATCTCATGGGAAAAACCACTGACCTGGAAAATAGATCCAGGAGGGATAATCTAAAAATTATTGGACTACCTGAAAGCCATGATCAAAGAAAGAACCTAGAAATCACCCTTCAGGAAATTCTCAAGGAAAATTACCCTGATGTTTTAGACCCAGAGGGCAAAATAGAGGTTGAAAGAATCCACAGATCACTTCCTGAAAAAGATCCCAAAAAGAAAACTCCCAGGAATATTATAGCCAGGTTCCAGAATCCCCAGATCAAGGAGAAAATACTTCAAGCAGGCAGGAAGAAACAATTTCAATATTGTGGAAACACAATCAGAATAGCACAGGACCCGCCAGCTTCTACACTGAGGGATTGAAGGGCATGGAATACGATATTGCAGAGGGCAAAAAAGCTGGGACTGAACCCAAGGGTCACCTACCCAGCAAAACTGAGTATTTTGTTTCAAGGGTAAATATGGTCATTCAGTGGAATAGAGGACTTTCAAGCATTCTCGAGGAAAAAACCAGAGTTGAGTAGAAAATTTGACATCCAGACACAAGAAGCAAAAGATGTCTGAGAAGGTAATCAAGGAAAAGAAATCAAAAGGGACTTATCAAAGTTGATCTATTTACATTCCTACATGGAAAAACAATAACTGCGACTGATGAAACCTTTCTCAGTATGAAAATAATGGAAGAAGGGTATATGGGCTTATGAATACATATGTGAATGTGTGTATATGTTTACAGTTATACATGTATAGAGGGCATAGGTTGAATTTGTTGGGAAGGGATGATACTTACAGGGTGAAATTATGAGGTGAGAGAGGAAAGTGGCAAGAGGAGATGGGGAGAGACAGGGTAGGGTAAACTATCTCATGTAGAAGATGCAAGTGGAAGTGGCTGCAGGGGAGGGGAAGAGAAGGAAGGCAAAAAAGGCAAAACTACATTCTCATTGAATTTGGCTCAGGGAGAGAATGACATACATTCTAAACGGGATATCTCACCCTGCAGCAAAGTAGGGGGAAGGGGGATGAGAGAGGGGATGATGGAGGGGAGGGTACTTTGGGGGGAGGGGAGGTTGGAAGTACCCACTATCAAAGAGGGACAGGATCAAAGTAGGGAATGAACCAGTTAGGGTGTGGGATGGGTGGGAAGGAGTTATAAGCAGCCTTTTACAATATATCTACTATGGTAATGTTTTGCATAGCTAGACATGTACAACACATACTGAATTACTTATCTTCCCAGAGGGAATGGGTGACAAGGGAGGAAGGGAATGGATCTGTAATTCGAGGTCTTGAAATTAAATGTTTCAAATATATATAAATACTATTATTAGTTTAAAAAATGGAAGTGGGGTGTAGAAATCTATCTTGCCCCACAAGAAAGTAAGGGGAAAGGAGGAAAGGGAGGATACAGGTAGATAGAAGAGAGGAAAGACTAGGGGAAGGGGTATTCAGTAGGCTCACTATCTTGGGGTGGGGAGTGGGGGTGATACAGAGAAAAATTTGGAATTTAAAATCTTGTTGAAATGAATGTTGAAAATTAAAATAAATAAATAAAATTTAAGATGAAAACAAACAAACAAAACAATGCATTAGTGTTACAGTTTCCCCAAATCTCCAACATTTATCATTTTCCCATTGTCATGTTAGCCAATATGATAGGTGTGAGGTGGTACTTCAGAGTTGTTTTGATTTACATTTCTCTGATCATAGTGATTTAGAGCATTGTTTCATATAACTATAGATAATTTTAATTTCTTCATCTGAAAACTGCCGGTTTATATCTTTGACCATTTATCAACTGGGAATGACTTGTATTCTACATTTGACTTAGTTCTCCATATAATTTATAAATGAGACCTTTATCAGAGAAACTGGTTATGAAACATTATTGCCAACTTTCTGCTTCCCTTCTAATCTTGTTCACATTGGCTTTGTGCAAAAGCTTTTCACTTTAATGTAATCAAAATTATTCATTTTATATTTCATAATGTTTTCTATCTCTTGTTTGGTCATCAGTTCTTCCCTTCTCTATAGATCTGACAGGTAAATTATTTCTTACTCTACCTAGTTTACTTAACAGTATCTGACTTCTAAATCATATACCCATTTTGACTTTATCTTGGTATAGGGTGTAAGATGTTGTCTATGCTTAGTTTCAGCCATATTATTTTCCAGTTTTCCCAGAAGTTTTTGTTGAATAGTTTTATCCTACAAACTGAAGTCTTTGGATATCTCAACCAGTCCATTACTATAATCATTGACTATTGTGCCTTGTGTACCTATTCTACTGATCCACAATTCTATTTCTTAGCCATTGCCAAGTAGATTTGATGATTGCTGCTTTATAATACAGTTTAAGATCTGGTACAGCTTGACCACCTTCTTGTATTTCTTGTCATTAATTCCCTTGATAGTCTGGATCTTTTGCTTTTTCAGATAAATTTTGTTATTGATTTTCTAGCTCTATGAAACAATTTTTGGTAGTTTTATTGGTATGGCACTGGGTAAGTAAATTAATTTAGGTAGATATGCCATTTTTATTATATTGGATCAGCCTGCCCATGAAGAACTGATATTTTTCTAATCACTTAAGTCTGACTTTATTTGTGTGAAAAGTGTTTTGTAATTGCGTTCATATAGTTGCTAGGTTTGTTTTGGCAAATAGTTTCCCAAATATTTGACAATGTCTAAAGAAACTTTAAATTGAATTTCTTTTTCTATCTCTTGCTGTTAGCTTTTGTTAGTAACATATATAAATGCCAGTGATTTATGTGGGGTTTTTTTATATCCTGCAACTTTGATAAATTTATTATTTCAAGTAGTTTTTTTTAGCTGTTTCTCTAGAATTTTCTAAGCATATCATCATATCATCTGCAAAGAGTGATAGCTTTGTTTCTCCTTTGTCTATTTTAATTCCTTTCATTTATTTTTCTTCTCTTATTGCGTAAGCTAACATTCCTTGTGCAATATTAAATAATAGTGGTGATAATGGAAATCCTTGTTTCACCTCTAATCTTACTGGAAATACTTCTAGCTTATCCCCATTACATGTAATGCTTGCTAATGGTTTTAGATAGGTGCTACCTATCATTGTAAGGACAGCTCCATTTATTCCTATGCTACCTGGTGTTATTAACAGGAATAGGTGCTGTATTTTGTCGAAAACTTTTTTTCTGTATCTATTGAGATAATCATATGATTTCTGTAAGGTTTTTGTTGTTGTTGTTGATATGGTCAATTATGCTAATAGTTTTCCTGATATTGAATTTCCTGATATCCAGTCGTGCATTGTTGGTATAAATCCTACCTGGTCCTAATGTATCATCCTTGAGACAAGTTGCTGTAATCTCTTTGCTTAATATGTTATTTAAATTTTTTCCTCTCTATTCATTAGGAAAATTGGTGTATAATTTCCTTTCTCTGTCTCGACTCTTCCAGGTTTAGGCATCAACACCAAATTTGCAGCATAAAAAGAATTTGGTAGGACTTCTTCTTTGGCTATTTTCCCAAACAGTTTATATGGTATTAGAATTAATTTTTCTTCAAGTGTTTGATAGAATTCACTTGTAAATTCATCTGGTCCTAGAGTTTTTTTTTTCTTAGTGAGTTCATTGATTTCTTGCTCATTTTCTTTTTCTAAAATGGAGTTAAGTATTTTATTTACTCTTCTGTTAATCTGGACAATTTATATTTTTGTAAATATCCATCCATTTCACTAAGATTGTCAAATTTGTTGGCACACAATTGGACAAAATAGTTCAAATTATTGTTTTCATTTCCTTTTCATTGGTTGTGAATTTCCCCTTTTCATTTTTAAGACTGGAAATTTGGTTTTCTTTCTTTTTAAAATCGAATTAACCAAAGTTTTATCTATTTTTTTTCATAAAACCAGCTCTTAGGTTTATTTATTAGTTCAAGAGTTTTCTCAATTTCAATTTTATTAATCTCTCCTTTGGTTTTCAGAATTTCTAATTTGGTATTTAATTGAGGGGTTTTTATTTCTAGCATTTTTCTAGCATTGTTTTCTAGCATTTTTAGTTGCATGCCCACTTCATTCATCTCCTCTTTTTCTATTTAATCATGTAAGCATTTAGTGATATGAAACTTCCCCTAAGAACCACTTTTGCTATATCCCATATCATTCTTGTCATTCTCTTGGATGAAGTTATTGATTGTTTCTATGATTTGTTGTTTGACCTACTCATTACTTAGCATTAGATTATTTAGTTTCAGATTAATTTTTAGTCTATCTTTCCATGGCCATTTGTTAAATGTAATTGTTATTGCATCATGATCTGAAAAGAATGCATTTAATATTTCTGCCTTTCTGCACTGGATTATAAGGTTTTTCTGCCTTAATACATGGTCAGTTTTTGTGTAGGAGCCATGCATTGACCAGAATTTTCAATTCCTTTCTATCCCCATTCAATTTTCTCCAGAGGTTTACCATATTTAAGTTTTCCTAAAATTCTATTCATCTCTTTAACTTCTTTCTTGTTGATTTTGTGCTTAGATTTAGTTCTGAGAGAGAGAGAGGTTGAGGTTCCCCCACTAAGTATAGTTTCATTGTATATTTCTTTGTATATTTCTTCCTATAGCTCCCTTAACTTTTCTTCTAAGAATCTGGATGTTATACCACTTGGTGCATATATGCTTAGTATTGATATTACCTCATTGTCTATGGTACTTTTTATTAGAATGTAGTTTTCTTCCTTATCTCTTTTAATTGGGTCTATTTTTGCTTTTGCTTTGTCTGAGATCAGAATTTTTTTACTTCAGCTGAAGCATAATATATTCTGCTTTTTTTACTTCAGCTGAAATGTAATATATTCTGCTCTAGCCTTTCACATTTACTCTGTGTGTATCCCTACGTTTTGCATGTGTTTCTTTTGAACAACATATTGTAAGATTAAGGTTTTTAATCCACTATGCTATCCACTTCATATTTATGAGAATTCATTTTATTCACATTCACAGTTACAATTACTATTTGTGTATTTCCATCCTATTTCCCCCTATTTATGTTTTTCTCTCTCCTTTCTCCTTTTTCTCCCTCACTAGAATTTTTCTTTCAACTACTGCCTCCCTCAATCTGCCCTCCCTTCTATGACCCCCTACCTTTTCTTTCCCCTTTCTACTCCTACTTCCTATAGAGGAAGTTAGATTTCTATAGCTGATTATGTTATTCTCTCTTTGAGACAAATCTAATGAGAGTAAGCTTCAAACAATGCTATCTCCCTCTCTTCTTTTCTTCTACTGTAATAGCTCTTTATTCTTCTTCATGTTATGCATTTACACCTTTCTGCCTCTTCCTTTCCTCTTTTACCAGTACATTTACTTTCCAACATTTAATTTTAGATTTTTTTTATCATCACATCAAAGGCAATTTATACTCACTCCTTCTGTATATGTATATCACTTTTAAATGTCATAATAAAGATACAGCTCTCAAGAGTTATAGGTATTATCTTCCCTTATAAGAATGTAAACAGTTTGCCCTTATTGAATAACATTGTTTTATTTTTCTTTCCTGTTTACCTTTTTATGCATTTCTAGAGTCTTATATTTGAAGATCAAATTTTCTGTTGAGTTCTGGTCTTTTCATTAGGAAGGTTTGGAACTCTCTCCTATTTCATGGAATATCCATCTCCTACCCCCAATAGATTATGTTCAATTTTTCTGTGTAGTTTATTCTGGGTTGTAATCCAAGCTCCTTTGCCTTACAGAATATCATATTCCAAGTCCTCTAATATTGTAATGTATAAACTGCAAGGTCCTGTGTAATCCTGACTGTGGTTCTACAGTATTTCAATTGCTTCTTTATGGCTGCTTGAAGTATTTTCTCTTTGACCTAATGATTTTGGAATTGAGCTACAATATTCCTTGGTATTTTCAATTTGGAATTTTTCATGAGGGGATTGGTGGTTTCTTTCAATGATTATTTTATCCTCTAGTTCTAGGACTTCAGGACAGTTTTCCTTGATGGTTTCTTGAAAGATGCTGTCCAGGCTCCATTTTAAGGTAGGCCATTAATTTTAAATTGTCTCTCCTGGATCTATTTTCTGGGTCTGTTATTTTTCCAATGAGGCATTTTTTTTCATTTTCTTCTAATTTTTCATTCTTTTAATTTTTTATTGATTCTTGATGTCTCATAGAGTCATTAGCTTCCATTTTCCCAATTCTAATTTTTAATAAGTTGTTTTCTTCAATTAGGTTTTTTTATCTACTTTTCCATTTGGCTCATTTTACTTTTTAAGGCATTCTCTTCAGTGAATTTTTGTGCCTCCTTTTCCATTTGGTCAATTGTATTTTTTAAGGACCTATTTTCTACAGTCAATTTTTGTCCTTCCTTTTTTTATGAGATAATTTACCCTAATCTATCACTCTCTTTCTTCTTCTCCCAATAAATTCCTCTCTCACCTCTTAATTTTATTTTTTAGATATCATCCCTTCATATACAACTTATCCTGTGCCCTCTGTGTATACATGAACATACAAATGCCCACACTCAATTATATATTTATATATACATATATTCTCCCATATATATATTTCCATGTAGGAATGTAAATAGTTCAACTTTAATAAGTTCCTTATGATTTCTTTTTCCTGTTTACTGTTTCATTCTTCTCTTGCTTCTTTTATCTGAAAGTCAAATTTTCAGTTCAGTTTAGTTTTTTTTTTTTTCATCAAGAATGCTTGAAATTCCTCTATTTCATTGAATGACCATATTTTTTCCCTCTAGCATTATACTCAGTTTTGCTGGGTAGGTGATTCTTGGTTTTAGTCCTAGCTCTTTGACCTCCAGAATATCATATGCCAAGCCCTTTTGTTCCTTAATGTAGAAGCTGCTAGGTCCTGTGTTATCCTGATCATGTTTCCACAATACTCAAACTTTGGCTTTCTGACTGCTTGCAGTATATTCTCCTGGACATGGGAACTCTGGAATTTGGCTATAACATTCCTAGGAGTTTTCTTTTGGGGATCTTTTTCAAGAGGTGATCGTGAATTCTTTCAATTTCTATTTTGACCTCTGGTTCTAGAATATAAGGGAAATTTTTCTTGGTAATTTCTTAAAAGATGGTGTCTAGGTTCTTTTTTTGATCATGGCTTTCAGGTACTCCAATAATTTTTAAATGATCTCTCCTGGATCTATTTTCCGAGTTAGTGGTTTTTTCAATGAGATATTTCACATTGCCTTCTATTTTTTTATTTGTTTGGATCTGTTTTATAGTATATTGATTTCTCATAAAGTTGATTTGTAGTATATTGATTTCTCTTAAATTAGCTTCCAATTGCTCCAATCTAATTGTGGAGTTATTCTCTTTAGTGAGGTTAAAAAAAAAAAAACAGGGGCGGAGCCAAGATGGTGGAGTAGAAACAGCTCATCCAAGCCACTCTGCCCCCAGATTCCCCCCAAACTATGTAAAAGGGGACTCTGAACAACTTCTGGAGCCCCAGCACCCACAGAACGACACAGAGACGCTAACCTCCCGCTGAGGACAGCCCAGCAGCCCTGCAGGAAGGACCAGCGCAGCAGTCTGGGAGCCGGCAGCACGCAGAGCGCAGAGTGCAGGAGCCGAGCCAAGCCAAGCCCAGGTCCCCATGAGCCGAGGTTTTAACCCCAGGGCAGCAGGGCCAGCAGCCAGCTGGAGGAACCCCAGAACACCAGGAGCTGTGGCGACTCCAGAATTATCAACATAGACATGCCTAGGATAAAGTAAGAGGTTAGTGTCCTATGGACTTTGGGACTGGTATTTTGGGGAATGCGTCAGCTCCCTCCCCTGGGGGCTAGAAGCTTCTGAGGAGACACCATTTTGTAGTTTTCAGAGGGAGCTCCAGCTTCCGGCCTGCCGAACTGTAGGGAGATCCAGCCATCAGTCTTGGGGGGTAATCACTCTTGCTTTAACCTCCCTGGATCTGGATTGTGATCTAGGGTGGAAGTTGTGGGTGGGTTTACAGCTTGCCAGAAATGGAAGTTGCCCCCCACACGTTCGGGACGAAAATTCCTCTAGCTGGCCTTAAAGCCATAGTGTGGCAACAAGCCCAAAAGTCAAGCAATTAAGTGGCAACATGCCAAGGCAAAGGAAACAGAAAAATGCAACCCTAGACTCCTATTTTGGGGGCATAGAGCGGGAAAAGGACTGTGAGGTCAGAAGTCCTGCTCCAAAAGCCCCAGGGGAAAACATGAGCGGGTTGCAGGCCATAGAGGACCTTAAGAAGGACTTTAAAAATCAAATAAGAGAAGTGGAGGAAAAATTGGAAAGAGAAATGAGAAGGATGCAGGAAAAGTATGAAATGAGGGTCAACAGCCTGACTGAGGAAAACAACACCTTAAAAAATAGACTAACTCAAATGGCAAAGGAGGCCCAAAAGGGCAATGAGGAGAAGAATGCCTTAAAAAGTCGAATTTGCCAGATGGAAAAAGAATCTCAAAAGTTCACTGAGGAGATTCATTCCTTCAGAGTTAGACTGGAGCAAATGGAAGCTAATGACTTTATGAGAAATCAAGATGCTGTTAAGCAGATCCAAACAAATGAAAGATTAGAAGGCAATGTGAAATATCTCATGGCAAAAACCACTGACCTTGAAAATAGATCCAGGAGAGACAATTTAAAAATTATTGGACTACCTGAAAGCCATGATCAAAGAAATAACCTAGAAATCACCCTTCAAGAAATTCTCAAGGAAAACTGCCCTGATGTTTTAGATCCAGAGGGCAAAATAGAGGTTGAAAGAATCCACAGATCACCTCCTGAAAAAGATCCCAAAAAGAAAACTCCCAGGAATATTATAGCCAGGTTCCAGAATCCCCAGATCAAGGAGAAAATACTACAAGCAGCCAGGAAGAAACAATTTCAATATTGTGGAAACACAATCAGAATAGCCCAGGACCTGGCAGCTTCTACACTGAGGGATCGAAGGGCATGGAATATGATATTCCAGAGGGCAAAAGAACTGGGAATGAACCCAAGGGTCACCTACCCAGCAAAACTGAGTATTTTGTTTCAGGGGAAAATATGGTCATTCAGTGGAATAGAGGACTTTCAAGCATTCTTGAGGAAAAAACCAGAATTGAATAGAAAATTTGACATCCAGACACAAGAAGCAAGAGATGCCTGAGAAGGTAATCAGGGAAAAGAAATCAAAAGGAACTTATCAAAGTTGAACTATTTACATTCCTATATGGAAAAGCAATAACTGTGACTGATGATATCTTTCTCACTATGAAAATAATGGAAGAAGGGGGTGTGGTCACATGAATACATATGTGAATGTGTGTGTATATGGTTACAGTTATATATGGATAGAGGGCATAGGTTGAATTTGTTGGGAAGGGAGAATACTCAAGGGATGAAATTATGAGGTGAGAGAGGAAAGTGGCAAGAGGAGATGGGGAGAGACAGGGTAGGGTAAACTATCCCGTGTAGAAGAAGCAAGGGGAAGTGGTTGCAAAGGAGGGGGAGAATAAGGAAGGCTAAAAAGGCAAAACCATATTCACATTGAATTTGGTTCAGGGAGAAAATGACATGCATACTAAATTGGATATCTCAACCTGCAGCAGGATAGGGGGAAGGGGAATGGGAGGAGGGATGATGGATGGGAGGGCATCCTTGGGGTGAGGGGAGGTTGGAAGTACCCACTATAGAAGAGGGCCAGGATCATGTAGGGAATGGACCAGGTTGGGGGTGGGATGAGTGGGAGGGAATTATAAGCAGCCTTGTACAATATATCTACTATGATAATGTTTTGCATAGCTAGACATGTACAACATATACTGAATCACTTATCTCCCAAAGAGGGAATGGGTGACAAGGGAGGAAGGAAATGGATCTGAAATTCGAGGTCTTAACATTAAATGTTTCAAATATATATAAATACTATTATTAATACTCTTTTGCTTGTAATAGGGAGATAAGATGTGCAGGCATTGGGACACAAAGACTCACCTTCCTCTAATGGAAAAGTCGAATGGGGTATGGGAGAAGGTATGGGAGAGAGCAGATTGGAGGAAGCAATATCTTGTGGGACTACTATTCTGGGAGGTTGGGTAGGGGAATAATGGGGGGAAAATGATTGTAACTCAAAATCTGGAGGAAATGAATGATGTAAAACAGAAGTTAATAAAGCATTTGTTTAAAAAAAAACAATTGGTGTTATGTAACTTGCTAAAGGTTACACATCCAGTCATTTTTATGTGTGGGTGCTAATTTTCTGAGGCTGGGACCCATCTCAGGTCCTCCCAACTCTGGGGCCAGCGCTCTTACTCACTGTGCCACCTAGCCGCCCCTCTTTAGTGAGTTTTTGAAATTTCTTTTCCATCCGGCAAATTCAGCTTTTTAAAGCATTCTTTTCCTCATTTGCTTTTTGGGCCTCTTTTGCCATTTGAGTTAGTCTATTTTTAAGGTGTTGTTTTCTTTAGTGTTTTATTGGGTCTCCTTTAGCAGGCTGCTCACTAGGTTTTCATGATTTTCTTGCATCATTCTCATTTCTCTTCCCAGTTTTTCCTCTACTTCTCTTACTTGATTTTTAAAATCCTTCTTGAGCTCCTCCATGGCCTATATTTAACCAGTGCATATTTTTCTTGGAGGCTTTTGATGTAGGAGTTCTGACTTTGATATCTTCTTCCCTCTCCATGCTTTGATCCTTTTTGTCCCCAAAAAAGGATTCTATGGTCTGTTCATGCTTCTGTTGCTTGTTCATACTGGCAACCAATTACTTGACTTTTAAGCTCTTTGCCACGGTAGAACTCTGCTTCCAGTATGGAGAGAGCTATGTCCCAAATTGCTGGGGTCTTTGTAGCTCTTGGAACCGTTAGATAGGTGCCCTCTCTACAGCCCCCACAAGCTCTGGCTCACTGGTCACACACCTCAGGACCACACCCAAGACTGTGATCTGGATCCAAGCAAGTCAAAGCAAGAGCAATTACCCTCTGAATGGTCATTTGATTCCCCCTACAATGTTCAGGGCAGGAGCTCTGGAAGCAGCCACAATGCAGTGGAGCCACTGTCCCTCCTCTGCTTCTCATCCTGGGGGTAGCAGCTGGACCACACTCCCCCTGTTCCAATAAAGTTCCACATTGACCTTTTACTTTATCTTTGGCATTTGTGGATTGAGAAGTCTGGAAACTGCTACAGTTGCTGGTGATTTACTCTCCTGAAGTCTGCTCCAGGCAGCTGTTTGTCAGGGCTGCCCTGGGGCTAAAACCACAGCTCATTTGGGAGTGTGCTTGGCTCCCAGTGTACTTTGATGGATCCTTCCTGCTGGCCTGCCAGGCTTCCTTCAGCCTGATCTCAGCAGAGATTTTTTTTTCTCTCTGTCACTTTGTGGGTTCTGTAGTTCTAAAGTTTGTTTAGAGTAATTTTTTACATGTATTGGAGGACATGGAAGCTGGAGCCCTGCAGAAGTACTGTTTCTACTCTGCCATCTTGGCCCCACCCCTAATTTTTGTCCTTCCTTTTCAAAGTTATTTACTTTTTCTTGCATACCTCCCAATTTTCCTTCTATCTATCTTATTTGACTTTTAAAATCCTTATTGAGTTCTTTCAAGAAAGTTTTTTGTGTTTGAAACCAGTCCATATTCCCCTTTGAGGTTTCAGATATGGATATATTGATGATGTTTTCCTCTTTTGTTTTGATCTTCCCTGCTTTGTAGTAAGAATCTATGGTCATTGTCCATATCTGCTTTTTTGCTCATTGTGTTTGCCTATTTTCTGACTTTTAAAGTTGAGCTCTCTTATGGAGGCTAGGAGACACAGTGAATAGAGCACCGGCCCTGGAGTCAGGATGACCTGAGTTCAAATTCGTCCTCAGATACTTAACATAAAAACTAGCCATGTGACCCCAGGTAAGTCACTTAACCCCAACTGCCCTTTCTTCCCTCCTCCAAAAAAAGCAAATAAATAAATAAGTAAATTTGAGGTCTCCTGCTGGAGTATAAGGGGCACTGACTCAAGTTTCTTGTGCTGGGTGTCAGGGACCACTAATAGTCACTGGCTTTGTGTGTGAGGGTCTCAGGGGCTGGTAGCTGAATGCTATAGGGGTCTGGCAGCTTACCTGGTACTGAGCTGGGGTCAGCAACACTGAAGATCTTGGGGTGGGGATGGAGGGGTGTCTGGCTCCTCAAGGGCACCTGCTCACCCAGGCCACTTTGAAGCACTGGAAAGTTTGGCTGCTGGAGGATGCCTCCCCACCAGTACACAAAATGGTTTTCCAATCTGGTGCCTACTGGTTCCCCTGCCTGTGCCAAGGCACCCGGGGGGTGGACACTTGCCTGTTCCAACCTGGGGCTCAGGATCTCCCTCTGGTTTGCTGAGGTGGAGCTTGGTGCTGCCTTCTTGGTGCCTCCCTTCCTGTACTGCTCCCCTTCCACCAGAAGGAGAGGAACCTTTCCTGTTAATTCCCCAAGTTTCCCAAGCTACAAGACTTCTAGTCTTTCTACTGACTCAGCTGTTCCAGGGTTTTTCCAGGTCAATAAGGGAGAGTGAGAGTGACTTTCTTATTCTGCCATCTTGACTCCCAGAAGTCTTTCTCGATAGGAACTATTTTTTTTTTTTATAAGCAATTGGGGTTAAGTAACTTGCTCAAGGTTACACGGCTAGTCATTTGATTTATGCGTGGGTGCTCATATTCTGAGGCCGGATCTGATCTCGGGTCATCCAAACTCCGAGGCCGGCGCTCTTACTCACTGCGCCACCTAGCCTCCCCTTTAGGGCAATTGGGGTTAAGTAACTTGCCCAAGGTTACACGGCTAGGTTTTTGTTTGTGCGGATTAAGTGTCGGAGGCCGGCTCCGAACTCAGGTCCTTCTGACTCCAGGGCCGGCGCTCTATTCACTGCGCCACCTAGCCGCCCCGATAGGAACTATTTTCAAAAGAAAGAATACAATCTACCAACTAATATCTGAAAAGAATATTCCAAATAATTAATAAGAGAAAAGAAAATTTAAACAATTCTTAGATTTTACAGCATACCCAGCAAATTGGCAAAGATAATGAAACAAAAATAGTCTTTATGTGACAATGAGAAGGCAAATATGCTAACAGATATATTGGGTAAAGCTGTGAATTGGTTCAACTCTTCTCAAAATCAATATGGAATCATGCAAGTAAATTTACTGTACTCTTTAGACCCTCTGACATAATGATTTCACTTCTAAGAGTATACCCCAGTGACTAAAGGAAATGTTCTACCAAAGCATTCACAATGGTATTATTACTTTTTTTTTGGTAGGAGCAAAAAAGCTGAAAATAAATGAAGTCCATTGATTAGAGAAAAGCTGAATAAATTGCTGCTGAATAAAGGATGGTCAAAATAAATAATTTGTGATGTATAAATGAAAACAATATACACAATCATAACTACAATAATGTAAATGAATACATGATCAAATGCAATGATTAATAGTGGTTCTAGATAATAAGTAAGAATGCACTTTCATCCCTTTTGTAGAAAGGTGGAGTACCATGGGAACAAACTATTGCATATACTGTCATTTGTGATCAAAGGCTTTACATCTTATTTTTTTGGTTTTGTTATAAGTGAACACTATAGGGATAGGATAATTGGGAAATGTCATATCTAAGGCTATAAATTGTGGACAAAATGCCAATCTGCATTGTTGGAGGGAGATTCCTCATCAAGAATTCCCCACACAGATGAAATTATAGTTTCTTGCATGGTCAAAAAAAAAGATAAACATACAAAATAAAATGCATTAGTTTAAAAAAATAAAAATTAAAAATTAAAATTTCCAAAGATATTTATGAAGAAGTGCTCAGTGAAGTTTTCAAGTTTATGTATGGTAAAAAAAAAATTCTTCCAGGCTGTGAAGAGCAGAGCTGGCGGGGATAGATGAACAGAAAGACATTAGGCATCTGTGAGTGGGCAGAAAAGTGGCTGATATGTTTTAACATGGGCAAGTAATACATTTAGGGATAAAAAAATCCAAATTATATGTAAATATAAAGTGGAAGTCTGAGCTTTTCTTCACAATTGAAGAAAGAGAACTGAAAGTTATCAATTGCTTTCTCCAGGTACTGGCCTCTACCCACCCTTCTTCAAGCTTCCCATTTTATTGATAACACTATAATTTTTCTGTTCACCCAGGTTTTCAATCTTGGGATCATTTACATCTCTTCACTCTCCCTCAATCTCCATATCCAATCAAATATCAAATCTTATCAATTCTTCTTCCACATTTCTTCTAATCATTCCCTTCTTACAACTCATACAACCACTAGACTAATTCAGGCTCACAGTATCTTTTGCCTATACCCCAAATTTGTCTTGCTGCTTCTAGCTTCTCCCCATTCCAATCCATCCTACTTTGAACTGCAAAATTCTTAAATATTCTTAAAGCATGGAGATGATCATGTAACTCCCATGCTCAAGAAACTTCAATGGCTTCTTATTGCCTCTGACATTAACTACAAATTCCTCTGGTACTTAAAGTCTTTCGCATTCTGGCTCAAAACTAATTTTACAGACTGGTTGCATATGACTTCCCTTCACCCATTCTATGATTCCAGACAAGCTGACCTATTCACTGTTGTCCATACAGATAATCTCCTTCTTCTTTGCACTTTTCACAAACTTTTTCACTGTCTCCCTTACCTGAAATGTTCTCTTCCAACCCTCCCCCCCCCTTTTAGAATCTCTAGGTTCAACTCAAATTCCAATTACCACATAAAATCTTCACTGATGTCTCTCAGTTGTTCATGCTCTCCACCTCAAAATTCCAGTAGAGTTGTAATATATAGGTATTTAATTTATGCAAATTCAGTACTACACAAAGGGAGGGAGAAAGAGGAGAGGCAGAGACAGAGAGAGACTATAATGTTATATGTTATAGCATAACAGTGTGGCATCAAGTATTAACTCATCTTGCAGACACCATCTACCATGGCCTGACTTGGACACCCACCATACTTGGGGTGGCTCTCATGAAGGACCCTGCTCATATCCACAGCCATCGCAGATAGTCCCACTCTGGGTCAATGGTTACCCACTCATCCCATTTCCTACATTTGCCACCTTGCCCTCCAGGCTCTCTACCATTGTCCCTCTACCCCAAAACCTGTATCTGCAGTGAAAACTTTGGCTGTAAGTAAAGTAGGTTGAATGGTGACTTGAGGATAAGTCTTGGCTTTAAGCATTGCATTGATTGGTTTAGGGCAAGAAGTGGGATAGAACAGGAGACTAGTTAGAGGAGACACTGCTGATCCCCTACCTGCAGCTAGCTACCTTCTCTTAGCACCACCTACCTATGCTTCCACTGGCCCTTCCCCTTGCTGCTAGGGATGTTTTTGTTCTTGTTTTGGTTTGGTTTTTTTCTGAGCAATGTAAAGAAGTTGAGAGGGAGGGTAACAATTACAAGGGCCCAGGAGTCCAGAGATCTCAAAATATTTGGCCCTTTATGCCCCTAAAACCCAGCCCTGGAGAAAAATTACTTAAACCTTAGGTTTTTTTCATATCTAGGGTCTTCCCAACGGTGGAACCCAAAGGTATTTGATCTACCATGTAAATCAAGTAAAGGACAGTTATTTATTTCCTCTACATAAAAGAAATGTTTAACACACACAAGACCCACAAGTGGACAGTAACAGAAAAACTTCAATAAGCTTCAGGAGCAATAGAAATACTCTTACATTCTCCTGGGAGACCAACACTTAAAGTATCAAGACATGATGCAGTCTGTAGGACTTCTGAATAGGCATTTTATATTTCACCCCAGCTCTTCACTGTCCAAACAGTTCTGTCCATTTCCATTTCTCTGGCAAGAAAGGCCAGGGCTTATCTCCTCTTAGGGGTTATCTTCTCCTCCAAGAAGTGCTGGAGTAGGTATAAAGAAGGTGCCTCCAGGACTAAGGATCCCCTGACCGCAGAAACTCACAAGACTGCTTCCAAGCTTGAAACTGTCCATTACCAGAATCACTCATTTGATCAGCTATAATCAGACAAAGGAACACAAAGCAAAAGAAATAGCCAGAGACCCTAACCAGCTTGTCTAGCTAAGCCCTTGCCATGCCGTCTCTAGAGAATCTCTCCCCTCCTCCACCTCTCCAGAAGTCCCAGAGTTACATGATGCTGTCTGGAGTGTTAAAGGTAGAAGCTGGCTCACTCTTCTTGGTTTAGAAGCTAATCTTCTCTAACTCAATTTTCTAGCACCCTTCAGTCATCACAGGGTAAGGGACCAAATGACAAATACTTCAGTGCTGGGCTAGAAGTTATCTGGGGAGCTCAGATGGAGGTCCCGTGCAGGCCAAATCCCACCCATGCTCCATGAAGTTCAGCCCCTATGCTCCTTGTGGGTAGGGACTGTCTCTTTTTCTTTTCCTATGACTATTATTAATGTATACATAAACACACAATAAATGCTTGTTGAACTGAATTAAATAAGCTACTATGATCCTTGAGACCCTACTGTATACAATTATAAGTTGTATACTTATAAAAATCCCACCTTCTACAGGAAGCCCTGATCAGTCCCCTTTCATCTAGTGCCTTCCCTCTGTTGATTATTTCAGATTTAGCCTGCATATAGCTTGGTTGCACATGGCAGCTTGCATGTTGTCTCCCCCTTTAGATTAGGAGCTCCTTGAGGTCAGGGATTGCCTTTTGCCTCTCTATGTATCACTACCCAGTGCTTAGTACAGAGCCTGGCACACAGTAGGTGGTTAATAAATGTTTATTGACTGACTTCTAGAGATAAGATACACAGAATTGATGAAGGTCCAGAGAAGAATATGTGTTCAATCAAGAGGTATTTATTAAGATCCTGTAATGTGAGACAACTAGGTGAGTAGATAAAGTACTCAGTCTGGAATCAAGAAGACCTAAGTTCAAATTCAGGCTCAAATACTTCTTAGCTGTATATCCTTGGACAAGTCACTTATCTTCTGTTTACCTCAGTTTCTTCATCTGTATTATGGGGATAATAATAGCACCTACCTTGTAGGGTTGTTGAGAGGATCAAAAAAAGATAATAATTGTAATGTGCTTAGAATGGTGTCTGGCATAAAGAAATGTTTGTTGATGATGATGATGATGATGATGATGATGATGATGATGATGAGCCAGACACTGTTAGATAAAAGGAAGAAAATATACAAGAAGAACTACAAAGAAGAAACATATCCCTATTTTCAAGGAGTTTGCATTCTTTGTTTTAAGAAGAGTCCCCTCCTGAGGGCAAATTAATAAGATTAACCTGGAAAATCTCAAAGTCTATAGTACCGTGAAAAGCATGTCTAAAAGAAATGAAGAATTTTTTTCATCAAATCCTTAACTCCTAGGATGAGAAAACCTCCATGGAAATTTAAGTGAGATAATTTTAGGGCAAGTAAAATGTGTCACTTTTCACAGCTGGTAGGAGTTTATGGAACTCATTACCCCAAGAGGTGGTATAGGAATAAAATACAAATTCAGGATGAATTTGGACACATTTCTGAATGACCGATGTATAAATGGTCACTTAGAGAACCTGAGATCTCCCTGACCTTAAACTTGAGAATTTAGCTAATGAACCACAAGGAATTACTGTACTTAAACAGGAAGTGGGAATGAGTTGGAAGGAAAGAGGTGGATGATTAGATTTTAATTAGCTAGGTCCCTGCTGGAGCTTCCTTTTGCTTTAGGGGTTGGCAGCCATATGCTAATTGCCAATCAAGGCAGCTGAATGAGATAGCCTCTGACTATCTAAGGAAAGTTTGGAAAGTCCATCATAAATAAAGTTCCATTAGCAATTAAGACAGCCATACAGTAAATTGGAAAACAAGGAAAGGCTGTGGTACAATCGAAAGAGTACTACTGTTTTTAGAGTCAGAAGACAGTTCGAACCTGCCTGTGGTACATAAGATTATAGAATCAGAGATGAGAAGGGACCTGAAACACTGTCTAGTTCATGCCCCCCCCCCCATTTTACAGTTGAAGAAACCAAGGTTACGTAGCTTACCCCAAATTTTGTTTCCTATATGACCTTGGGAAAGTCACAAAAATTCTCTAGTTTCTTTATCCATAAAAGGAGAGGGTTAGACTAGACTGAATAACCTCTAAGGAAGGAAATCCCCAGAAAAACTCCAAGCAGGCAATACTACAGAGAAGAAATGATGAGGAGAAATGCTATTTAAGACCTGATTGTGACCAAAAAAATGAGGAACTGGAACTGGCTACTGGAAGAGTCATGATGAATCCCTGAAGGCAGAGACAAGTTCTATAGTAGAAATGAGATGGAAGCTGGGAATAATTTGATGGACAGCTCTGATTATGGAATAGTATATTTCAAAGAATTCTGGAGGAGAAAAATATGCAGTACCCTATAGACCAGAGGTTCTTAATCTCTGGTCATCTTTAGATAGAATTCAGGGTGATCATGAAACTGGATAGGGAAAGAATTCATCTTTATTTCAATATAATTGATTTCCTTTGTAAGTCTATGCATTTTATTTTATTCACTTAAAATATTACTCTGAGAAAGGTCCATTGTCTTCACCAGATTCCTAAAGGAGTTTATGACAAAAAATGTTACAAACCTTTGCCATAAACTAAAAGTCTACAAAGGAAGTAAACCTGGGAGGCTTAGTGAGCTCTTCAAAAGAAGATTCTGAAGGCAAAAACAGAAATTATTCTGGGATGAGGAGGAGAAAGAGGAGCTGTCTTAAAAGACTGATTTACCTCCACAAGAAACTCATCAATCACTTTGGAATTTTAAAGGACATGATAGAAAATGGAAATAAGGGTAGGTAATGGAAGATAAAAAAATAAGTAGCATGGTCCTACAAGAATAGTGTCAGGAGTACTACATCCCATGGACAGAAAGGTAAGTGAAGCATATCAAGCTAAAGGAACCTTTATAGTGACATTGGTGATAAGAGGTTAATCGAAGAAGGCATAAAGGGTGGATGGGTTGATGACCATGGATAATGATTAGAAGAAAAATGTTCAATTCATTTTGATTTTGTTTTCTTTGACAAGAAGAATTATTTTTGGACTCTGAGAAATACATGAAGGATCCTGAAAACCAAAGCTGAAAGAAGCTGAAAAAACAATTGAAGAACATCTAACTGTCTTTGATGCATTCAATTCCCCAAGCCTAGAGAAAAATGTATCCCAGGATATTGAAAGAACTTATAGGCATGATTGATGAGCTATTATTGGTGCACTCTGAAAGATCCTAAAGAATGAAAGACATTCCAAAGAACTACAGAAGAGCAAAGTCCAGATTTTCAATCAAATTGAAAGGTTTAGAGTCTGAAAAGAATTGTCAAATTCCTGGCAAGATTATAGAACACATTACTAGAGGGATGGTTTGTAAGCATCTAGAAACAGAAGTAGTAATCATTAAGAGCTAGCATGACTTCATCAAGTACTGATCATACCAAAAGATCGAAGGAATGTTACAGAAATATTATGTCCAGATTTCAGCAATCAGTCAACATTTATTGGGTACTTATGTGAAACACACTGAGGACTGAAGATCCAAGAAAAGGAAAAGCAGTTGTCTCATCTGTTATCTTTGTTTGCAAGATGAAGGAATATTAGATGATGGCAAAGATAGGTGGATTCAGAACTGGATGAATGACCAGATCCAATGAATAATTATTATTTGATGTCAACTTGGAAGGAATGTCTGCAGTAGAAAGTCTGAAGGATCAGTCTTTGTACTTGTACTTTTAACATTTTTTATCCATTTTTATTGATTAATTGAGTAATCATTTTTTCAATTAATATCCCAATCAATGATTGAAGTGATGACAAAGTATATTCACTAAATCTGTAGATGACACAGTTGGGAGAGATAGCCAACATATTGATTTTGACAGGCTAGGATGAAAAGTCAAGACTAATAAAATGAGATTTAGTGGAAATAAATGTCAAATTCTACAGTTGGGTAAAAAAAAGTAAACTAAGTATAGGACAGAGGTAGTGTGGCTAAGCAAGTTTGTTGGGGGGGGGGTGAAGAGTCAACAATATCATTAGGCATCCCACCAGATGAATGTAACCCTGGGTGGTACATTGAGGGGCCTAGAGTTAGAAAGAATTAAGTCAGAAAACATTAGGGATATTGTATACAGTCTGGAGTGTTACATTTCAGAAAGAATATTAATAAATTGGAACCTGTCCAGAGGAAGTTGACAATAATGGTAAAAGAAATAGAGATAATGTCATACAAGTTTAGTTTAAAAGACATGATAGATATGGAAGCAAGGTCAGGTAATGAAGAATAAATAAAGGAATTAGAAATGTTCCACTTGAAGAAAAGAAGACTCTGGGAGAACATGATGGCTATCTTCCAATAATTGAAACCTCAAGTGGAAGAGACTAGACATGGTCTTAACTCTGTCTCCAAGGCCTAGGGGAGAAAATATTTGGTGTCCCTGTTGACTTCTTTTTGGTGCTCTGAATCAGGGCCACCAGCAGCTGCCCTGCTGCAGGAATGTAAGGAGGGAGATAAGGCAAGGGGAAACCCTTCCCATCATCTTCCACCTGCTACCCCTTTCATTCCATTTCCCAGGTCTTTTATTGTGCCAAATATGGGTATGTGCATGGTGGAGGGGAGGTACAGCCTACTTCCCTTCTCAATAGTGTCTGGCTCTAGGACCAAAGCCAGGCTGCTCTGTAGGTAAGAACCCTTCCAATCCTTCACCCAACCCCACCCCAAGGGCCTTTTCCAGAATAAGCAAAGCACCATGGCCTCCTGAGCAGACTCTCATACCTCCACTTACTCCTATCTGCTGAGACATGACTCCTTGGGTCTCACAGGACACACTATCTCCATCTTCCAGAAGGTCAAGCCTAAATATGGATGTCGAAAAGTCTAATCTCATGCTTCCCTCAATGAACTTCTTTCTCTCTAACTCCTGATACTTCAGTAATGGATTCACTGCTCAATGACTAGCATACTCCCATCTCCTTATACTTGTGTCCCATTCCATTCATTCAGGACCCCCAGTAACCCAGGTCTAAACCCTCATATCTGTCTTGACCCATAATTACCTCACACTTATCCACCTCTACCCTGCCTCCCAACATCTCACCTTAGATGTTCCTGCCCTTCCACCCTGCCCTCTAGAATGTCTACTTCATACATGACAAACTTTCTTCTATTTTAAAAAGGTTTCTCATTCTTTCCATCATTTAACCCTTGTTGGCACATGGCTCCCTCCTGAAGATGCTGCTTTCCTTGACACCCTTTCCTATTTCTGCTACACTTTTTCTCATACCTGCAAGTCATTGGTCATGGTGGGGGAGTCAGAATACTCCTCCCTCCCTAGTGATACTTTCAGAATATCTCTATACCACGTTCACCAAGCCATCTTTCCTTCTTTGTGGGTCACTTTATCCAGATTTATCACCCATATAGATTCTAGTTGTTATCTGTTGGTCCCCTGTGACATACTTTTCTTAATGAGTTCAGTGCCTGACTCACAGTCTTTCCTTTTTTTTTTTTTTTTTTTTTTTTGCTTTTTGGAGGGCAATTGGGGTTAAGTAACTTGCCCAAGGTCACACGGCTAGGGTTTTTATTTGTGTGTGCATTAAGTGTCTGAGGCCGGATCCGAACTCAGGTCTCTGAGTTCTGGCTCCAGGGCTGACGCTCTACTCACTGCGCCACCTAGCCACCCCTTAGTCTTTCCTTTTTATGTTAATTTTTTCAATCAGTAAAAATCCATCTTCTCTCATTCCCACCCTCAGTTGAGAATGACAAATAAAACACCCATTACACATATGTTGTGGTTGTTCAGTCATTCAGTTGTGTCTAAGTCTTCACAACCCCATGGAATATAGCACACCAATACTGTCCATGGGGTTTTCTTGGTGAAGATACTGGAGTGGCTTTCCATTTCCTTCTCCAGTGGATTAAGGCAAACATAGGTTAAGTGACTTGTCCAGACTCACATAGATGGTAAATAAAGCTGAATTTGAACTCAGGTCTTCTGATTCCTGGTCCAGCACTCTATTCACATGAGGCTCACATGTATGTACTGTCAAGCACATTACATTTATGCATTGGCCATGTCCAAAAAGATAACATAAAATATTTATCTATACCTATATAAATAATCTATATAGACAGCTATGTCTCCATCTATATTTATTGATATAAATAGTATATATCTTATGTACACAAATATATATATGCTTATGTGCACATACATATACATATACAAATATATGCACATGTGTATACATATATGTACATACAGATAAATATATATGTGCATATGTGTGTGCACACATATATGCATACCTGCTAAATCATGTGTGATCCTGACTCTTTCTTTCTGGCAGCTTGCAATTTTTTCTTTGACTTGGCAGCTCTGGACTTGAGCTATAATATTCCTGGGAAGTTTCATTGTGGGGTTTCTTTCAGCAGGTTACTCATGAATTCTCTCTATTTCGATTTTGCCCTCAAGTTGTAAGAGATCTAATCAGTTTTCTTCTAATATTTCTTTTTTTTTTTTTTTAAGCAATTGGGGCTAAGTAACTTGCTCAAGGTTACATGGCCAGTCATTATTTATGCGTGGGTGCTCATTTTCTGAGGCCGGATCTGATCTCGGGTCATCCCAACTCCGAGGCCAGTGCTCTTACTCACTGCGCCACCTAGCCGCCCCTTTAGGGCAATTGGGGTTAAGTAACTTGCCTAAGGTTACACGGCTAGGTTTTTTTGTTTGTGTGAATTAAGTGTCAGAGGCCAGCTCCGAACTCAGGTCCTTCTGACTCCAGGGCCGGCGCTCTATTCACTGCGCCACCTAGCCGCCCCTCTAATATTTCTTTAAATATGATGTCTAGGCTTTTTCTTTTAGTCATGGCCTTCAGATAGTTCAGTGACTCTTAATTTTTTAAAATCTGTTTTCAAGGCCAATTGTTGCTATAGGATACCTTACATTTTCTTTTGTTGTTTTATTTTCAGTCTTTTGACTATATTTTAATAATTCTTATTGAATCATGAAGTCATTAAATTATATTTCATCTATTCTGACTTTCAGGGAGCCTGTCATTTGGGCAAGGTTTTATAACTCTTGTGCCAAGCTATTATTCCCTTTCTGATTCTTTCTTTCATTATTTTTATTTCTTTTCTGATGTTTTCCTCTACTGCTCCAATTTCATTTATAAAAACATGTTTTAACTCATTTTATCTCTAGTTTTATCTTTTTCTGAAATTATGTGAGCTGTGTTTTCTCTGAAGTTTTGCTTGTAAATGCATTGGAGTTACTCTCTTCTTCTGGGCTTATGTCTTGAGCCTCGCTGTCACTGTGATAACCTATTCTAGTGGGATTCTTTTTTTTCCTCATTATTCTAGTCTACTTCTTGATTTCAGACTTAATGGTAGGACTGGGCTCTGAGAACTTCTGGAGGGAAGGTCTGAGCTGGTACTGTTGTTGCTTTCTGAGTATTGTGCTATTTCAGGATCTTGGGGACACCTTAGGTTGGGGGTCTACAAATTTTCAGTGCTCCCACCATGGTCTTTTTCTTAAATAAGCAAAGTCTGAATAGAGCCATCCTGGTTTGAGCTCTGCAAGACACTGACCTGGGCTTTGGTCTGAGCATTTATAGACTGCTTCTGAACTCAGCCAATATCAGCCAACTGTGAACCTCTGCTGTTTCAGAGTGACAGAACTGAAGACTTCCCTTTAGACTGGGATTCCTACCTTGGTTATCCCTTTGTAGGTTTCAAACTGGGCTAGAAGTTGGAACTAAGACCCTGCTCTGCTCCTGGGGTCCCAGTCATATACCTATTATATGTTTCTGAATGTATTCCTTTTACACAGCCTGGGGCTTATAGCTGAATCTCTATCCTGGAATGACTTCCTTGGGAGTAGGCTCCTTCTTAGTCTGCCCTGGATCAATGACTTGTAATTGGGTAGTAGGTGACATAGCTGCCAGTTGGCACCTTTTTCACAATCTACACATAGACCCCTGGTATGGGTAGGGGACTTTCTCTTGCCCTAGTGCATAGCTTCTCCCTGGGCACTGGAGTGCTCCGTGTGGCATACTCCTGGCCAGCCCCCAGCCCCAGTTTCCACAGAACTCCTTGTCTCTCTATGCCAACCTGGGCTAGAAAAATAACTCACTGGGACTTTTTCTTGGATTTCTTTATCAGGATTCAGTCTGGCACATACCTTAGGGTTCTTTGGAAAAACTTGTGGGGAGAGCTCACTGTTCTTTTTTCTTGCTGCTTCACCATGTTGGTTCCATTTGCCACTCTTTCCATGCTTTCCATCACCTACCTTCATGAAAGAACTTCAACATACATATTGATGCCATTTAAAATACCTTAATTTCTCAATTCCTCAATATATTCATTTTCCATTAATTACTCCTCTACACCACTACACAACTACAAACAGAGATACTCACATACTTAACCTTGCTATCATCCTCAAGTGTCCCACTTCCATGTTCAAGAACTCGTAAATCCCTTTATCTGATCATAATTATTTATCATTCTCTCTTTCTCTCTGCTTTACACTATTGCTTTTCTTCATTATGGCCTCCATTCCCTCTTAGTTCTTTCCCAGGCTACAACTGCAGTAATAGCTACACTCTCTTCCCTTCCTTATTTCAATCTCTTGGTGATCCAATTCAATTCTAAGCTATTCTTCCCCCCTGAGTCACTTGGCTTGTTGTCCTATTTCCAATCATATCTTGTAAATCACCAGCCTTGAATTGCTCCTACCATCCACCCCCTTTGCTCCTATTAATGTGATGCTGAAAAGAGTTGTAAGAAATAATGAAATCATGCTGACTGGCCTCACTATAAATTTATACTATCTAATCTCATCTGGGCTCTCAGTGAAGCAAGGCTAATATTCTATTCCTCCCTGATTGATTCACTATCCCACTATCCACAGCAGGTGTTCTGATTCTTCTCATGATTCCTCAAGTGACGTGTCTCATGTCTCCCAACCTTTCAGCTTAGGACCTTGCCCCATGCTTTACTGAAAAAATTGAGAACATTAGACAAAAGCTTTCCTTTGTCCCCTCTTCCTCATCTCACATCACTAACTTTTTCTTCCACTATCTCCTCCATTCCAGGCTCAGCGAAAGAAACTGACACTTCTCTTTGCCAAAGTAAATCATTCAACAACTCCCTTTGATCCCATCCCCTCCCAGATTTTCCAGAATATTGCCCTTATTGCCATATTCTACTCTTTCATTTATCTTCAATCTGTCCCTGTCTTTTCCAACTATCTACAAACATGTCCACATCTCCTCCCATCCTTAATCCATTTGATTGGACCATTCCCTCTGGTTATCTTCCTATATCTCTCCTCCAGTTCAAGGCTAAACTTCTCAAGAAAGTCAACTATAACATGCCTCCAGTTCCTCTCCTCTCACTTCTCTACTAAACACTCTAAAATCTGTCTTCCAGCTTCATCATTCATTTAAAACTGCCCTCTCCAAAGTTACCAATATTTCTTTGTCAAATCCTCAATCCTGATGCTCTTTAATCTCTACAGCATTTGACACTATTGATCACTTTCTTAATCTGAATATTCCCTCCTCTCTAGGTTTTTATGATACTTCTCTTTCCTGATTCTCCTCTTATCTTTACTACTGTTCCTTCTCAATCTTCTTTTCTTGTTCTTCATCCGCATCATGCCTGCTAACTATGAATGTCACCGAAGGTTCAGTCCCCTTTTCTTTTGTTCTATACTTGGTGATCACTTGGTAATATCCTCAACTCCCATGGGTTTGATTATTATCTTAATGTAGTTGATTCCCAGATTTAAAAGTCCAGCCTTAGTTTCTCTGCTGAGCTACAATCACAAATCTTCAATTATTTTTTGGTCATTTTGAATTATATGTTCCATTGGCATGTCAAACTCATAAAGTCCACAATAAAACTCACTTTTGTTCTAAGCTCTCCCTCTTATGAACTTCCTTGTTAATATCAAGGGCTCTGCCATCTTATTACTGAGGCTCACAACTTTTCAGCACTTCACTCTCATCCCATATATCCACTGCCAAATCATTACTACCTTTATATAACATCTTTCTTGCATATCCCCTCTCTCTATTCATTTAGCTGCAAAGCTAGTAGTCCAGGTTCTCAATTATCACCTGGATTATTTTAATAGCCTTATAATTAACCTCCTTGCCTCAAGTCTTTCCCTACTCCAATCCATCCTCCACTCAGGTATGAAGGTGATTTTTCCAAAGAATTGGTTTGACTCCGTCATCCTACCTGCACCATGAGTTCTAGTTGTTACCTATTTCTTCAAAAATTAATATACAAAATTGGCATTAAAAGTTCTTTGTCACATGGTCCCTTCCTACATTTACAGACTTCTTACATTTTGCTCCCTTCCTCAAAATCTAGCTATACTGGCCCATTTGCAGTTAAGTCCAACACTCCATTTGTGTGACAAAGTCTGTCTGACTTTGTACTAGATGGCCCCTATGTCTGGAATGCTCTGTTCCCTCACCTCCATCTTTTATTTTTCTTCAATTTTCTTCAAGAATTAATTCTAATCCCATTTTCTGCATGAGGCCTTTTTTGATCTCTCCCAGCTACTACCTATCCCTTTTAGAATGCCTTCGTCTTCTATTATGTGTCTTGCATGCACCTAGTTATATACATGTTGTTTCCCTCACTAGAATATATGCTCATGAGGGCAGGGACTGGATTGTTCATTGTTTTTTCCCTTTCCTTGTATCACAGAACTTAGCAAAGTATACAGCACATTTTAAGTGCTTAATAAATTCTTGTTGACTGGCTTCTATTTTGTCAGTAAAATAGGAGATGAGATTTTCTGTTGAGAGGATACAGGAGTACTGTTAGAGGAAGACTAGAGAAGCTTTTGAATAGATATTACAGAGAGTACGGTATAAAGAGAATAAGGGAATAATAAAAAGACTGCCATGTAGCAATGAGGATGAGTTGTGATGTCATAAAATAAATTTGTAGAGCAACTAAATGGTACAGTTATGTTATGTTCTCCAGCCCTGCTCAACAACATTCAAGTAAGAACAAAGAAAGCAGCTGGTGAAATTATAGTGTCAAATGCAGAAGTCAAGTGAAACAAAAATATGGAGAAAAAGCCATTAGATTTCATGTTTAGGTCCTGGTGACCTTTGAAAGAGCAATTTTTGTAAAGTGGTGGGAGCAGAAGCCAGATTACAAGGTGGGTGGTGAGGAAGTGGAGGCATCAGGCACATACCCTTGTTCCAATGAAAAGGATAGAAATTGGAAATTAACTAGAGAAAGCAATAAGGTGGAGAGAAGGTTGTTGTTGGCTGTTATTTTCCAAAATGAGGGTGACACAAGAATGTATGTAGGCAAAAAAGGTGTTGGTCAGGGAAAAACTGTAGGTCTTAGAAAGATGGGATGATTGAAATCTCTCCCCCCCTGGAATTATCCTTGAGTACTTTCTTTTTTAAAAAATTATTTATTTATGTTTAGTTTTCAATATCCACTTTTATAAGATATTGAGTTCTAAATTTTCCCCCTCACCAAGACGGCAAGCAGTCTGATGCAGGCTATACATGTACAATCATATTAAACATACCACATTAGTTATGTTATGAAAGAAGAATCAGAACAAAAGGGAAAAACCACAAGAAAGAAAAAAAGAGAGAAAATAGTATGCTTCAATCTGCATTCAGACTCTATAGTTCTTCTCTGGATGTGGACAGAATTTTCCATCATGAGTCCCTCAGAAATGTCTTAGATCATTGCATTGCTGAGAAGGGATAAATCAATCAAAATTGGTCATCACACAATGTTGCTGTTACTATGTACAATGTTTTCCTGGTTCTGCTAACTTCACTCAGCATTAGTTCATGTAAGTCTTTCCAGGTTTTCCTGAAATCTGCTTGCTCATTATTTCTTATGGAATAATAAAATTCCATTACATTCATATATCACAAATTGTTCAGCCATTCCCCAATTGATGAGTATCCCCTCAATTTCTAATTCTTTGCCACTACACAAAAACTTTTATAAATATTTTTGTATATGTAGGTCTTTTCCCCTTTTTGGTGATCTCTTTGGGATACAGACCTAGAAGTGGTATTACTGGGTCAAAGGGTATGCATAATTTTATAGACCTTTGTGCATAGTTCCAAATTGCTCTCCAGAATGGATGAATTAGTTGACAATTCCACCAACAATGCATTAATGTTCTAATTTTCCCACATCTTTTGTAACATTTATCATTATACTATTTTGTCATATTTGCCAACCTGAAAGGTATGAGGTGGTTGGTCAGAGTAGTTTAGATTTGCCTTTCTCTAATCAATAGTGAATTAAAATATTTTTTCATATGACTATAGATAGCTTTAATTTCTTCATATAAAAACTGCCTGTTCATATCCTTTTACCATTTATCAATTGGGAAATGACTTGTATTCTTCTAAATTTGACTCAGTTATCTATGTAATTTAGAAATGAGGCCATTATCAGAGACACTGGCTGTAAAAATTGTTGCCCAGCTTTCTGCTTCTCTTCTAATCTTGGTTGCATTGGATTTCTTGTGCAAAACCCTTTCAATTTAATGTAATTAAAACTATCCATTTTGCATTTCATAATATTCTCTATCTCTTGTTTGGTCATAAATTCTTCCCTTCTCCATAGATCTACAGGTAAACTATTCCTTGCTCTCATAATATTCTTAGAGCATCACCCTTTATGTCTAAAGCATTTAAGCATTTTGACCTTATCTTGGTATAAGATATAAGATGTTGGTCTATGCCTAGTTTCTGCCATACTTGAATACTTTCTCTGGACCTCTCCTTTGCCTCCATTACATTGTACCTCACACAATTATTTGAATCATTGCCATGCACCCTAAATTAGAGTGTAAACTCCTTGAGGATAGGAACTATAATATTTCATCTTTGTCTCCCAAGTAACTAGTATATTACCTAATACAGCAAAATAAAAAGGAAGGAAGGAAGAAAAGTAGGAAAGAAGGAAGGAAAGAAAAAAAGGAAGGGAGGGAGGGAGGAAAAAAAAGGAAAGAAGCAAGGAAGAAAGGAAAGAGGGAAGGAAGGAAGGAAAGAAGGAAGGAAGGAAGTCTTTATTTCTGGAGGAAATGGAAGAGGATAGGGTCAATAACATAAAAATTTTAAAAGAAAAACAATCTCTTCTATGATAAAAGAGAACAAAAATCTAATTGTAGAGATGCATTGAAAAATGGGGTTGAAGGGATCTCATACTTCAACATTTTTAGAAAAACTGGAGATGTGTTCATACCTGAGGGTGGAATTTGAAGCTTAAGAAGGGTAGGGAAAGTTTGGAGCAGTCCCAGCAGGGTGGGCTCCCTGAGGAAGAACTGAGCTGGAAGATTGTTGAGTTGGAGTTCATAGCAAATTGTAATCAGAAATCCTGAATTTGTAATGAGTTTACTCAGTAGCCTGGTGAATGGGCCATATTGTTAAGTTCTAAAGAGCCAACTTGGCAGGCTAATGAGACCTTTTTGTGCCTGGAGGTTTTCTGAGTCATTGTGTTTGCCTATCACAGACCCACTTCCATATAGTTCTCTACTTGGGCAGTCTCAGCAAACCCTGAGCAAAATTGTGATCTGGGCAAAGGTAGACTTCTGAATGTTCTTTGCTAAATACAATTTCGTGTCCTCCTAGTCTATCTAAAATCTCTCTTCCTCTTTCCCCAATCCCAATACAGCATTTAATGTTAGCATTCTCCCTGAAACTTATTCCCTCTATATTCTCTCTTCAGGACTTAAAGCATCAAACTGGATATGGCTAGAGAATCCTGCTTTCAAACAGCATATAATTTAACTATAGTCTTCTGGAAACAATATCTTCCTATTCCGTCTACTGGCAATTTGTGACTCCATTCTAAAAATAAGACCAAATGAATTTGCCGGCAAGAGAGAGGGGAAGGCTTCTGCAGAGTGGTGCCTCCTGTTCTTCATTGTTTGATAGTAGCCTGCTTTCTCTGCTTCTAAGCTAGTCTTGGAAGAAATCACTTTCATCATTGCTTATCCAATAGTAAATTTTAATGTGCTAAACATTAGTGTGCTTTCAGTATCTCATTCCTAATTGTAGGAAATCTAAGGGAGATTTGGGAGCATATGGACTTTGTTTCTATCTCATTTGCTAGCCATTCAAAGAAGGGCTTGGGATCAAACCTGTCTAATCCAGCCTTTCACTTAGTTCTTGTATGTTTTGGGGGCAGGACAGAATCTCTGAAATAAATTTTATGGTTACAAGATCACAATCAGGGATTTAATGCAAATTATAAAGAATTTTCTAACCCCAAATCAAGTATATGTCTGGAACCAGGGTCTTGAGTCAATACCAGTCAACACAGACAAAAGAGTAAACTTAATCTTACCTTGGGATTGTACTGATCATCTTTATTGACTCCCTCCCTTATTGAGTATGCTGGCAATTAACTTCTGTTAGGCACTCAAAGTACATCAGTCTCTACTCATTAGGGAAATGGAATAGCTATCAGGGAATAAAGTAAGAATACCTATTAGGGAAAGATTTTCTAGCTAATGTAACTCATAGATAAGTGCAGGGAGCTGCAGACAGCCTTGTAGAACAGTCATGCAGCAGATAATATGTGAGAACAGGTGGGTAACCACAAGACTAGTGGAGGAGAAATAACTGAACCCTAGCAGAGACATCAAGGCTTCCAATGGAAAGCAATGCAACAATATCAGCAGAGGATATAGATCACTCTTCAGTCAGACAGGTTTCAATTGCCCCAGCCTCTTGTAAGCTATCATCTATACATGTGTTCTGACCATGGGGGCTCTTAACATACGTACCCTCGTCACCCGGGTTTCTGGCCTTTGCCCCCCCTACACTTCCTCAGACACATGTGTTCTCTGTGTGTATGCATGTGTGCATGTATGTATGTGTGTATGTTCTTCCACATGAGTGTGGCATAAAAGAGTATACCTCCTTGCATCATTAGTGCATACATAGGGAATCTTTTCTTTCATTTTATTTGTAATGGGGTTTGATCCAGTAACTTTGTTTTGAGTTTCTGCATCTTCTATTAAAAATAAACTCATTAATGGAAGGCTCATGAATCTGTCTTTGAATGGATGCTGACACATAGAGTGCTTTGAATACCACACAGCTTTTTTTGGGGCCCACGTGTTAGACGAGTATCTCAGGAACTAGTCAAGCCCAGAATTCCAGAGGGGAAAAGGTTGGAGAGTCCAGGGAGGGAAGGAATGTCTGTTGGGTGGACAATATCAGTGCCTTCCCAAAGACTAGAAACAGGAGGTTTTTATTCCATAGGAAGTTACCCTGTAAGATCAGCCTGAAGGTCCTTGGTTATTATTGGCTGGTTAAAATATCAACAAAGGCCATTTGGATGACAAAGATGAATCAGCTAATAATAAGGAACTACCAGTGGATGTTGAAAGTTGCAAAAAATAAATCAGTTAGTACAATCCACAGGGTGGTGAAGAATCTCACCCTGCCTTGCAACCCTATCTATATATGCTGCGTTGTGTGTCTATGTATGTGTGTGTATGTACAAGCAGATTTCTAAATGCTCTTACCCACACAAACTATACTTATGGAATTGTTGCTTCTTGTTACTGTTAAGTTTCTACCAAGTGCTTCATCTGAGAGCTAATTAGTTAAAAGAGCAAATATAAAAATATACACTGATTTGTCAGGGTTAGGATTTAATCACCACCTCAGCTAGCACCATGCCCCTGCTGATCAGGGAGGATTTCACTGCTAATTCTGGCTGCAAGCTGCATGCTGGAGCTAGTATGGCGCTACTGAGGAGTGTCAACACCAAAGACAGAATTCTTTCTTTTCTTAGCATTTTCTGGGAGAGTAAGGAAGACATCATCAGCCCCCTTTTCACCTCATCTGTCCAAATCCTTCTAGTTCTTCAAGACCCAGTTCAAGTTCGACTTTCTCCAAGAATCCTTTTCTGAAGTCTTTCTTCCCTAAACTCCCTCACCCTTAATGAAATTAGACTTCAACACACATACTGCCCACACACACACACACACACACACACACACACACACGTGTGTGTGTGTGTGTGTGTATACATATATATATATATATATATATATGTAGATAGATAGATATGCCTTATCTCACTAAGTTAAAAACTATTTAAAGGTAGGGGTTTTGTCTTTTTCTTCCCTTATATCTCTTCTAGCACAGTGCTAGTTACAGAGTTAACACTCAAATACTTTTTATTTTACTGAATAACTGGAAGAAATCAGTCATTTAATTAAGCAAGAATTAACTAAGCTCCCTACTATATGTAATGAGAGGCAGCCTTGCTTAGTAGCCAGAGAGCCACTCATGACACACTCAAGTCTTACCTTTGATATACACTGGCTGGGTGACCCTGAGAAAATCGCTTATGCCCTCAGTGCTCTGGGAAAGACTCTAAATTTCAGAGAAGGTGCTGACCTGCCTTGGTAGAAAAAGTTTCCTCACACCAGAGTTCCCTGTATCAATGAAATAATTGGTTCAGGCCCTGCCTTCTGTCCTCTTACTGTCTGCTTACCTCTGGGCTAGGCAACCAGGGAGATGCAAAGGCACCTTGTCCTCACTTTCCAGTACAAGCTGGACATGTTACTGGGAGTGTTGACCAGGAGATGTAGTAGATGAGGAAGCAAAATAATGGAAAGAGAGAGAGGATTGTAATTCTAGCCCACAGGAGGCTATGTGTTGTCAATCAGAATTTCACCTCAAAAAGCCCCTTCCCCACCAACATCTACCCCTGGAGTTTTAGTGTAGGGAGAGAGTACACAAAGGGAGCAGAGGAAGTTGGGGTGAATCAGACCAGGAATATTAGTGAACAGGAGTACTGCCAACAAGTTATATCAAAGGACCAGAGAGATTGAACCATTAGAGGAAAATGGAATAAACAGGATCCTGGGAGCCACAGTTAAGCACATCAGATTGGAACAGAATGCCAATGTGTCTGCAACTGAAGAGGACCTGACCCACTGCAAGCTCTTCAGATTATTGATGTGTCAACTGTCTCTCCCATTTGCAGCTTTGTGCCCTGTTATACCTTCCCTACCTCCACCCCTGAAACCCACCAATGTAGTTCACAATAGTGTAGGCAGGTATATCACATATAAAATAACTGCCATATAAAATGATACATGATAAGAACATAAGGGAGGTGTTAGTACAATGCTATATAAGGTCTGTCAGGAAGGGAGCATCATGGACAGCTTCCTGGAAGAGATAGAACATGGCTTTAAGGATGGGTAGGGTTTCAGAAGACAAGGGATGGGGAGGGGGGGAGGAGGAGGAAGGAATTCCTGGCATGGGGATCACCCTGAACAAAGCCACAAAGGCAGGAAGTAAGATGCGATATGCCTGTCTATAGCAGGAGTGGAAGCAACAGCTGAATTATGTGAAAAATGATACCACTGTGAGTCAGTTCTGCCCGCCAACAACCCTAGAGGTGGGGGATGTGTGGAACAAGGGAAAGGACAAGTCTTCCCATTTTATAATAGGAGAAACTGAGTCACCATCAGAACTAAGCCTGGATCTCAGGTCTCCCCTCCCAGCATTAACACCAATAACTAAGTAGCTTTGTCTCTGTCTTCTATCTAGTCTAAAAGGTGGAAACCCAGATCCACTTGAGCATTTTGAACGGAAGAAAATGAAGAATAGGACATAAACTAGGTCTTCCCTCCTCATCCAGGCTCCACCGTTCCTGCCCCATGCCCCAGCACTGTGTTGGATACTGGGTCTTGGGAAATGCCTAGGAAAGAAGATTATGTGCCCAGCAGGACAACCGTTTCTTCCTCTGTGACCTGCCTCCAGAAGAATAACAAGGAATTTTGGCATATGGGGCAAGTACCATGAAAGAAGCCCTTAACTTCCAAATTCAGGATATAAAAATAATGCAAAAGGTAATGAAAATAAATGAATAGAATCAAGAGTTAGAGCTAAATAAAACCTGAGAAGCAATCAAGTCAAGCCTCATTTTACAGAAACTGAAGAATAGAGAAGTTCAGTGAGTTGAAGGTAGTATCTGAGGTGGGATTTGACCTAGACGGGTCTACTTACTTCACCAGAATTCTATTCCCTATACCATGCTGGAGGGGATGACTTGGCACACTGATTCCATGGGGACAGATCTCAGGTACCACGAAACTACTGCTTGGGAGGCCATTTTGTGGAGAAAACAGTGTGGAACTGGACCACAAAGGAGCTTGCCTGGGTACCCTTTCTGTGTGTGGGACAAGGATAGAGTAAGTTTTTTGGTATAAACCAATTATTCTTACAAACTATTTGTTAAATTCAGCTATTTTTACTCTGCTGAGGCAGAACAAGTATTGTGAACACATAAATATGATACCTTTTTAAATTGTGCAATCTTTGGGGTTGTGACGTGCCCAAGGTCACATGGCTAGTAAGTGTTAAGCATCTGAGGCCAGATTTGAACTCAGGTCCTCCTGTCTCCAGAGTCCCGGTGCTCTATTCACTGTACCACCTAGCTGCCCCATTATACAATCTTTTCAACTCATTATTTTAAATTTCCATGCCCTCCAAATTGTTGGACCTTAGTTGTTCCATGCTAGTTATGGCTCAAGGACAGAGAGGTGGTACAGTAGATGGAGTGCCAGGCCTGAATTCAGGAAAACTCATCTTCCTAAGTTCAAATCTGGCCTCAGATACTTATTACCTGTGTGACTCTGGGCTTAACCCTCTTTGCTTCAGTTTCTTCATCAGTAAAATGAGCTAGAGAAGGAAATGGCAAACCAGTCTAGGATCTTTGCCAAGAAAACCCCAAACAGAGGCACAAAGAGTTGGACATGACTGAAAATGATTGAACAACAAAGTTATGGCTCTGATACACCATCATCATGAGCATGACTATGGAGAAGAGGTAGAAAGCTATCTCGTATTTATACAGCACTTTATATCTATAAATGTGGCAGGGACTACTGATATGGAAAGGCCTCAAGTAAAGGCCCCTTAGGTCTGACCAGCCAAGCTAAGTCAGGAAACATTCATTGCCAGGCTGACCACAGAGAGAAACATTTTTCAGTCAAGCAGCTTTCAAAGACCATATACTAAATGGAAGAGGCAATGCAATCTGAGTTGGTGAAAGGAGTGCCCACATGGATTACATTACAGACCTTGACATATTGAAGAAATTTTGTTTTTCATGGAGTACAGGATGGACATGGCTACTTTCAGGATTATAGTGGGAAGGGGAAGGAATGGGGAAATTATCTTCTATTGGAAGCAATTTCTAAATAGTTTACTCTTTCTGGGGGTGTTCAGGATGTCACTGGAGCAGTGGCTTGACTCTAAGTATAATTTAATGAAATGAAGCATCTATCCATCAAAAGCCTCCTTTTCCCAGAGACTGACTATACAGTCCTCTAGGAGGTTCCCTATCCTTTTGTTGGATTGGATCTTGGGTTATTTTTGCATTGCCGATATCTAAGGTTGATAGAGAGAAAGGGAAAATGGGAGGGGGGTGAGAAAGATCGAGAGAGCAAGAATGAGAGAGAGAGAGAGAGAGAGAGAGAGAGAGAGAGAGACAGAGAGAGACAGAGAGAGAGAGACAGAGAGAGAGACAGAGAGAGACAGAGAGACAGAGAGAGAGACAGAGAGAGGGAAAGGGAGGAGTGAAGAGAAGAGGAGGGAAGAAAAGGAGGAAGGGAGAAAGAGATAGATGGATTTCTCCTCCAATGATCATCTTGACATAAAATGGAATTAGCATTAACTAGATTAGGAATTAGACAAGTGGCAGTGGGTTCCTATCTCTGTTTTATGCTTTGAGCCAGTTGCTTCAGTTCTTTAGACTTCAGCTGCTGTATAATGAGAGAGTCACTAGGGAGTGTCTGGGTTCCTGTCCAGTCTGATGATTCTGTGGAAACCACACCCCTATGTCCCTATTGTTACCCATTTTCCCTTCTCTAGTGGGCCACTTTTCTCCCCTCCTGTTCCCTGTGGTGCAGCACACAAATCGATCCAAGTACACAAGTTACATTTTGCTATAGAGTGAACAAATTTTGGGATGCAAGTTATTAAGACTTCAAGTAATAGAAAAATATGGGGAGTGGAAAGAGCCCCGGGTTTGGAGTTAGAACCCTAGGCTTGAGTCCCCATGTCAGCACTTACTACCTGGGTGACCCTGGGCAAATCACCTCCCTTTTCCAGTCTAGTTTTTCTCATCTGTAATAGGAAGGTGTTTGACTCAATGACCTTTATAGTACCTTCCAGCTTTAAATCTGTGAGCCCTAGGAGCCACTGGTCCTAATCACAAGAAAGGGTCATAAAGGTTTAAAGCAGTAACACGTCTTTCCAGGTGCTTCCATTTCTCCCAGCCTTTTTTCATAGGACCTGACTCAATTAATTGTATTAATCCAAGCTTATTTTCCACAGAATTACAGAATCTTAGAGCTAAAAGGAATCTCAGAGGTCACTTAGTCCATCCTTTTCCCAAGTGGGAATCCCTTCTGTCATATCCTTCATCTTCCATTAGCAACTCTCCTGGTTTTGACACCATAGAACACCATTCTTCCTCCAGGACAAGTTCATCACCTGTAATTTTTATAACCATGGAGATTAGATCAGTTTTTTGAGGGGAAGGGGATTATTTGTTTTTTCTTAATATGCATCACCTCAGCTCCCTCAGTTGTGTCTCTCCTCTGATTGGAGGGTCAAAGAGCAGTGTAATAAACTCCTCCCCAAACCTTCCTTTATAAAGAGCTCGGAACTTTCCAGGTAACTGGGCAATTTCCATCAGTAGTTCTACTTGGTTAGGTCTTCACAAACATTATGCCCTTGCACCTGGTATCCCTTTGTGCCCTCGCTCTTCAGTTTCCTTTTGTGTATTTTCTTCTTTCATTATATTAGAAGCTCCTTAAGGATAAGGAATGTCTTTCTTTTTCTTATTGGTGTCCCCAGCCCTTAATATAGTGTCTGGGACATAGTGGGCACTTGGTAAATGTTTATTGAATTGAATTGAATAAACCTGGCAGGTAGGCATGTAGTCTTCCCTTGCCCACCTCTGGTAAGGGGGAAGCCACTGCCCTCCTAAGCAGCCAATTCCATTTTTGGCCAGCTTTCACTGTTAGGAAGTTTTTACTGATATTGAACTAAAATATGCCTTTTGAAAAACACCCCCCACTTCTCCTAAATTTGCCCTCTGGAGCAAAGGGAACAAGTCTAATTTCTCTTACATGTGAAAGTCCTAAAGATACTTGAAAATAGCCACTGTGCCCTGTTTGCCCACCCACCCACCCAGCCCAGCCCTCTTAGATCTTATTTTTCAAGGTTTGTTGATGTTCAGCCATTTTCAGTTGTGCCTGACTCTTCATGACCTCATTTAGGATTTTCTTGGCAAAGATACTAGAGTGTTTTGCCATTTCCTTCCCCAGCTCATTTTATAACTGAGAAATTGAGACAAACAGGATTAAGTTGATTGCCTAAGGTCATACAGCTAGAAAGGGTCTGATGCCAGATTTGAACTCAAGAAGATGAGTCTTCCTGACTCCAGCACTCGTTCCACTACATCACCTAGTTTCCCCCTTTTCCAAGGTTAAACATCTCCGGTTCCTTAAAGTAATCCTCCTATGGTTTGATTTCTGGTCCCCTCATATATACACTCATCTTTCTTTAGATGTGTCAATATCATTCTGAGTCTGTGGCACTAAAAATTAAACAAAATACTATAGATATGGCATTACCAAGGCATTGCAGAGTGGGGCCATAATTCCTTTTGCTTTAGGAATTATTTAGAAATTATTAACACAGCATAAGCTCACATGAGCTTTTCCACAAATGTATGCATATGTATATATGCATTTATATATATGCACACATATATGTATACAGATATGTTTGCTTTCTCATATATATATATATATCACATTGTATAAATGGTAATTTGTAGATAATCTATGAGCTCCATTAGTATCCATTTAATGTCAAGAATTCAAGAAGAAAGCCCCAAATACATTGGGTAGAGCTCCTGTGAAGATTTATGGGACAGTATTGACAAGAATCACAAAGGATGGTCAAATATAGATGATTTGTTGTGATCCACATTTCTCAGCCTTTTATAATCTGATTTGTTACCCCAGCACTAGACAGAAACTTCTATTTTCAAAATTATCATTAATCTGTCAATCACTATACCCAATAGACATTTTTCTACTTGTCTTCAGCAATTGATACTTATTGACTACCCCCCCCCATACCATATATGTGTGTGCATGTGCACCCACACATATCATACACACACTTATGGATACTCTCCTCTGGGTGTTTTCCTTGACACTGCCTTCTCCTGATTTTTCTACCTGTCTGAACTTTCCTTTTCAGTCTTCTTTGCTGGATCATCATCTATGTCCTAATTGTCATATATAAGTATTCACCACGGCTCTGACCAGAGCTCTCTTCTCTATCTCCTTTCTCTTAATTCCCCTAATCTTAAGAGACCTCATAAGCTCCCATAGTTCAATATTCTTCTCCTTACCAATGACTGCAAATCTATGTACCTGGGCTTCATCTCTCTCCTAAGTTCTAGTCCAATATTTCTACCAGTGTGTCTCATCAACATCTCAGGCTCAATATAATGAATAAAATTAATTCTCTTTACTTCTAAACTCAATCTTCTTATTTTCTCTTTTTATGTTAAGGGACCATCATCTTTCCTCTCACCCAGGTTCACAGTCTTAAAGTAGTAGCTTTCAACTCTTTCTTATTCCCCCATATACAATCAATTTCCTAGTCTTGTCAATTCTACCACTGAAACATCTAAACATCTTTCTTTCTATTCATGTGGTCTAGTTTCATCCTTTACCATTTCTCTCTGGGACAACTTCAGTAGATTCCTCACTGGTGTCCTTACATCCAGAATCTTCTTTTTCCCTGCCTTGAAATTTGTCATCCACATAGCTGCCACATTGATATCCCTAGTGCACTCCCTTATCGTAAAATCACTCTACTCTACAGTCAACCCAGTTGATCTTTTGGTGATTCTCTGTTTGCTTCCCAGTTTTTGTATAGATTTGTCACCCATACCTAGAATGTTCTCCCTCTTCACCTGGCTTCTTGGAACCCCTAATTTCTTTCAAGGTATAACCTGTGCCACCTCCAAAACGATGCTTTTTCTGACTCCTTGCCCTCCATCCAGTTTAAAAACCCTTTTTAAATTATTTTGCTTTACTTTCTGTGTACGTGTATGTGTGTGTGTCTATACTCACACATATATACATACACACATATATATGTTTATATATACATATATATTTGTGTATATATCTGTGCACATGTTCCCCAATCCCATTAGAATACAAGCTTCTTGAGGGTAATGAATGATTCCATTTTTGTCTTTGCATCCCCATCCTTGGCATAAGACATGGTGCATAATAGTTATTTGACAAATGATTGTTGAATGAAGCTTAATTGAGCAGTTGGATGGAGTAACTACATCCCAGATCTATTAAAAATGTGACACTCTTGACATATATTGAGCTTGCTGTTCACTAAAACTCTGGGGTCTTACTCACATTAACTATTGTCTAGCCACATCTTTCTGTCCTGTGTTTTTCCAACTGATTTTTACTTTTAAACAAGTGTAGAACTTTACATTTTCCCCTGTTATGTTTCACCTTATCTAAGTCAGTCAATTATTCTACTCTTTCAGGATTCTGCAAATCTTTATTCTCTCTTCCAACAAGTTAGATATCCCTCCCAGGTTCCTGTCATCTGCAAATTCAATAAGCATGCCATGCTATCATCCAAATCATTGATAAAAATATTGAACAGTGCAGAGAAGCATTCCACGAGAGAACTCCCTCAGGTTTCCATTGATCTGTTAATCATTATATTTGAGTACAATCATTCAACCAATTTCAAATCCCCCTAACTGTACTATTTTTTTCTTTTCTATATCTCTTCAAGTTGTCTACAAGAATAGCACAAGATACTTCATCAAACACCTTACTGAAATCCCAGTATACTATGTCTATGGTGTTTCCTCGACTACCAGGCTAGTAACCCTGTCAAAAAAGAAAATGAGGTTAGTCTGGCTGACCTGTTCTTGAAAAAGTCATGCTGGCTCTTAGTCATCACCATTTTCTAATGCTCAGAAACCATCCCTTTAGTAAAATATTCTAGAAATTTACCCAGAATCACACACTAGATTATATATAGTGTAGAACATTTGCCATGATTTTTCAAGGATGAATAGCAATTACACCAAACAGTTCTTCCTGTATTTTGGGATATAGTTTGTTCAAGTCCGATAACTTGAATTCTTGAGGTCAGCAGGGTGCTCTTTCACCATCCCCTAATGTATCTTTACTTTTAGCTTCCTGTTAATCATTTTTGTTCTACTCTTCCTAATCCAAAAATGTTCTCTTGGTAGAAAAGAACAGTAACAAAACAATATTTAAGTTTGCTACCTTCTTCCCATTTTTCCACTATTATCTCATCTGTCTCAAATCAGGACTTTATAAGTTCTTTAATAATTTGTTTCCAACATAGCTTTTTAAAAAATCCTTGTTTTCCTGAGTGTTTATCACCAGCCTTTTTCTGGACCAGCTTAAAGAGGCCATTCTTTTCTTTATTTTGTTTACCTAACTGTAGTCACTGAATGGGCATTGCTTCAGTCAAACTAAGATCTTCTAAAGACCTTAGTCTTAAAAGGCCAATGTCTTTCACCACACCTAGGGCCACCTCCAGGCACCCTGACATATGGCTGGCCACTGGACCCAGAGGAGGAGAAAGTGAGGCTGGGGACTTTGCATTGCCCTCCATCACTTTAATCCAATTCACTTTTATGGTATGACATCACTTCCATGATGTCAGTTCATCTTCAAGAACAAAGGACAAGCAGCAACAACAATCACCAGCTAAACTCATCCTGTCCTTTTGCATCCTTTCCCACAAAACACCTTCCAGTTCAAAGATCAGCTATTTTCCTTAGTCTTCTTTTGGTTGATACAGAAGCAATTTCTAGTAAAAAATTTTATTAACAATAACACAATTTTACAGTGCATTAAGGTTAGGAAAGGCTTTCCTCATAATAACCCTTAGGTAAATTGTATGCAGATATTATTATCCTCATTTTATAGATGAAGAAACCAAGGCTATGCATGATACAGTCACTTGCTAAACTGGGTATTTGCAGAGGGGACCCCAAGGTTAGTAAAAATGAAGTGGTTAGGAATAAAATTCAAAATGACATACTCAAGAGACTGTTGCCACATGGGACTGGTTTCTTTACATGTTTTAGTAAGTTTATAATAATAATAATAATGTTTTATATAGCACTTTAAGGTTGTGATACGCTATGTATATGTTTTATAATTTGATCTCTAAAGATGTAGGGTACATGTGCTGTCCATTGAGATTATCTTTCTGTCTAAATGAGGCTGTTTAGGGAAGCATGAATAGATATATATCTCTGGAATCTTGCCCACTCCTCTACAAGAGAAACTGGTTCCTGCAGGGGAATAGGAAACTGGGGTACAAGATGGCTACTCTCCTCCAATGGAAGATATTGAACTAGAACTTAATATTTCTAGTCTAGGGGAAATAATTTTTGGTTTATACCACTTTAGTGGTCACTGTCCCTTAATGGGGAATGAGGTCCCCAAGCTTCCTACCAAATGCTAATTATCCAGAGACTATCACAACTAGTGAGTAGTAGATAAACCCATTTACCCAAACTAATAATGAAAAGAAGTCATAGAAGTTATGCAGATATAATATGCTAGGCAATACACAGAGTGAATGAACTTTCCCACTGGGAGCAAGACACTCAACCAAGAGGAAAATCCTCCAAGTCTCTAGAAATCAATCTAGAAATTAAGGATATATTGATGCCAGTTTATATATCCTCTCTGGAAGCCAGAAGCTAAAAGATCTCTCTTTTCCCAAGCTTTTTCCAACTCCCACCCTTCACACAGGCATGTAGCATTATCCTCTCCACCAATGAAGAGTTTCATACAAATGCATCAGGTTGATATATATATATATATATCATATATATATCATATATATATATAGTGATTGATATATATATATATAGTGATATGTAGCATCACTGAGCTACATATATTGATCCAGACTATAATAATCTAGCAGAATACATAAAGTTGTAACACAAGTCATGAATGGGTAGTGGCAAATAGGCAATGGAAGATATGAAGCATTTGGGCAAGCAAATTTTGTCAATACTATAGTATAGTATTTGTTCTTCTCCCTAATCCCATTGGAAGAGTCCTTGTATACCCAACCCTTGGCACATTTATTAACCCAGAATTAACATATTTACTTTGCAAGTTTTTTTGTTTGTTTTTTGTTTGTTTGTTTGTTTTTTATTAAGGACTCTTAAACTGAAACTTGGTTTCTGGTACTTCCACTGAAAAACTATAATGCGACTATGATTTTCTTGGCACCATCCTGAGGAAAGACTAGGAAGATTTGACAATGATTCTGGCTTAATCCTTGTGGACTTTGGTACTTAGCCACTAACTATTTCTAATGCTGACAATTAAAGTCAATATAAATGAGCCCAAAGATTAAAAAGGAATATTTGTAAGACCTAAAAAGTTTTACTCACTTAAAATTTATAAAGAAAAGAGAGACAGTACTTAGATGCTGGTTATATGGACCTAAATTACGATATTATATAATTTTATATGCACACTAATCCCCATTTTTTAAACAAATACATTGGATCACATGTGCTATAAATCTATTCACTTACCATTATAGCCTAATTAAGTACCTCTTTTATGTACTCGATTTCCTTTTTCTTGCCCTGCTTCTCTCTAGTTTTTGTAAAACTGTGGTAGTAGCAGATTAATAACCCATGGTTTGACTCTGAATAGCTAAGTCCATATTCCCCCATGCAACAAGTATGGACCATCTTTCATCCACAGCTCCTATTATCACCTTCTGCTCCATCTGCCTCCTCCCCACTGAGATAATGTTCCCTCTCCATTCCCCCTTTTTGGGTTGTTGTCCCCCATTAGAATGTAAGCTCCTTGAGGATAGGGCCTATCATATTTGCTTGTATTTGTGACCCCAGTGCTAAGCACATTGTCTAGCATATAATAAGCTCTTAATGGGGTGTATGGGGTATTCAGGTGCCTTTTTCAGGAATGTTCATCTACTTTTGTTGCCCCCCCCCATTCACTCAATTATCACCTGTGGCTCCAAGAAGCTATAACATATGCAGCAGCCATACCCTGGTAAACCATCTCAACAGATAGGCTAACCCAGGTTGAGTGCACCCAGTAGTCTTCAAATGAGTCAATGAATTATGGGGATATGTATCCCAAGCATGTGAAGGCTTTCTCTGGTGGCATGGATGGATGAGAACAATTTTTTCCATGGCCAGGCACTGTGGAATGCTTAGAGCTTAGTCAGGCATCAAAGATGCCAAGGACATTCACTGCATCCTAGGCCATTGTCAATGCCTTGACTTTTGTCTTGCCACTTAGATGACTCAGGAAGAGAGACTGAAGCTGAGGACTTTGTGCCGATCTTCCTCCCTTAAATCCAATTCACTGGCAAGTCAAGACATAGTCCACTATGTCACTGTTCCTCTTTGAAGACAAAAGACAAACAACAACAATATCACCTCCTATTAAATTAAACATTTATTATGTACCCATTATGTGCTGGGCATGGTTATAAGATGTTGCCTTCCTGTCCCATATTTTTCCTAGCTCCTTACCTCTCTCTAATATATCTTGAACAAGACTATCCCTAGGAGGAGCCACAAGGGCACTGATACTAATTTCCCATCTAGTCTTCCTTTGGGCTATTAAAACCTCCTTTCTGAGGTAGCATTTAGGTTTGACAGAGCCAATAACATTTACTTTTAATATGTATCATGTTATTTGAGGAAAGACACATTTAAAATATTTTATGGTTATTAGCTTTTCTCAAATTCCTTAACTTTGAGATCATATAAACATTCATTTAATCATTCACCCAATCCACAAGCATTCCTTAAATGTCTTCTATATGCTGGCCACACAAATACAAAGATGAAAAAGGCCCTGTCCTCAAGGAGCTCATATTTTAATTGTATGTATATGTAATATATACAAAATATACCCAAGACCATTTTACTAGGGAATACCCCAAAAGAATCATTTGTGCATTTTTGAAACCTGCTTAAAAAAAAAACTTCACAAATTACTGCTTTGCTCTAAAATTAAAATGGGGAAGTAGGAATAGCTTATTTTTTTTCATTTCAAACTTGAATATAAATTAAATAAAAGACAACTTGTAAATAAAATAATGAAACAGAAAAATCTTTAAAAATTCCGATTTGAGATGTGCTGTTGATTCCCTAATGGAGGTGTGATCACACAGCTCTGGGAACTCCACAATCTGGCAATTATAGATTAATATACTTCAATGCCCACTTATTTTCTGCAACTTTCCTTTATGTCTCTCTGTGAATCTTCCATGAGTTCCATCTGAAATGCTACCTACAGGCCTTCCTCTCATTGTCTTGATACTGTGGGAATATCAGTGAGATGAGGAAATATTTCTGAGTCTTAAATTATGATCATTTATGATTGGGGGAGGGGTTAGGTGTTTTTTTTTTAATGACAAATTTGCAAACCATGAGGAAAAAGACCCAAAATTATGATGCCTAAGAATCCCAAAAGATTTTAGACAAGGGAAGGCACCTTGACTTACAATTTCTACCAATTTTTCCCTGGGTTCTACTCTTAGGAATCACGTTTTTCCTTATCATCTCTTTCTTACCTTTGTTTGTAGGCTTTTCCAATATTCTATTTCCTCATTCCCTCCAGTTACTGTCAGCTTATCCCAGCTAGTAATTATTATCATCCCCTTTTTGGAAATAAAGAAACTGAACCTTAGTAAGGTAATACAAGCTAAGTGGTAAAACCAAACCTGACTCAAGTCTTCTGACTCCAAATCAGATGTTCTTTTCACTATACCATGCTCCCATGAGAAATTGGCTCATGTTGTTAGTTTTTCCTTCCCTAGCCCACGTTAAACAATTGGTTTGGAAAACAGAAGGATAATGTTTTGGTGTTCTGGCTGTTTTTACATCCAGTGCCAGTAGCTAAATTGAATGAGACCACTCCCCAAGGAAGAAATAGTGCCTCTCTGAATCTCAGCACCTGAGACAAAGGCCAGTTTGCCCTAATCAAGTTCCAGCTATGTGTTGGACTGGAAAAGTGAGCACTACTATGTATTGTACCGATCAGACCCCATCTGGAGTATTGTACCCTGTTGTGCAGAGAATAAGAGTGAGCTGAGGCCTGGGTTTAAGATAAATTTATGTGTGGATTTATTAAGTGTGCAACTGCCTGGAGTATACACTCAAATCAGGCAGCCCCAAACTGGGGCACATACTATGCTTATAAAGGCTAAAACCACAATTGCGGAGGAGAACTAGCATAAGCAATGATGCACAGAAGCCAAGAATTGCCATTAGTTAGATCTATCACTCAGGGCTAATTTTGGAAGATGATGCAAGGGTACAAGGGTGTCCCTCCCAGAACAGGGTGGAGAGGGTGAATAGGGACATGCTAGGGTCATGTTCTGGGTAAAGGGTGTGGGGAAACTGCTTGATCAGCAGGAACAGAACAGGGTGGTCTCTTCTTAAGATAAACTTGTACCATAACCCTGAGACTATGCCTTGGGCAATACCCAGGACTAGGCCTTAAGCTGTTTCAAGCTATTACAGGGTGTAGGATAGAGACAAAGACAAATATAAAGGGCTTTAATGGTGGGCTCCAAATCAGGTGGCATGTAATTTAGGTTTGGGCACAACACCCATATCTAGACATAATTTTAGGGAAGGGCATTAGAGGATTCCAGAGGAGGTCAATCAGTATGGTGAAGGGTCTTAAGACTTATTCTTGAAGGAGGAATTTTCCAAAGGAGAAATTTAGGTTTAATGTCAGAAAAACAAAAAAAATGAACAAAACTAAACAACAAAACCGCCCCTTCCTAACAATTAAAAGTAGTGTGGGCTGTTTCAGACAGTACTTTTTTCCCACCCTCTGGAAGTCTTCAAGCAAAGGATGGATGAACATTTGTCAGGTATGTTGTATATGGAATTCTAATTCAGTTCAGAATCTAACTAGATGGCCTCTGAGTTTCCTTCCAACTCTGTGATGCTGAAATTCTATTCTACATCACTGCTTAGACCACTACTAGAACCAATATGGGTCACATCTGAAGTCAAATTAGTTCAACAAAGCATTCATTATTTTGTTTCTAACCTAAAAGAGTTTTGAAAACAAAGAACCCCATTACAACTGCCCAGGAGGAGAAGTTATTACTGAAATAGGAAGAAAGGGAAATTGAGTTGCAGAGGTAAGAAGGAAGGAGCTGCTCCCAATAGCTTTGAATAAGGAACCACCATGTTTCTCATGCTGGGACTACCTGTCCATAAAAGCTAACACAAGCAGAGTTTCTGTGCTGGTGTTATAGGCTGATCCATTATATTGCTTTTTCAAAGTAGAGTGTCCTTAAGGAAAAAAATACAATTTTTAGAGAGTCAGTTGTGAACTCATTGTAGTAAAGCCTTGTGGCCGGGGAGAGAGGGATAGTGTTAGACTCAATGTCTACTCTAAATCTATGATCTTATGACCTTCATGTGGGAGTATAATGAGTTCTTTGAGATGTTTTATATCTTCTGTATTTGTTAAGGCACACCTATGAGTCTTATGCAGTTTATGTGTTGGAGAAAATAAACTATTCCATACCTGAAGCCTGTATTATACACTGTGTACCTTTTTTATAGGGACTCTCGTATTGTAGGGAGACAATATTGTATAACATGAACCATACTTAAGCTTTGTTTTAGAGATTTCCTGAGAGTTATTTTGGGGTGGAGGCAGAACCAGAGTGAGAGAAACTTTATATCCCTGAACCTGGGTCTATGAAAGCTCAGAGCCCTTTAATGGCACCCTAGATCATGGAATACATCCCAGCTTATGAAGACTGTCCTTATTTGTTCTTTTGCAATCTTGGGCTCAAGATCATTTGAAAAAGACCCTCCTACTTGATGGAGAATAATCCTTTAATGCTTCAGACCTTTAGAGGGGCCAGAGTTGGCCAGAGCTTGGAGGAGGAGAGATCAAACCCAGGCTTACACTTCCTAGGATTCCTAATCAGGAAGAAAGTTCCTTTGACAGCTTTATATACTTTCTCGTTTCCTGAAAAGAAAAATATTAAGTAATGAGGTGACTATGCATACTGTTGTACAAACCGTCTTCTACCTTCAACCTCATCAACCCTGGCCATTTCCACCCAATCACCAGTTCTTCTTCCAGCTATCTTTTCTGTCTCTGTGGTTTTTTTTAGCTAAAGTTACCTAGGGGACACTGAAAGGTCTTGCCAAGGACCATGTAGCTGGTTTATATTAGAGGCAGGATTTGACCCCTGCTCTCTCTGATTCAAAAGCTAGCCCTCTTTTTATTCTACCAATAACCTCTTACTAAGTTGAATGTTACTTCATACACGAAACCCTGATTTAGAAGGAAACAGAAATTATAGCCTATCACCTGGAGGGAGCCCTTTCATGTCATAGCCTTCATAAAAATGTCTAGAATGGGAAACACTTTCGACAGAGATTCCCAAGTGTGTCAAAGAGGCTCCCTCTGGAAGAGAACTGGGTAGGCCTGAGCCTCCTCATGCTTGAAGGGTAGGGCTCAAAGCCTAGAACATTATGCAGATACAAATGCACAGCAAAGGCAGAAATTTGAAACAAAGGATGGAGGAAGAGGAAGAGGGAGATAATTCCAACTGGATATCCCTAGGAGTTTTGGTTCTTTTACCTTTTCTTCCTCCCATTCATTTATTTGTTTAAGAGGCCAAAAAAATCTCAGGAGTAGGAAAACTTGTGGAGATGAGGCACTTGGTTTTTCTTGCCTCAAAAATTCTTACTGATCTCCTATGTAAGTTAATAGGAAGGGGAAAGGCTATCAGAAGACCCGAATTTGCATCCTTGTAATTATTACCAGCTATGTGATCACGCGCAAATTTTCTCACCTCTAAGATCCTGTTCTCACCTCAATATAATGAGGATTCTTCATTGGAGTCCTATTTTGATGCCCTGTTATTGTGGTGTTAGCAACAGGTTCTCAGGCTATGACAGTTACTCTGTCACAGAATCACTCTGTCAACTCTGGCAGGCTTTAAGAATGTACCCACATAAGTGTGGATTCAATCTGAAGAGCTGTCTAGCTGAATTTGGAGAGGGTCATCACCAGGACTGGTCTCTTTTTGGCCGCAGAAAAGATGCCACTATGTTACTGGAGAAAGAGCACTGAAATTAAAGAACCTGAGTTCAAATCCCAGTTCTGCCACCCATACTAACTGTAGCACCTTGGACAAGTCATTTCACTAGGGGTGGGGTCAACACATGTGTCCTTGCTTGCAAACCATTTCCCTCACTTTGAAATTAAACTTCTGTTTGTTTCCTGATGCTACTGTCTCTAGCTTGATCTGTTCAGCTCCTGCCGGCCACAGATTAGAGGCGGGTCCCATCCCATTGACAAATTATATGGGCTTTAGTTTCTTCACCTGTAAAATAAGGGAACTGGACTAGGAGACCTCTAAGGGCTTCTCCACCTCTGAACTTTGTGATTGAACAAGCTCATTTAGCTATAGACTAAGATGTGGATGGGGTTGTAATTAACATCTGTGGAGAGAATTCCCAGTCTGATAAAAGTGGAAGTGGGGTCTTTTGAAAAAGAAAATGGAGATGATAATGCCACCTACTTCATAGAAATCTTGTGAGAAAAGAACTTTGTAAAGTATCATGCAAATGTAAGAGCCCTTTTAGTTGTTTGTTGTCTTAATTATTCCCAGTTAACAATTTATGTTTTCCATGAATTGTACCTCAGGTTCTAAGCAGGCTCTACTTCCCTCAGAAAATGCTCTATTTCTCCAAGGAGCATGAACAGCCAAGCCTCTCTGGCAAATTCAAACCCAGATTTTTCCAGGTAGAAATTTGCCTGTTTGTCTCTGTGTGTTTCTTCTATTTCTCTAATTCTGTTTTCCTGTGCATTTCTCTCTCTCCGTATGTGTGTGTGTTCCATGTGCCTCTGTCCCTTTTTCACCCTTTGAACATCTCTCTCCACCTGCCTCTGTCACTGTCATTATTCCCTTAGCAAAATTACATTTCACCATGAAGTGACAGTTTCCTACTTGTAGTGAAAACGCCTGCTTTGAAAAGGACATAAGTTTATAGATCAGAAATCCTTTACTTCCCCAAATCTTAATCCTACACCCCACCCCCCCACGATCTCTTTTTTGGCAGGTTTACTGCAGAGAATTTTTTTTTTCACATTGCAGACAATAATGGATGAGCCAACTCCGCCCCTTCAGCTGCTGCATTGATTTGATTGGATGATATTTGGGGAGAGGTGAGTAAAACTGGGCAAGGAAGGAAGGGCATTGGCCAATTGATCTGATCTGCCAAGCATTGGGACTGCAGGATTTTAGAGTTAGAAGGAACCTTTGAAGTAGTGTGGTCCAATCTCTTCATTTTATATATTGGGAAATTGATGTTGGGAGAGGGAAAGTGATTTTCCAAAAGTCACCCAAGTGGTTAATGACAAAGTAGGAATATGAACCCAGGCTTTCTGATTCCCAAACCAATGTTCTTCCAATATACCATATTATCAGTCCTCAGCCCAAAATTACCTGTGTTCCAATCCAGCCTTATACACTTATTAGCTGTGTGACCCTGGGCAAGTCACTTAACCCTGATGGCTTAAAAAGAAGGGAGAGAGAGAGAGAGAGAGAGAGAGAGAGAGAGAGAGAGAGAGAGAAGGAAAGGAGGAAGGAAGGAAGGAAGGAAGGAAGGAAGGAAGGAAGAAACATGGTGATCAAAACATCTGACACTTCAATTATAAAAAGACTAAGGAATAGGCTGGGGAAGAAAAGGCAGAAGGCTTTGAGAGTAGCACTTGGAAGATAATCATGCTCACCTACTAGGGATGAGTGAGGAAATTGAAATAACATGGCTTCTCTCTCTTTGAGCATAAATGAAGGCGATTGATTCTCACTCCACCATCTTTATCATCCCCTCTTTTTCCAAATCACTAATTCATTAAGACTAATGAGATTCCGTAGAAGGGAGGGCAGATTGGAGGAAGGGGTGGTTGGGGTGTATGTTGTCCTAGAGTGGGGAGAGGGGAGAGATGGGGAGAACATTTGGAATTCAAAATCTTGTGGAAGTGAACATTGAAAACTGAAAATACATAAATTATATGAGTAAAAAAAAAACTAATGAGATTCTAAGATTGTTCAAGTTGACAGGCTCCCAGCAGACACCTTAGCCTAAACCTTTGTTCAAATTTCTTGTTCTGCCTGAAAGAGAAAAGGACAGTGCCGGCTGAGGATAGAGGTTTGCATGCTTCCTGCCATGCAAAAATCCCAAGCCATAGACCCAAAAGTGATAGTTCTAATTTGCATATGGTTTACATGCATGCTGGCTGCTTCATGGTAAAATACATGAACTCTTAGCTCTTGGCAGCTTGAGCTGGCCCAGTCTAGGAAAACTATTACCTTAGGTTCAGGATCATCAATTTAGGAATTAGAAAAGACAAGGGAGGTCATCTCTTCAACTCCTTCATTTTACAGATTAGAAAACTGATGTCTGAGGAGTTCAAATGACTTGCCCAAGGTCATACAAGTAGTACTTGAAAGAGGCAGGATTTGAATACAGATTCTCAGACTCCAGAATCAGTCATTTTTCCATAAGAATATCTATCTTCTATAATGGCATATTTATGTCCTCTAGATATGTTTAGATTCCCAAACTAAAGAAGAATCTAACCCAAAGGTTCTTAACCATTTTTGGACCCCTTTGGCAGTCTAGTGCAGCCTATGGACCCTTCATAGAATGTTTTTATCTTTGCAACAAAATACATAGAATTACAAAGAAAATTAAATATATTGAAATATAGTAATCAAAATATTTGAAGAAAAAAAATCACAAACCCCAGTTTGAGAACTTCTGCTAAGCAGAATAAATCTTCACATGGTGGAGAGGAGAGGTAGGAACTAAGAGTGCCCCACCCCAACCCTAAGAGAAAACTGGATGTAACTGCAATGCCTTTTGGAAGCAGGTATGTGGGTCAGCCTTTCCTATGTGTTCCCTTCCCCTTGACAGTAATCAGTGTCATGTCTCCAATCCATATGTCCCTGAACAAATAGGGAAAAAGCCTGGGTCAGGTGCAGTCCTGGGAATTACTCCCCACTCCTACCTTCCCTATTATTGTTAAAGGCAACGCTATCATCCCAGACTCTAAGACTCACAATCTAGAAGTCATCTTCTTATATGCCTCACTATCTCTCACCCTGTATGTCCAAGCTGTTGCTAAGACCTGTCGATTTCACCTTTTCAGCATCTCTCAAACACTTAGCCTCCTCTCCTCTACATTCCCCCTACTCTGGTTCTGGCCCTCACCACCTCAACAGCTACTGCAATAACCTGCCAGAGGCTCTGCCTGCCTCAAGTCTCTCCCCACTCCAATTCATCCTCTGTTTAATTACCAAAGTGGTTTTCCTAATACACAGGTCTGATCATTTCACCTTCCTGCTCAAGAAACTCCAGTCACTCCCTGTTGCCTCCAGTAGCAAATACAAACTTCTCTACTTGGCATTCAAAGCACTTCATAACCTAACTTCCTCCTACATTTCTCATCTTCTTAATACCTCATTTCCTATGATGTACTCTTCAGTCCAATGACATTAGCCTTGTTGTTTCATGAACAAAACACCCTATCCCTTGGTTCCATACGTTTTCCTTGGCTATACCAGGAATGTTCTTTCTTCTCAATTCCAGCTACTGGCATCTCTTTAAGTCCCAGCTCAAATTCAATCACCTACAGGTGATTTCCCAACCCCTCTTAATTCTAGTGCCTTTCCTCTCTCTGTTATTTCCCATTCATCTTGTATATAGCTTGCTTTGTATATTTTTGATTGCATGTTGTCTCTCTCATTAGATTGTAACCTACAATGCCAACTCATCAGACTGTCTACCTTTCTCCTCCTTACCTATCACTAACTTAGAGATAATACTAATTTAAAAGGATAATTATATTACACTTCAAGGTTCTCACTTCATCTTCACAACAACTTTGTGAGATAAGTACTAAGGATATTGTTATTCTCATTTTACAGATAAGGAAATAGTATTGTTTTTGTTTTTGTTTTTTTCTTCCTGACCTATTTGGGGTTTTTTTTGGAGGAGTTACTGGAATGGCTTGCCATTTCCTGCTTCAGTTCTTTTTACAGAGGAAACTGAAGCAAACATGGTTAAGTGACTTGCCCAGGGTCGCACAGTGTAAGAGTCTGAGGCCAGATTTGAACTCAGGGAATGAACCTTTCTGATTCAAGGCCTGGCATTTTATCCACTGTACCATCTAATAAAACAGAGGCTAAAAGATTAAGTATTTTCCCCTGGATCACATGGCTAATGTGTTTGAGACAGGATTCCAATCTAAATCTTCTTGATTCAAGTCCAACGTTCTCTCTACTCTGCCATCTTGCCTTCCTTAGAAATGTCACAGGCATTGGGGATAGTAGCATCATTTCCTTCCAAAGTTTCCAAAATTTCCACTTGGATAGCCATTTACTTCTTATTGATTAGAATTAGGTTAAAAAACACAAAAACCACACCATTTTTCTGACTGCTTCCTTTATCTTTAAAGGAGTAAACTTAGGCCACTAGACTAAAAGCTCCATGAGGTCAAGGACTTAATCTTATCTAAATTTTATATCTATCCTGGTACCTAGTACAATGCTCTACACACAGTAGGAACTCAATAAATGTTTAGAGAATTAAATCTAATATATAAAAAAGTTATTAACAGTGATTTGGAAATTTTCTATCCTGGGAGAGAAGGTGGGTTTCACAGCAGCAAACTTTCAATTCAATTCAATAAACATTTATTGAGCGCATGTGTGGGCCCTGTGCTAAGTGAATAAATGCAACTAAGAAAAAGACAATCTCTGCCCTCAGTGAGCTTACAATCTATCGGAGGAAGACAATACATACAAAATACATGGAGAAATGAGCAGGGTGGATGGCTAGATGGGATACAAAGCTGAAACAATATCTGTACCTTTTCTTTTATTAATACCTTTTTAATATAATATTTATTTAATGAAATATTTCTCAATTACATATAACATTTTAACAATATATTTTTTTAAAAATTGAGTTCCAGATTATCTTCCTATTCCTGCCCGTCCCCTCTCTTTTAGAAGACAAGCAATTTGATATCAATTATGTGTAATCATACAAAACATATTACCATATTAACCATGCTATAAAAAAAAACATAGGCAAAAAAAGAAAGAAAACCAGAAACATAAAGAAAGTATCAAAAAGTATGCTTCAGTCTGCATTCAGAATTCATCATTTCTCTCTCTGGAAGTGGATGGCATTTTTCAGCATGGGTCCTTGAGCATTGTCTTGGCTCAAGTAGTTAAGTCTTTCATAGATGAAGATCTATGCCTTCTCACTTGTTGGGCACCATACCTAGAATGTTCTTCCCTCCACACCTCTGTCTCCTGGCTTCCATAACTTCCTTCATGACTCAGCTCAAAAACCATCTTCTGAAGGAAACTTTCCCCAGTCCATTGCTAATGCCATTGCTATTAGATACCTTCTCTCTACTTTGCATGTATCTTGTTTATGCATAGGTATTTGTATGGTGTCTCTTCCATTAGAACGTGAGCTCCTTGAGGGCAGGCATCGTGCCTTTCTTTGCATTTTTCTACACTTAGCACAGAGTAAGCACTTACATCGCTGACTGACTGGTAAGGAACTGTCTAGGACCAACAACCTCATGTCCTCCTCCTAATGCATGCTAGCTATGTGATCCTTCATAACTGACTACAAATTACACAGCAGATGCTAAGCCACATCCAGGAAAGGAATTTCCTCATTGGGAGTTTACCTAAAGCAACTATAAGGTCCAGAGAAGAAAATGAAAAGAACACTGGATTTGGAAATCAAAGGACCTGGGGTCAAATATTTCCTCTCGTACTTTTTACCTGTGTGACCCAGAACAAGTCACATGCCCTCTATGGGCCTCAGTTTCCTCATCTTTCTTTTTTTTAAACAAATGCTTTATTAACTTCTGTTTTACATCATTCATTTCCTCCAGATTTTGAGTTACAATTGTTCCCCCCACCCTTTTTCCCCTACCTACCACCCCAGAATAGCAGTCCCACAAGATATCGCTTCCTTCAATCTGCTCTCTCCCATATCTTCTCCCATACCCCCTTCGACTTTTCCATTAGAGGAAGGTGAATCTCTGTGTCCCAATGCCTGCACATCTTATCTCCCAATTACAAGCAAAGGAGTATTAATAATAGTATTTTTATATATTTGAAACATTTGATTTTAAGAACTCGAATTTCAGATCCATTCCCTTCCTCCCTTGTCACCCATTCCCTCTGGGAAGATAAGTAATTCAGTATATGTTGTACATGTCTAGCTATGCAAAACATTACCATAGTAGATATATTGTACAAGGCTGCTTATAATTCCCTCCCACTCATTCCACCCCCCACCTGGTCCATTCCCTACTTGGTCCTGTCCCTCTTCTATAGTGGGTACTTCCAACCTCCCCTCCCCCCAAGAATGTCCTCCCATCCATCACCCCTCCTCTCATCCCCCTTCCCCTTATTCTCTTGCAGGTTGAGATATCCCATTTAGTATGTATGTCATTCTCTCCCTGAACCAAATTCAATGAGAATGTGGTTTTGCTTTTTTGCCTTCCTATTGTTCCCCTCCCCTGCAGCCACTTCCCCTTGCTTCTTCTACATGAAATAGTTTACCCTACCCTGTCTCTCCCCATCTCCTCTTGCCACTTTCCTCTCTCACCTCATAATTTCACCCCTTGAGTATCCTCCCTCCCCAACCTATGCCCTCTCTCCATGTATAACTGTAAACATATATACACACATTCACATATGTATTCACATGACCATATACCCTTCTTCCATTATTTTCATACCGAGAAAGACTTCATCAGTCACAGTTACTGTTTTTCCATATAGGAATGTAAATAGTTCAACTTTGATAAGTTCCTTTTGATTTCTTTTCCCTGATCACCTTCTCAGGTATCTCTTGCTTCTTGTGTCTGGATGTCAAATTTTCTATTCAACTCTGGTTTTTTCCTCAAGAATGCTTGGAAGTCCTCTATTCCACTGAATGACCATATTTTGCCCTGGAACAAAATACTCAGTTTTGCTGGGTAGGTGACCCTTGGGTTCAGTCCCAGCTCTTTTGCCCTCTGGAATATCATATTCCATGCCCTTCAATCCCTCAATGTAGAAGCTGCCAGGTCCTGTGCTAATCTGATTGTGTTTCCACAATATTGAAATTGTTTCTTCCTGGCTGCTTGTAGTATTTTCTCCTTGATCTGGGGATTCTGGAACCTGGCTATAATATTCCTGGGAGTTTTCTTTTTGGAATCTTTTTCAGGAGGTGATCAGTGGATTCTTTCAACCTCTATTTTGCCCTCTGGGTCTAAAACATCAGGGCAATTTTCCTTGAGAATTTCTTGAAGGGTGATTTCTAGGTTCTTTCTTTGATCATGGCTTTCAGGTAGTCCAATAATTTTTAGGTTATCTCTCCTGAATCTATTTTCCAGGTCAGTGGTTTTTCCCATGAGATATTTCACATTGCCTTCTAATCTTTCATTTGTTTGGATCTGCTTAACAGCATCTTGATTTCTCATAAAGTCATTAGCTTCCATTTGCTCCAGTCTAACTCTGAAGGAATGAATCTCCTCAGTGAACTTTTGAGATTCTTTTTCCATCTGGCAAATTCGACTTTTTAAGGCATTCTTCTCCTCATTGCCCTTTTGGGCCTCCTTTGCCATTTGAGTTAGTCTATTTTTTAAGGTGTTGTTTTCCTCAGTCAGGCTGTTGATCCTCATTTCATACTTTTCCTGCATCCTTCTCATTTCTCTTCCCAATTTTTCCTCCACTTCTCTTATTTGACTTTTTAAGTCCTTCTTAAGGTCCTCTGTGGCCTGTAACCCACTCATGTTTTCCTTTGCAGCTTTTGGAGCAGGACTTCTGACCTCACAGCCCTCCTATTCTTCTATGCTTTGATCTTCTTTTCCCCCAGAGTAGGAGTCTAAGGTTGCATTTTTCTGTTTAATTTGTTTCCTTTGCCTTGGCATGTTGCCACTTAATTACCTGACTTTTGGGCTTGTTGCCACAGTATGGCTTTGCCGTCAGACAGGGGGACTTTTGTCCCGAACATGTGGGGGGATAACTTCCATTTCTCGCAAGGTGGAAACCCACCCACGACCCCCACCCCAGATCACAATCCAGATCCAGGGAGGTTAACGCAAGAGTAATTACCCCCCAAGACTGATTGCTGGATCTCCCTACAGTTCGCAGGCCAGGAGCTGGAGCTGCCTCTGAAAACTACAAAATGGCGTGTCTCCTCAGGGTCTTCTAGCCCCCAGGGGAGGAAGCCAATGTGTTCCCCAAATACTGGTGCTAAAGTCCTTAGGGCACTAACTTCTCACTTTGTCCTAGGCATGTCTATATTGATAATTCTGGAATCACCACAGCTGCTGGTGTTCTGGGGTCCCTCCAGCTGGCTGCTGGCCCAGCTGCCCTGGGGCTAAAACCACGACTCAGGCAGACCTGTGCTGAGCTCCCTGCTGTGCTGCCGGCTCCCAGAGTGCTGCGCTGATCCTTCTTGCAGGGCTGCTGGGCTGTCCTCAGTGGGAGGTTAGCTTCTCTGTGTCGTTCTGTGGGTGCTGGGGCTCCAGAAGTTGTTCAGAGTCCCCTTTTACATAGTTTGGAGGTGATCTGGGGGGAGAGTGGCTTGGACACGCTGTTTCTACTCCACCATCTTGGCTCTACCCCCAGCTTCCTCATCTTTCAATGAGAAGGTTGGACTAGAATCTTTAAGGTCCCTTCCCATCTTCCATCCTATGCCTAACAGCTGTGAATCCCCACATCCCTTTATTATCCAACAGGATCTTAGTCCTGACTGCTCATTGCATCTCATGGTCTTGGTTCCAAAGTCAAATCCTCACCAAACTCCCCGGATTTGTTTTTCTTTCACTGCCCTTGTTACCTCCACGCTCATAAAGCTTCTTTCCTCACTCTGTTCTCTCTTTCCATGCTTCCTATCTTAGAGCTGGCCCTTTGCCCAAATATAGAGTCACAATCCCCAAATCACTATGTTTCATTCACTCTAATCCAAGTGAGATGGAAATGGGGGGAAAGAGGAAGTACATTTCAAACATGGAAGACATCATTAGCAAAAACACAGAGGTGTAAGCATGTGGGACGCAGCATGTTCAGGGAATAGTGAGTAGACGTGCTTGGCTGAAACATAGAATATGAAATGAAATATGAATAGAATTGAGCATGAAATGTGAAAACTGAGGAAGAGTATGGTAAGACTGAAAAGGCAGGGTGAAACCAGATGCAGAGGGCCTTGAATGCCAGGGTAAATAGCATGGACTTCATTCTGTGCAAATCCAGATCTTCCAGTCCTCTCCCTATCCCTGAAGCTATCCTTAATATCAATTTACTGGGGGCTTTTCTAATGAATCCCACCTCCCTCATTTGGCAGACTTCTCATGTCCATAGGGCTACACTGATCTTTGGCCCAGGGACATGTTGGACACATAGCCTTTCTCTGAAAGGCATGCAGACCTAAGGTCCCTGCAGTTCACAACATTTATAATAAATTTCCAAGGCTGTGTGATGGGAAACAGCAGAGACATTAGACACCAAACTAACCATGGAAAAAGGCAACTCATGCTTAACTGAGCCAGCACAGGACACATCCTGCTCCTTGGTAATGAGCCCCCAGCACAGGTGTGCTGCTCTGAGGACCCCCCCCCCCCAGGAGTCTCAGGCGTCTCAGCACTCTAGCCAGGTGTTGAAGGGAAGGGAGGGCAGGTAGGCAGGATGGGGTGAGAAGCCTGTGAGTGTTTTCATGGTATTATTTTTCTGATGTAATCTCCTTCATTTTCCCCTCCTCCTCTCCTCTCTGCCTCCTTCCCTCCCCCTTGGGGAGCAATTTATGTGTCTCTGACTCCTTTTAGATGGGAGATAGTGCTAATTAAGTGTCTGAGACATCCCAGGCCGCCAGTCCCAAGATACTCAACTGTCGAGGCCAGACTGGAGTGCAGTTCGGGACTCTCCCTTGGTTAAAGAAAAGCTCCCTCTGGGCGCAGCGCAGCCCCATCTGACGCAGGCAGGCAGCAGATCGCTCAGCCTCGGGAAGGGGGAGGTTTGGTGCTTCTGCCTGCGTCTACACTGCACCAGGGATCCAGTGAACTGGAAACGTGTCCTATCAACCACAGGAGAACCTTTAACCCTTTCAGGCTCTCTCCTGGAAAGCTGTTTGCTAAGAGAAGTGCCAATGAATTGTCTCCTGGGGCTGCTTTACCACTTGCCTTGTTTTCTCCTGGTCTGTGGACATGGCTGTCCTTATTCCCCATGGTCACCCTGCCTGCATTCTCCAGCATCACTGATTGGCCTGAATGAGTGAACTTTTTGTTTGTTTGTTTAAAATCCTCACTCCAGATCTAAGAGCAATCCTAGAGCCTTTGAGGGTTTACAGTTATAACTAGGACATTTCCTGACTCAACACAACTGAGTTTTGTTTTGTTTTGTTTTCTGGCGAAGGGGGAAAAGGAATAAGCATTTATATAGGATCTATTATGTTCCAGGCACTGTGCTAAGTGTTTACATCTGATCCTCAAAACAACCTGGGAAGTAGGTGGTATTCATATCCCCACTTTACAGTTGAAGAAACTGAGGCAAACAAAGGTTAAGTGACTTGCCCAGATTTGAACCCAAGTCTCTCCTGACTCCAGAGGGCAGCTAGATGATGAAGTTGATAGAGCAGCAGGCTGAAAGTCAGGAAGACTCATCTTCCTGGGTTCAAATCTGGCCTCAGACGCTCACTAGCTGTGTAACCCTGGGCAAGTCACTTGATCCTGTTTGCCTCATTTCCCTCATCTATAAAATGAACTGGAGAAGGACATGACAAATCACTCTAGTGTCTTTTCCAAGAAAATCTCAAATAGGGTCATGAAGAGTCTGTACCCAATTGAAACAAGTAAATAATAACAGCTATCCCGACTTTGGGGTCAGTGCTCCATCCACTGGGCCACTAACTGGGAGGTGGGTGGAGGAGAAGAGAAGGGGAAGGAAGCAATGGAAGAGCACAGGGATTAGTTGTAAGTATTTTGAAGGTTCTCTGACCTTAATTTGGACTACTCTGGAATTTATTAAAATCCCTGGGATACACTAAATCAGTGATTCTTAACCACTTTATGTCATGCACCCTTGTGCAGTCTGTTGAAACCTATGAGCCCCTAATCAGAATAGTGTTTAAATGCATAAAATAAAATACATAGGCTTACAAAGGAAACCCATTATAAGGAAATACAATTGTTCATTTTTTTTAAGTTCTTGGGTCCCACTTAAAAATCCTTATTTTAAGCCTTTGGAACCCTCCTGAAACTGTGGGAAACACCTCAGGGCACATGGGATGAATTATATCTCTCTCCTCCCCTCACCCAGGCCTGGTCCAGGTCAGATCTAAATTCTTGAGCAATCCTAATCCTGCAAGATGCAAGAAGGCCTGGGAGTACCAAAACCTAAACTCACTGATAAGTAATCAAAGCAAACTCGAATTTGATTAAATTGCAAGCAGATTCAGAAATTTCCAATCTGAGGTGAAGAGATATGTGATATCTAAATATATTCTTGTGTAGTTCCAAAGGAAAAAAAAACATCATGTAAATTTGGGTTTTAGACATGTGTACATCAGAACTAACTGATGAATGATGAATTGAAAATAAATTCAGAAAATGTGTACAGAGGCTGGGGACTGGGGTTGAGTAGCAGGCATAAGAAAACAGGAAGGAAGCTTTTAGAGAAAAGCATTCAAAAAGCAAGTGGATTTGATGTAGCCCAGAGAACTACAGGGGCAGCTAGAGTGCATTAACTGGCCAGAAACAAATTATCTAGAAAAGGCTTAAAACCTGGGAGCAGCTGCTAAGGGGATTTTGTCCAAGCAGACAGAAAGAAAATGAGGAAAAGAATCTTGATAAGAGCTGCTGAACCAAGGACAGGATGGCTAAGGAGGAGTTCAGGCTTCAGGGAGAGGAGTTCTGACCCAGATCCGAGGGCTAGGGAGGAAAGAACCCTTTCAAAGTGTGGCCAGCCTGGAGGAGATCCACCATTAAGAGCCAGACTGAGTTCCAAGAAACAAATGTAAGTACCCAGACTCCACAACAGTGACTTGCCTACCTCAAAGAACCCCAGTGCTCAGCCCTCTGCCCCATGGCACTCTTTTCTGTCTGCTTGCAAACACAGTTTGGTGACTTTCTGCCTGCCCACACAAGGGCAGAAACATAGAATCTCAGAGCCCAGAGGGATTTCAGAAGCTGTGTAGTCTAACCTGTATCTGAATAAAAGCCTCTTCTTTAATAAGCCCCACAAGTGGTCATCCAGTCTCTACTTAAAGCTTGTGAAGGATGGGGAGTGACCTCCAGACTATTGCATGGGGGACCATCTCCAGTCATCCTGATCTATCTCACCACTGGACCCAGATGGCTCTGGAGGAGAGAGTGAGGCTGGTGACTTTGCACAGCCTGGCCTCACTTAAATCAGATTCACTTGCATGTCCTGACATCACATTCCTGATGTCATGGTCCTCTTTGAGAAATGAAGGACAAACAACAGCATTGCATGAGTCACCAAAATATTTGGTTTTTGATACAGAAGCTTGCTGAATGGAGGGGGAGGGAAAGCAACTTTGGACTGAATTACTTTGGACTGGAGACCATGTTAGAAGAGGAAGCACCACAGTTGTTTGAGGCAGCCAGGTAGCACAGTGAGTAGAGCACCAGACTTGGAATGAGGAGCCTGAGTTGGAACACATAGCTTGCTAGATGACCCAGAGGAGTCACTTAAACCCTCTGTGCCTCAGTTTCCTCCTCTGTAAAATGAACCTATCTCACAAGGTCATGGTGAGTAACAGAGGCGATAAACATTTTGTAAACCTTAAAGGGCTATTCAAAATGCTAACTATTATGATTAGTGCTTTACAATTTGCCAAGTACTGTACACACATTATCTCATTGGAGCCACTAGACAACACACTATTATTCCCATTTTATAGATTAGCCATGGTCACACTACCTCCTGAGGTGACCCATTCCATCTAACTTTTAAGAGGTATTCATCTATGGGTTCTCTAGAGGAAAAGTCTATTCCTCATTTCTCTTCCTATAGAATAGATTAAGATCATTGGTCCTTACATCATTGGTGTCCTAGACACCTTTGGAGGTCTGAGAAAGCCTATTAATACCTTCTCAAAATAATGTTTTTAAATGCATAACTTTTATATTATGTTATGTCATATAACATTATATTATATTGGCAGAACCTCTGATTTTTTTCTTTCCTATGTCCTTTATTTTATTTTTAAAAATCTAATATATTTTGTTTCACCCCAATTATGTTAAAATAATTTTTAAAAATAGTTTTAAAATAAAGTTTTGAGCTCTAAATTCTATTCCTCCCTCCAATAGGAAGCAATCACATACAGGTTATACATATGCAATCATGTAAAACAATACCACATTTTTCATTTTGTACAAGAAGACTCAATTAAAAGAAAAGGAATTAAAATTGATCCAAAACAATCCCAAAGGCCTCTGATTTTTTTTTAAGAAAATCATCTAAAGAAGGGCCTTTGTACGCAGGTTCTGGTTTTTGAGGAAGCAGCCAGACTGAGGGTTAAGAAGACCTCAGTTTGAATTCTGACTACTCCTTTGCTACTTCTGTGACTCTGAGTAAATCACTTCTCCTCCCAAGGCCTCAGCTTCTCCAGCTATAAAATTGAGAGGGTTGGACTCTATTATCTCTAAAGTCCCTTTCTGCTCCAAAGCCTACGGGTGACCTTCAGCTTGATAATAACGGCCCGTTTATTTAAAAGTCAGGCTTCCAGTGATCTCAGACCTCTGAAACATAGCCCATCCCAGAAGTAAGCTTAAAAAGGTCTCTCAAGGCCCAAAGGAGCTGTCCCAAAGCTCTTGCAGTAAAGCCACTCACTTTCCCCCTTTGGCCCTTGTTCAAAGCCTTATTGATTTATTCAACATACAATTCTTCACAGGCTTGAGCATCTAGTTTCTCCCCTGGCAGATTAAAAACAACAAAATAAGTGGAGGCTGGGAAGGCAGTTAGAGACAGACCCTGAGACAGCAGCTGACAGTCTGACATCAAAGAAAAGGCAGAAAACTAAAAAGCAAGCAGAACTATACTATATTTACAGTCAAATTAGATTTATTATCCTCTGCTTAATGAGTGATGGAACAATGCTATGTATCTGAGAAATATTTTCATTTTTAAATACTTAAAATTTAAAAGCTTTGATGATTGAAGATCAAATTAAGTCAACAAACATTTATTAAGCTATGTGCCAGGCATTGTACCTAAATACTGGGGGATGAAAAAAAAGGGCTTCAAAAGATTCATTCCCTCAAGGAACTCATAATCTATGGGTCGAGATAACATGCAAATAACTATGAATAAACAAGATATATGCAGGATAAATTGGAGATAATCTCAGAAGGAAGACATTAGTAAATGCTGGGGTCCTGGGAAAGGTTTCTCATAGAGATGTGAAGTTAGTTGAGCCTTGAAGGAAGCCAGGAGACAGAAGTGAGGAAGGAAGGAAGACAGATGATGCAAATTCAAGGAGTCAGTGATGGAGAGTTGTGTGGGGGCTGCTTGGTCATTGTCCTTCATTCTCAAAGAGGCCCAAAATGATATCACTATGCTAGAGTCAAGTTTCAGTGTGTCCAACTGTGGCTGATCAGATGAATATGAGCTCGGAAGGCTCTAACACAGGTCAGGCACAAATAGTTCTTGTGAATATTTGGGGTGGATAAGGAGCAGAAAAGGCCAGATTCACTGGATCCCAGGGTACAAGGTAGAGAGTAAGGTATAAGAAAAGTAGAAAGGAAGGGGCTAGGTTATAAAGGGCTTTAAAACCCAGTGGGAGTGGGGCGGCTAGGTGGTGCAGTGAATAGAGTGCCGGCCCTGGAGTCAGGAGGACCTGAGTTCAAATCAGGCCTCAGACACTCAACACAAAAACTAGCCCTGTGATCTTTAGCAAATCACTTAACCTCAGCTGCCCTCCAAAAAGCAAAAAAAAAAAAAAAAGCCAGAGGGAGGCTTTTGTATTTGAACTTGGAGGCATGGGGGATTTTGGAATAAGGGAGTAACATGAGCGGGCTGTGCTGGGGCTCCTCTTCTAAAGTCCTACTCTGATACCTCCTGGTACTGTGGCGGTGGCATGTGATTCCAGGATCTTGAAGGTGAGGTGAGTAAAGTGTTAGCTCCAGCAGGGTCTACTAAGCTGGAAAGGCTGAGATTAATAATAGCTGACATTTAGATAGTCCATTAAGGTTTGCAATTGCTTTATATCCTTTCTCTTATTTCACCCTCACAACTTGACCTCTCTGTGTCTCCATTTCCTCAACTATAAAATGGAGATAATAATAGCACCTTCCTCCCAGAGCTCTTGTGTGGACCAAATGAGTTAACATAAGTGAAGCACTTTGCAAACCTTAATTTGTTGTTGTTGTTCAGTTCTGTCTGACTCTTTGTGATCTCATGTGGGGTTTTCTTGGTAAAGATACAGGAATGGTTTGTTTGTTTTTCATTCTACAGATCATTTTACAGATGAGGAAACTGAGGCAAACAGGGTTAAATGACTTGCTCAGGGTCATACAGCTAGTCAGTGTCTGAGCCTGAATTTGAATGCAGGTTTTCCTGACTCCGGGTCTGGTGCTCTATCCACTGCACCACCGACCTGCCCCTTTGCAAACCTTAAAGTCTTATATAATTCCTAGCCAGTAGAAGTAGTGGTGGTGACAGTGGTAGTAGGATTAGGAGTGGCAGTGGTGGTTGTGGCGGTGGTAGTAGTAAAAAGGTACTATAAGTATTTTAGGCCCATTTTACAAATGAGAAAGCTGGTGCCCTCAGAGTCTAAAAGATTTACCTGTCATCATAGACGTAAGTAAACATCAGAAGCAGGATTTGCTCCCTCGTCTCTCTGACTTGTCCGATCTATCTACCAATCCATTTAGCCTCTCAAGGACTCAAATGACCTACGTATCTGCTGTCAAAGAAGTAGCTTCAGTTTATAAAGATTTGTCACCAGGTTGGACACAGCAACTTTCAAAGACCATCTCCTAAGTCAGACACAGAGAGGATTGACGGCCATCTGCATGAGTGAGAAAATATACTCAGTGAGGAAGTTAGAGATGCTTGCAGTATTGATTGGGATTGAAGGGAGAATCTTCAGCCATCCAAAGAGTTCACCACCAATAATAACGACAGTAAAAACCAATGTAGCACTTTAATATGTACACGTTGCTTCATGTGCTCTCAGTGTGACCTCACAACATCCCTATGGGGTAGACAATGCTGGTGTTATTATCTTCATTTCATAGATGGAGAAACTAGGTGGGACTCAGATTTCAAATGGTTATGCCCATGGTCATACAACTGCCATACATGGCACAGCTTGGACTTAAACCCAGACATTCAGACTCCAAATGCAGTATAGACCTAAGTGTCCTTAACAGAAAGGTGAATTCCAGTCTGATAGTGTTCACCATAGCTTTGAAGCGCACTCGTTGGAGGTCCCTGGAGTCTAGGTTGGGAATGACTACATTTGTCCTAGGGCTAGGTCTCTATCCTAGAGCCTTTCTGTACTTTTATTCCCAAACTAAGCTTAAGCTAGGTGGTGCAGTGGATAGAACATTGGGCCTGGAATGAGGAAGATTTGGGTTTATAATCTGGCCTCAGATATTTAGAAGCTGTGTGACCCTGGGTAAGTTACTTTACCCTATTTGACTCAGTTTCCTCATCTGTAAAATGAGCTAGAGGAGGAAAAGGCAAACCACTCCAGTATCTCTGCCAAGAAAACACCAAATAGGGTCATAGAGAGTCAGACACAACTGAACAACAACAACGTTGACACTCATCAGCATGGCTAGATTTGAATAACCTTGCCGACCTTAGTCAAAGGGTCCCAAGAGGGGCCTACTGAGGCAGCTCTCACAGCTATAATGCAAGAGACAGAAGCCACTGGGGCAGCTAGGTGGTACAGTGAATAGAGTACTGGCCCTGGAGTGAGGAGGACCTGAGTTCAAATCTGGCCTCAGACACAACTCGCCATGTGACCTTGGGCAAGTCACTTAACCCCAATTACCCTACTTTCTCCTCTCCAAAAAAAAAAAAAAAAGATACAGAGGCCACCACTGAAAAATAAGGGAGTGGGCCACCAGAAGACACCAGAAGAGTTTGAATTGAAGGCTTGGTTGGGAACAATGCTTGACTCGTTGTGTTTCATGACTTTTCAGTGAACAGGAATGAGTTGAAAGAAATGGGATCCAATCACTCCATTTCATGATTTTTTTAAAAACCTCTCATTTCTTCTCAGCCTTAGCCCAGTTGTCCTGTGGAAAATCATCCATCCATCAACAGGTGTGAAATCAGAACAGAGGATGAAAGGAGCAAACAGGCCTTTCAGTGCACTGGCAAAGTGACCAGCAGCATCAGTCCGAAAAACCCAGCTTCAAAACATTTTATCAGTCCTGGGTGGAGCTGAAAAAACCAAGTGTGTAACACCGCAGGGAATAATAAATGGATTTAATGCACCTGTGTGCCCTGTGGTCACCATGGCAACTGCCCAATTCTCCTAGGATAGAGCTCAGCCATGCCTGACCTGGACTTTAGGGACAGAAGCCTTGTTTCCCAGGGGCTTCCAATGGAGTAGCCAGGTGGGCCTCAAAGCTTGGGTGTGTAGAAGACGGGCACTCGCCTTTGTCTGGGTCACTTGAAGATCCCCCCGGGTCTTCTGAGGCCCTTAATACTGGCCCTTATTAAACACTCAGTTTCTCTCTTGGTTGGGTACCTCTGAGAGCTGCAGGAAATCTGGGGTCTCTTCCATCACTTTAGGGGCTCTGTATTACTCATTAGAAGGTAGCAACCCTATCCCTACAGACTGTAGGCCCTCCCCACCACACCTATTTTCTCTCTGGCTATCATTTCCTGGGGCACTTGGGTTCTTTGGTCTGACAAAAGGGTAAGTCTTTCTCAGACATTTTGTGTTTTCCCTCTACCCCACCCCTGACTCCCTGGACACTCCTACTTCCCCTTGACTTCAAGAACAACTCTAATATTCAGTCCTGTTAGATTTAGAACTTATGTTCCCACATGACATTAGGGGGTTCCCCTAAGTCTCTCTCCACCAAGCCCACCCCTACCCCAGCTCTCTGCATAAGAGAGAGAGAGGCACAGGCCGTGAAACCCTATGAGAACTGATCCAGTCTATGTTATGAGGGCCTAAAGGGATTTGGTGTATCAAGAGCCCTGGATTTGGAGTCAAAAGACTTGGGGTTCAAATGCTGACTCTGCCACTTATCTGAGCCTCAGTTTCTTCATTTATAAAATGAATATGTTAGACTAAGTCATCTCTAAAATCCCTTCCAACTCGCAATCTGAGCAGATCCAAATGATGGGGAAGTGGGGTAGAGGAGGGAACCTCTTTCCCAGGAAGGCAGCACTGCCTTCCACTGAAGCCCTGATGCAATTTTGAGGGGTACTCAGCAGCTGCACCTTCCTCCTCATAAGGAATCTGCAGGATCATTCACTCGGGTTTTAATTGCCTGTCAAGCTTTGTTTCTCTCTCTCCTCCCTCCCTTTCTTCCTCTCTTATAAGATGTCACTTTTTTATTATTATTATTCTTTCTGTGTCGACAAGCCATTTAAATATTTCACTGAGAAAGAGGGGGACTAGGAAGTTACGGTGGGGAGAGGAATCTGGGGGTGGTCATTTTTTTCAGATGAACAAATAAGTAACTATGGATATATAATTAAAATTAATAAATTAATTAGAGAACATTTTGGATCCGCCTGAAAACAGTCACTGATTATCTCTTTCATAGGCAGATCACAAATGCAAGAGCTAATCCTGACTCCATCTGCATTACATATCCAGCCACGGTGATTTTAGTCTCACTACAAGGATTTTGCTACAACCCTGCTTTGTCTCATGCTTGGGTATCCAGAGCTGATATTTACTGAGAAAGACCCCAGAGAAGGAAAACTGAAAACTGAAAACTGTATCCAGGTTCTTCCTAGGCAGAGGCAGAGCAGCTGCTACTGAAAAGGACAGACATTTTTCTAGCCTATCTCACTGGCTGGCTGCTCCCCGTCTGTCTCCTCTCTGTCTCTCCCTCCCTGGCTATGCTCTATTCCTCCCTCTCCCTTTCTGTCTGAGTTAAGCTCCCAGGCTCCCAGACAAATGTGATTTCAGGGAGTGTCTGTGCACTGACAAACCTTCAGAGTTGGGTAAGGGACAGAGTCAATAACCCCAAGAGACTGAGAGTGGAAGGGAGGAAGCATGTAGTAGTGTTAAATTCCCTTCTGCCTGCTCGCTGACCATATCCATCTGGCCTGCAGGCATGGCCTCCAGTAGAACTCTCAGCTATGCCCGGGATTAGTGTGCAGTGATCCAGTGATGTGTGGGATGGTCTGGAAAAAAAGTGGTTATAATGCTTAATCAGCCTGTTTGAGGCCCAAGCCAAACCCAGAATAGGGGGAGGGAATGACCTTGGTTCCCCATTCTCAACTACCCTCCTATCCTGTATCAGCCATGTCTGGAGCTCAGGAATGGATCTTTAAAGGTAAACTGAAGCTCCCACTGGGCAGTTGTCCAACATGGTATAATGAAAAGGGCATTGGGGCTTATAGTCAGAACACTTAGATTCAAATAGCATCTCTTTGACTTGTATCTGTGTGATGAGGGGCTAATTAATTTCTCCTCTCTTGACTGCAGTTCCTTCATAAGTGGGGTTAGACAGGATGACCTCTAAGGTCCCTTATCACTCTAGATCCAACTGAGACTACAACAGGCCAAACCTATATGTCCCTAAACAGGCCATGGATGGGATATCATGGGGGACATGAAACCTAAGAAAGTTTTTGTTTCAAATTCTCATGCTAAGGTATATCTACTACTGCCTAAGCAAATCCTACAGTATTTGTTGTTGTTGTTCATTCGTTTCCATCATGTCCAACTCTTTCTGACTCTATTTGGGGTTTTCTTGGCAGAGTTACTAGAATGGTTTGCCATTTCCTTCTCTAGCTCATTTTACAGATGAGGGAACTAAAACAGCATCAAGCAACTTATTCAGGGTTACACAACTATTAAGTATCTGAGATTGGATTTGAACTCAAGTCTTCCAGACTCCTGACCCAGCATTCTATCCACTATACCACCTAGCTGCCCCTAAATTATTTAGGGGGCCATAAAATACAATTTGAAGCCATTCTAGTGGCAAATGATCTCTTCCTCTTTGGGTTCCTTGTGGTACTCTTTATTTCTCCTGTAGATCTGACACATTCTAATTTCCAATTATGATTCTTGGTATGGAATGACTTATTTCCCCAACCAGACTATAAGCTACTTGAGGGTAGAGACAATTCACCTTTGTATTCCAGGTGAATGTGAATAGTGCCATGTGCATAGCAGGTGTTCAATAAATATTTGTTAAACTGAGAAAGAAGGAAGTCCTTATAAATAAATGTACCCCAAATATCTCATCCTGCTTCCTTCCTCAAAAAGCACAAGGATGGTTTCGACTGCCTGCTACACAGGGATGCTTATACATTGGAGCCATAGACCTAATATAGGAAAGAGAAACCACAACCCTTCATTATGTTCTTCTCTGAGTAAAATGATCTCAAAATCTCACCTAGAAATTAAGCAGAACTGCCATTTTTCTAGAAAGCACAAACAAACTGAAATTTCAGCCGGCAAAGTTAATCTTTGCCAAAGGTTTTCCCTCATTCTGAAATACCTTATTCTCATGCATATCTGGCAGATAGATGGCTTAGTGGGTAGAGGACAGAGCCTGGAGTCAGGAAGACCTGAGTCCAAATCCAGTCTTACACACTTAGTAGCTGTGTGACCCTGGGCAAGGCACTTAACCCTGTCTTCCTCAGTTTCTTCATCTGTAAAATGAGCTGGAGAAGGAAATGATAAACCATTCCAGCATCTTTACCAAGACAACCCCAAATAGAATCACTAAGTGTCAGACATGACTGAAAAATGACTGAACAACAACAACACACATATCTGGTTCTCTTCTTCCTTCCTTCACCAAATCTCCCAAACCCCTACACTTTACAGTTTCTGTATTTCCCTGGGAGGGAATGCATCCACTCTGACTTCTAGGATTCCTGTGAGATTGCAGACAACCAAGCCAACAAAAAAGGGAACCTCAGCCAGCACAAAAAGCACCTATGTTAACAACCAGTTAAAGAAGAGGTAAATAGAATTCTTTTCCCAGGTGGCGGGAGAAAAGAGGTTGTACAGAAAGCACTGGGATTTGCAGCCTCACTTCATTCTCTGTTCTTTGAAGAATAGGCCTGGAAGTCAAAAAGCAATTAGTTCAAAAGACATTTTAGTCATCACTATAGAACTATTAGACAATTTCTGACACTGAAGGTTTTGCTCCTTCTCGGTCCCCCTCCTCCATTAAGTCTTTTATGCCTCCTTTCTCCACATGCTCAAAGCAATTTCTCCCTCCTAGGATCTCTCATGGTGTTTTGGACCTTTCCTATACCCTTATCATATTTGATTTCATATGTTGATTATTTTTGTGCCCATCTAATTTCTTCTCCTAGATTGCAAGCTCACTCTGTCTTGACAGATCTTGGCCAAGAGGGTTCTAGGTCTGGGGCTAAGGGCAGTATATAGACCGCTCCACTGTTAGTGGAGGTCAGTAGTAATTATTACTCATAGTAGGCAACGCCTAAAGCAAAGGGATTCATTATCCTTATTGACACTTGGAGAGCCAATTAAATAAGCCTAGTCAATAGGGAACCAATCATGTCATTCTCCTCAGACAGGGACCAATCCACTTGTTTCTCCCATCTAGGGCATTTGAGCCTAAATCCTCTCCTGCTGTGTGCTTGTTTACTGTCTGTGACATTTGCATAGAGAAAGCAGCACCAGAAGAAGGGGAAGCTAAACTCCCCCAGGCAATGTCAGTCTGAAGAGCCTTGGAAGACTGAAGAGCTGGGGCAGAGATCACAGCCGTCTCTGGCTCACGCTGTCCCTGCTGAGGGCTGAGCTGGGCTCATGACTTTATCTGTATTATAGGACAGAGCAGGAGTCCCTAGACCCAAGGCTTATGATTTGGAAATGGAAGGAATGGGACTCCCACAATGACGTTCACTCTTCACAATGTGATGTGACCCTCTCTCCTGACTTTTGTTCAGCCCAATTTGGCAAACATTGCAGCACCTACTTTGTGTCAAGCTCTGTGCTAGGCCCTGGAGGAGTTGTACAGACACAATCTCTACCAGTGCAGAATCTACAAAGGAGAGTGGGTGAGGGTGAGGGAAAGATAAGGTACACACATGAATAAGTATAATACAAAATGGAAGACAAATCCATAGGAAAAGTACTGGTGATGTAAGAGGTCCAAGGAAGGAAGGATCATTTCTGACTGGGAGAATCAGGGAAATTTTGGCACTTGAGCTAAACCTTGAAACATTTACTCCTCCCCAAAGGAACACAGCATAATTGCTCATCTTTGAGAATTTTGGGTTCCCTCGGACATCAGGAACTGAGGGCCTATGGTTATCCATAAAGATGTGGCCTGCTCCACAGACTCTGGGTTAGGGGCACGGATGGTATGTAATCAGAAACCTGATGCCACATCCATCACTCATCCTTCCCTTACAAAACTGCATGCCTATGTGGGTTTTAGAACAATCTGAGATTCCCCCCACTCAGCAATTCTGCTCTCTAGCATGCTGCCTAAGATATTTGATATATCCCTTATCTTTGGAATACCACCACAGTAGGTATCCCCAGCACAGGCAAAGGAAGAGCATGTGACTATAATCCCCTGGCACATAGTAGGTGCTTAAGACATGTTTATTGATGGATTGATCAAATCTGAGTGCTTTCAGGAACTCTATGGGGTTCATCACATCTGAATTGTTAATAGGGAGGGCTTAGGGGAGAGAAAAATTACACTGTTGCCCTTGGTTGCTCAGGAGTAGAGGCCTCAGGGGATAAAGGAAGGATCCATTACTCCTTGGAAAATTAACAGTAATTCTAGACAAGACCAGCAAGATCCTGGGGAAAGTATGAGCTTTTTGAGAGCAGGGACTTGTATCCTTCAACAATACCTAACAAGGGTCTTTAGTGATATAGAACCTCAATTCATGGTATTGATTTAGCTAGATTTGAAAACCTGCAGCAGAAAGTCCAAACTCATTTATCTGGCTTTGAACACTGTGTGAACGCCCTCCACAGTCTGATCCCAAATTACCTTTCCATGGCATACTGAGCACAACTTACCTCTAAGTAATTTGTCATGCTGAGCCTCCCCTTGTATTGCCATGTGATGCATGATCCAAAGCCATCATTATTCCATCCACCCTTAAAGACACAGCTCAGATCCCAATGTCTTCTTGAAACCGATCCATCCTCACCATTTTAGCCCATAGTGATCTCAAAAATTACTCATTGCTTAATGTAGCTCATTTACTTGGCATTCAAGGCCCTCAACAATCTGTCTCCAAACTTTCTTTCTTCGGAGTGATACTACTTAACTCATCTAAGATAGACATATGGGGACTCTAAATATATAGATGGCATGACAGGGTACCATGGAGAGATACAATCTGAGCTCTGGCCCACCTTTGTGAAGAGTAGGGGGAGAGGCATACCTGTACCACTAGGAGACTAGCTGTTGGGAAAAGCAGGAAGGCTCAAGGACCTCTAGTGCTCCAACCAAACCAGCATGCTTGCTGTTCCCTGAAGACATTCAATACTTTCCTTTCTCCATATTTTTTGTTTGTTTTCTTCTTTCCCTATGAATAAAAATATCCTCCTCAACCATCCCCACCCACCATAAAGAGAAATTCCTGCCATCCTTCAAGGCCCAGCTCAAATTCTTTCTCCTTCCTATAGGTTTCCCTGACTCTCATAAGTAAATAAACCTTCCCGCCTTTGACCTCTTATAGCACATTGTAAGTAGCTGGTGGATGTTCACACTCAATTTATTTGTAGCTGTATCTTCTTCTTTCTAACTGATTTAACTATATTGTAAGCTCTATGAGGACAGGGCTTCATCTTATTCACTTTCTTATCCTCCCTCCCCCCATAGTGCCTAGATCAGTGCCTTGCACATACAAAGAACAAGACAGTTTTGAACTCAGTTCTCTAAAAGTCTTTGCCTGACCACTCATCTGGTAGTTACTCTGTACACCTTTTTTGATATGTAAGTCTTCTTTCCCAAACAGAAGACTGTAAGCTCCTAAGAGATAGTAGGACCACATTCTAAATCTTTATAAAATTTCTCTTCACCTACCCCCAACCCCACCACAACTTAACCCAATGTTGGGCACATAGTATACATTCAATAAATATTTTTGATGTATTAATGAATGCTGAAACACATGCCTCCAAGGCTCAGCTTGTGGAATGAGATTTCTGTTTCTGTGGCAATTAGGAGCACACATAGATGCCTATCCTTCCGAGGGCTCAGGGTAGCTGAACTGGAAGCTAAGTTGTCTCCTATTCTTGGAGGAGCCACACTATCTGGAGCTGACAGCCTGGAAAGGGTGGGGGGGTTGAGGTCATAAGACTTGAGTTAAGATCCTGGCTCTGATGCTTTGTATCTATGTGACCTTGGCCAAGTAGCTCAGCCGCTCTACAGTGAGAGATCGCTAAAGTTTCTTCTAACTCTAAATCTATAATCGCATGAACAAGCAGGGCAGCTGGTCACCTAAGGAGTCTGGGGAGCATGGAATGTATTCTCAGACCTCACCAATGTATCCTAGCTCCAGTCGGGTTCTATAGTATAAATGGAGCTCATTCTCCCTGAGAGTCATGACTGCAATACCATTCAGTGAACTGCAAACTGATGGGAATAGACGGGACCTCACCTGATCTAATGGTCCCCATTCTCCCCAGTTCTGTCAGGAACAGACTCATAGAACATTTAGAAAGGAATAAGAAGTCTCTGCAGGGAGCACCAAACTCTGGTTCTTCTGTTTGAGGGAGATGACAGTGAGTTCTGAGGGGAGGAGGGCTGAATCTTTGGAATGTCATCTCCTTGATGTGTGCTGGAGACCCCACCGTGCAAACGTATCCCTGCCGCTGTACCCGACACATTTGTCTTTCTCTCAAGAGGGGGATCCAGGAATAGCCCCACTCGGTACCAGTGATCCTCGGAAAGAGCAGGCATCAGTACCTGGGGCTCAGTGAATTTACCAAAAGAACAAGTGCTCTGAAAACCCAGCTGTCTGCCTGGCAGTATCTCCCTAGTCTGTCTAGCAGCTCACCAACCTTGCTGGTGATTCTCCAAATCCCAATGCCTCTGGTTTTCCATCACATGCTTGTGCTAAGCTTACTCTCCTCCTCTATTATTTTTAGTTCTCTTCTTTTCCCTGCTGGATTCCCATTCTCCTGCCCTGGGCAAACGCTTAGCAACAAAGCCCAGGAGCCCAGGGCCTGTCTATAACTCTCCAAGCACCTTTCTATTCAATCTGGCTGCTTCTATGACTACCAATTTGACTTTTATAATCAATAGAAAATGTGCTTCTATATGTGCACTGCCTGACAGCTGTTCACTTTTCTTTTTTCTCCATACCCTCTCTGTTTTCCAAGATATAAACCCCAAGAATGCTGGGACAATGCCAGAATGGATTCTTGTCTCTTAGGGGGCAATCAATTAAACTGATTGTTTCTATGCAACAGGTTGCATCATGCTAGAACAATCTAACAATGGTGTGTTTTTCTTAGAAGATGCAGAGGTGTGTGTGTGTGTGTGTGTGTGTGTGTATTTATATACATATACATATATATATACATGTATAGATACACATATATGCCTATACACATATACATGTAAAATCACACAATGCATGTGTTAGGTATCTCTAATGCATGACCAATTATATGCTACTTATTATGCTACTAAAATGATACCCTTTGCTTAATTAAAGTAGCCACATGGTGCCTGCACAAATCAAATTCTTATTCATTAAAATTTCAAAATATGTAAGAAATGAACAGCCAGCAGCCACCAGGAAAAAATGTGATCATATCACAGCTTCTTTCTGGCCCCTGCTCAGCCTGAAACTGCTCCCATGAGCAAGCATGGCACCTTATGCTGGGGATTGCTAAGCACTCCATAAGACCACTGGATCAGACATGCATGAGATAGCAGCTCTTCAGCCACATCCCTGCCCAACACACACACACACACACACACACACACACACACACACACACTTCCACAAACCTGAGAATACTAACATTTAGTGATGAGAGCAATAGGCAGATTGAAATCAGAAGCAACAGCTGCCATATATGGGACTCAACACCATTTCTTACTTCCAGACCTTTAGGATTTCTAGCCAAATGGCTACTAGGTACCATTTAGAGCAATCAAAAGTAACAGGCCAATCAAATCATTTGACCTATTGTGCCCAGCATCATCTCATACTTCACTGAGATGAGAGACCACTGAATGTGAGCTTCCTCTTCCTCCTTTCTCTGTATCACAAAATCCTTGACACCATCCCTAACCTTCTATTGCTTTATTCTAGCCTTTGATCATGAAGGGGTGGCTCCTTACTTCACTAAGGCCAGGGCCTGTAAATATATTCTCAGTCCTATCCCCTCCCACCTTCTCCAGGAGACTGCCATGATAATTATCACCTCTCTCCCTAACCTTCCATGTCTCCCTATTTATTGGTTCCTCCCTTACTGTCTACAAACAAATTTTCCCCCATTTTGAAAAAAAATTCCTCACTAGAACCTACCATCCTCTCAAGTCATCACATGTATTTCTCCTCCTTTTAGCAACCAAACAGAATTTTTATGTAGACAAATCTCTTTCACTACTTCTCCTGTTTCTCCTAAACCCTTTGCAATCTGACTTCAAACATCATAAATCAACTGAAATATTTTTTTTCCAAAATTACCAACATTCTCATAAGCACCAAATTTGATACTTTTTCTTGATCTCCATCCTGTTTAATGTTTCTGTAGCATTTGACACTGTTGAACTTCCTCTCCTCCTGGATATTCTCTTCTCTCTGGCTTTTTCTAACACTACTTCCTCTTTGTTCTCTAACCCTCTGATGTCTGGTTCCTTCTCAGTCTCCTTTTCTGGTTCTTCAATAACATCATGCAACTCACTGCAAATGTATCCTGGGGCTCTATCATGGACTGTCTCTCAGTGACCTCATCAGTGCCTATACATTCAATGATCACCTCTATGACTCCCAGAACTATATATTCAGCCCTAGCTTTTCTCTTGGGCTCTAGTCATGTATCTCCAACTTTCCTTTGTATATTTCCAACTGGATGTTCCATATCTTAGATGCAACATGTCCAAAACTGAACTCATTCTCTTTCTCCACAAAATCAACCTCCTTCCAAACTTCTCTATTACTCTTGAGGATGCCATCAAGGTTTCCAGCCACCCAGGTTCAAAACCTTGGTGTCACTCCTGACCTCCCACTGTCATTCAACTCCCCCCCTCCACCATCCAATCAGATGCTAAATCTTGGTGGGTTCTACCTTGATGATATCTTCATGATATGTCTCTTTCTCTATATTCACACAGATGCCATCCTAATTCAGGCTCTTATCACTCTTTGTCTTACTATTGAAGTAACATCTTAATTGTTCTTCCCGCCTCAAGTGTCTTCCTTCTTCAATTCATTTTCCATCAAAGTGATTTCCCTAAGATGTATATCTGACAATGTCATCTCCCTAATCTCTCCCCCAATTTAATAAATTCCAATGATTTCCCATTTCCTCTAAGATCAAATATAAGCATCTATTTAGGTTTTTTTTTAACTGCATATAGTCTTTATTCATGTTAGAAGGAACCACTACCAAAATGTTACAAAACAACTACCACACAGACTGCATGTGTATAGCATCTATCAGGCACCAATCCATTCAGGACCAGCCTATAGGTATGTGTGCAACTCAGGAGTTACTGGACACAACTTAACAGGCCCTGCTGTTCTTTCTAAAAGTTGTGAGTGTCTCCAAAGCTTTCCTGATTCCTGTCCTTCCTCTGATTCAGATGTATCTTTTGCAAAAAGTCCTTTTAGTTGCCCTTTACACTGATCACCAGCCTTACCTAGCATTTCTGATAGTATTTTCACAAAACTATTCCACTTTTTTCCTATTTCATTCTATTAGCTGCCTTTGCTTCAAGCTTCTACTGGATATGACTTTTTTAAAATAGATGGTCAGCAAGCTCCTGGTTCATCTATATCTTTCATTAGATAGAACCTCCTTTTCTTCCTCATAAGAATCATTCTTGCTACTTGAGCCTCTATCCTGTTTATGATTTCTTTTAAGTCAACCTTCCAAAATCAAGATTTTCTCTTCAGAGGAGATATCTAGGAGATGCTTAGATATCTACCATGCCCCTTACTGCTATATCTTGTCTCTCTCTTGGCTCTGTGGTTTATTTCTGGAACTTATCTTCCATTTCCTCTACCTGACTGGGTGATCTCTAGTATATTACCACTACTCTAACACTTCTATTCCTTTCTTCATTGATCATAATTCACATTGGTATGGATCACTTCAAGGTTTACAAAATGCTTTTCTCAAAATAATCCTATACTGAAAGCCCTAGTACAGAAATCCAAATCCCATTCTTGAATATTTTCTTAGTTTTTCTTTAATTTCCCATAGCCATCTTTCTCTATCTTTTCTTTAAAAAAATAAGGTTTTATTGATGTCTTCTGGTTTTGTTTTTACATCATCATAGTTACTTCTATTTAATTTTAAAACCTTTCACAATTTGACCCAAATCTGTCTTTTTTATACTGTTATACATTATTCCTTTTCCTGTACTCTACAATCCCCTCAAATTGACCATTTTCCTCATCTATGACACTTCTTTTCACCTTTGTACTGTCTCCCATACCTGAACTATACCACACACACACACACACACACACACACACACACACACACACACACACACACTTCACTGCTGCCTCTTAGAATCCCTGGTTTCCTTCAAAGCCCAATTCAAGTTGTACTTTCTAAGTGAAGCTTTTCCCCCAGCTGACAGTGCCCCTTTCCTCCCTAAGCTCCTGTAAGTCGTCCTCAGAAAGATAGAGGACAAGAGAGCAAGGGCCTACATGGAAGTGCCAGAATGTTGCTTTGTATAGAAACCTGCATGGAATTTTGGGATATAGAGCACATTCAATAGTGTCCCATGCCAGTTTCTCCCCACAAAGCAGAATTAAGCTCTTTTAGCCCCTGCTCAGCTGGTGGCTGAGTGTTTTGTCCAGGGAAGTTCCAGGCATTTTCCAACTACAATGACTCAAAAAGTTGAGGTTGGATGGTTTCCACCATTACCTCTTGCCCTGGGAAACCAGCTTCTTTACTGGGTGCTGGCTTCTCAGAACATTTCCTGGACTCACTAATATTGGAGCCTTGCCTATTTTTTGACCATGGTTCTCGATGAGTTGGCTGATCACTGCCAATCTCCACTGCCCCCAGGGATTCATACTGATGGGGATTTTTTTATTATTTTTGGCCGAAAATGGGGAAAAAGCAAATCCAGTTTGTGCTTGGCACAGGAATGCTTTGGCTGCCCACAATAACATGGGATAGATGCTGATTTGTGCCTGAGATGACCTCTTCAGACCATTCTTAGTTTTCTGTCCTTTCCCCCCATCCTGGCTGGAGCTGTGTCTGCATGAAAACACCGACAAAGTGCAGAATCAAGTGATTTATTGGTAATTAAGATGTTTTGCAACTTCCATTCCAGACTTGACCTGACCCAGGCATTCTTCTCTTCTAGTCGTTCCATTTAAAAAAACAACCCCCCCTTCACTAAAAGCTTGAAAGAAATAATATACTCTTTTTTAGACATCCCTAAACACTTTACACCTTCTCTTTCCAATCAAGTAATCAATCAAAAATATTTTTATTAAGTACCTACTATGTCAGATACTATGTTCCAGGAAAATAGAAGCACAAAGAATGAACCACCCCCTTCTCTCATGGCACTTACATCCCAACAGGAAAATTGGTAAATACATCTATAAATACATACAGAATGAGCATGAAAAGAATAAATACAAATAGCTACACAGTAGTTATACACAAAATAGTTTCAAAAGGAGGGCAGTGGGTGTTGGAGGGACCAGGAAATACTTTGTGGTGTTTGAACTATGTCTTGAAGGAAGAAGGGGAATTCTATGAGGTGGAGACAGGAAGGAAATGAATTCCAACCATTGGGGACAGCCAATGTAAAGACACAGAGATTGGAGGTGGAGAACTGTGGGTGAGGAACAGAGAGAGGACAATTGGACTGGATCATAGAGTATAAGAAGGGCAATAATACACACTGAGGCTATGAATACTCATTGTGTTTCTCATTTTAAATAATCCCTGCATTGCTGCTTGATCAACTCCTCCATGACCAAAATGGAAGATTGGTTGGGAAGGAGCATATACTTTATTTTATTCATGTCTGCAGGATTTTAAAAATATTTTGTATCAATATTCAGTAATGATATTGGCCCATACTTTTCTTTTTCTGATTTAATTTAGTCTTTTTCTCCCTTTTGGAAAATAGTTTATGTAGTATAAGGATTACTTCTTTGAACTTTTGGTACATATGGATTCCGGGACTTTTTTATTGCACTAACATGTTTAATTTCATTTTATGACATTGTTTTATTGTATTATCTATTTCCTGTTTTGTCAATTTGACTTGGAGGCAGGGGTGCCAGAGTGAGGGAGGATCCAGCCTTTTAATTGCACTGACTAAGGGAACTTCCAGTGAGGAAATTCCCTCTCCTAATATATAACAATTTCTACAATTTTTAGTTTTAAAGAGTGCCTTTAGGAAACAATAGATTACATGACTTGCTAAGGGTACCACAGTCCATTTTTGTCAGAAGTAGGATTTAAACCCAGATATTCCAGAGTCCAAGACTGGCCTTGCTTCATTGTGCCATGATCCTTGGTTATTTTACAAGTATTTATCTATGTATGTTAAAAGTTTTGTTGATGTATAACTATGTATCAGCCCCTCATAAATTTCCTATTTTCTCTTATTAATTGTGATGTCCCCTACTATATGATTTTGATAATTTGATTTTCTTTCCTTTTTAGAGTAAATTTTAATTGTCAATTTTATCAGTCTTTTCAAAAATAGTTATTTTTAATAATTAGGATTATAGTGTTTAAGCTGAAGAGGACCTTAGGGGCCATCAGTTCCAACTGCCTCATTTCACAGATGAGGAAACTGAAGTAAAAATATTATCATCTATTCCCATACCTATCTCCTATCCTCTCATATCTCTCCCTATTTCCTAAGTCTATTCATCATATTCTCTATAATCTCCAATCTCTCCACTCTCTATACTTTCTCCAGTTCTCATTTACTCTGACCTCCAAGTCCGTTCAAACTCTTGACTAACTCTCTGTCTCTCTGTATAAATATAGATATAATATATTATACACATAATATATGTATGTGTTTAATACATACAGATACAATAATAATTCTTAATATTTATATAACACTTAATATGTGTCAGGAGCTATTTTAAACCTGTTATAATTATTTTGTCATTTGATTCTTGCACAACCCTGAGAGATCATGTTATTAGTATCCCCATTTTACAGATGAGGAAATTAAGACAAATAGAGGTTAAGTGACTTGTGCAGGGTCACATATTTTCTAAGTGTCTGAAATCATATTCAAACTCAAGTCTTCCTGATGCCAGGCCCAGAACTCTATCCACTGGATCATCTAGATGCCTTGTGAACCGACTACCAAGTCTTGATTGATACTACTTCCCACAACTTCTTCTTTCCTTTGATTGGATGGCTGGAGGGCAGAGTAACAAACTCCTCCTGATGACTTCCTTCATAAAGGGTAGACTCTGGACTCAGCTCACTCCCCTTTGCATCTGCTTCCCTGCTTGGTTTCAACTCCATGGGACAAGATGCTAGGGCACCAACTACCCTCTGGTGTCCCATCCTTCCTCCTCTTCCTTTCCTGTCTCCTTTTGTGTCTTATCTCCTCCTTTAGATTATTAGTTCTTTAATGGCAGGAACTATCTTTCTTTTTATTAATTGTATCCTTAAGACTTGGCTAGGTGACTCAACAAAGAGAGCTCTGGGCTCTGTCAGGAAGACCTGAGTTCAAATTTGGCTTCATACTAGCTATGTGACCTTGGGCAAATCACTGAAACTCTGTTTGTCTTAATCTTCTGAAGAAGGAAATGGTGAACCACTCCAGTATCCTCCTGAAGAAAACCCCAAGGAAAGTATGATCCATGGGGGTCATAGAATGTTGGACACAATCGAACAACAACAACAGTGCTTAGTATAGTGCCTGGCACATAGTAAATGTTTACTAAACGTTTATTGGATTGGTTTGGATTAGACTTGATCAATCCTACCTTCTCCTTAAAAATCTCTTCTTGTATCTCTCTTCTCTTTCATAGTCATACTTTAAAAACAACAAAAAAGCTGTCTACACTCATTATCTCTACTTTCTTACCTCCCACTCACTTCTCAACTCCTTCTCCTCTAGTTTATCTCCATGGTTCAATTGACATTGCTCTCTCTAAGATTACCAATAATCCCTTAATTGCCAAATTTTATAACTTTTCCTTAGTACTTATCCTACTTGACCTCACAGTCGAATTTGACACTGTTGCCCATCTCTTCCTCTTAGATACTCTTTTACTGGGGTTTTCATGACACTGTCCTCTCTAGGTTTTCCTATCTCTTTGGTCATTCCTTTGTAGACTTATTTGTAGGATTTTCACCTTTCTCTCATCCCTTATGTTTAAGTATACCTCTGGGCCCCATTCTGTTCTCTGAATGATTTTTCTGACTTCTATGAGTTTGGTTCTCACCTATATGTAGATAACTCCCAAATCTATCTATCCAACCCTAGTGTCTTTCCTGAACTCCAATTCCACAATAACTACTCATTGGACATATGCAGTGAGATGCCTTGTAGGTATCTCAACATGTTTGAAACATGTTTTACTTAAACTCTTTCTTCTTTCTCACTAATTTATTTCTCATAGTCACCCAAGTACCCAAACTTAGAAACATCCTCTACTCTTGTTTCTCCATGATCCCTAAGGGCCAAATAAGTTGACAGATCTTATCTATTATACTTGCACAACAGTGCTTAAATCCTCTCCTTCACCCTCCTCACCCAGTTACCAACCAAATTCAAGCCTTCATCACCTCTTGCCTGTATTGTTGTAATTGGTCTCCTTGACTTCAGTTTCTCTCCTTGTCTTCAGTCTTTTTCCTCCCCAATCCATATACCAAACAACCACCATCTTGGCTTTCCTGAAGCACAGTTCTGACCATGTCACTCCCCTGCTCAAGAAGCTTCAATGGTTCATTCTTGCCTCTACAATAAAATACAAGATTCTCTGTTTGGCTTTTAAAGCCCTTCACAGTATAACTCCAGCCTACTTCCCTAGCTTATTTCCTTTTACTACATCCTTTACACACTATAAATTCCAGCAAAACTGGTCTGCTTACAGTCCCCCATATAGAACTTTCTACCTCTTGTATCCATGCTTTCATAAAAGCTGCTCCCCCCGCCATGTCTAGAATATAGTCTCTCTTCACTTCTGCATTGTAGAATACCCAGCTTCCTTCAAAGCTCAGCCCCAGTGCCTCCTCCTAGAGGAAGTTCTTTGCAATCCTTCTAGAATAACTATATATATTCTATATTTAAATTCCTATGCATATGATGGTTTTGCCGCATAGAATGTGAGCTTGAGGACAGGTATTGTTTCTTCTTTTTTTTTTTTGTCTTGCCACCTATTATAGTGTCACCATTTAGGAAACAGAATAAATATTTGTTGAATAAATTCTTGTGGAATATGTGCATTATGAATGAATGAATGAATGAATGAATGAATGAATGAATGAATGAAATTACTATGACTGAACCAATCTGAACACCATTTTTCCAGGTTCATGTGTTTCTATCTCATGCAGGTTCATTTGTGTAGGATATGGAATGACAAGCAACGTAGTTTGAATTTTGTTGTAGAAGAAAGAAGTAACCAGAAAATGCAGGGAGATAACTAAAGATTCACATTTCCCCAAGATATTGGGGGCAAGGATTGTGGGGAAGGGGAGTTGCTTTCTTCTGTTGAATTCCAATTCTTTTTGAATATTTTGATTCTTCCTATTCTCAAGTAAACTTTTTATGCAGAGAAAAAGTTAAAACAAACAAATACATATAGAAGCAGAAAGGGAAGCAATTAAAATCATGAGTAGAAGATTTTGAATGAATGAATGAAGATTAGATGGGTAAAATCTAAATTATTTGCACCCAACAGTAAAAAAAAAAACAACCCACAAATCTCAAAGGCCAAAGTAATTGGGTTTGACATTTCCTACATGAATGACTGTGGGCAATTCACATAACTGTGGGGAACATCAATTTCCTTATGTCTAAAATGGAATAATAATACTTAATTTAAAGGGTTTTTGTAAGGAAAGTGCTTTGTAATCCTTAAAGCATTATAAAAATGTGAATAATTTTTATTAGATTAAAGGCCCCATGAGGAACACACAGTAGGCAATTAATAAATGTTGAATGACTTCGGCTGAGAGTAGTCTCTTGGTAATAGATTAATCACTTCCAACTATTTGAAGTTCAAGCTGTTAAAACTCTGGCCTCTACCTAACTGTCCTGGATTTGAACTCAAGTGAAAAAAACAAAAAAGCACTTAAATTCCTCCTGCTGAGTTCTGAAAAAGTGTTCTGTACTCTCTGTGTCCTGGGGTGGCTTTCTAACTATCACTCTGCTCTGTAGTCAACTATGTTTAAGACATTCTCCTCCATCATCTTCCCTTTTGAAATCCCCCACTGGAGGAATAATTGCCCCACACAGCAGGAACACAGGGTACAAAGAGGAAGCTCAGCCAGATCCAGTATAAGAGTAGTATTCTAATCACATTGTGGGGTCTCTTAATAGCCTTTGGTCTTGTTTTGTTTTAATAATTTTAAAATTTAATTTTTTTGTAACATTGTAACCTCCAAACTGTTTCCCTCCCTCCCTTCCCACCCCACCCTAGAGAAAGCCTCTATTTAACATAGATATGATTATATATCTGTGTATATATGTGTTAGATGTGTGTATATGTGTATATATATATGTGTGTGTCTATGTCTCTGTATGTATTCATATGTGCATATATGTATACATGTATGTAAAGTTATAATATGCATGCTTCTATTTATCAGTTCTTTCTCTGGAGATGGATAGCATCTTCCTCATAGGTACTTTGTAATTGATTTGAGCATTTATAATACTCAGAATAACTTCATTGTTCACAGTTATTCTTCAAACAATGTTGCTATAAGTGTATGCAATGTTCACTTGGTTCTGCACATTTCACTCTTCATTATTTCATGCAAATCTTTCGATGTTTTTCTAAAATCAACCAGTTCATCATTTCTTACAACACAGTAGTACTCATCATAATCATCTACTATCACTTGTTCGGTCATTTCCCAGTAGATGGGCATCCCCTCGATTTCCAGTTCTTTGCCACCACAAAGATAGCTGCTGTAAACATTTTATAATATATAGGTTCTTTTCCTTTTTCCCTGATCATCTTGGGAAACACATCTAATAGTAGAGCCTCAGTTCTTTAAAAAAACACATCTATATGTGCAACACAATAGTCTGGCACCCTGGTTCATCATCACTATTAGAAATTATTTGAACACTGTAACAGATGGGAATGGTACAAAGTTGCATGAGATATTGCCCTTACCCTGAAGCAATGGACGGTCCCATTGGGAAAATGTCTCATATACTTTTTTTTTTTAATTTACAGATCAAGACAGGATAGAATGCAAATGCCAAATACTCAACAGGCCTTTATTAAGACTTATTATGGGCCAGGAACTGTAGTCGGCACCAAATGAATGCTACGGACAAGGGACACCAAAGTACTCCAGAGGCAGGTGTGCCATGGAGAAAAAAAAATGCCAAATTAGGCATCCAGAGAACTGAGCTTGAATTCTGACTCTGCCATTTTCTCTAAACTCTCAAGTTACTTAATTTCTTAGACTTATTTATATGTAAAATAAAAGTGGTAGATTCAATTATCTCTAAGGCCCTTTTTCTCTCTAAAGTTGTGATTCTCTGAGGAAGAGATATCTCCCAGCTAGGGGAATCAGAAAAGACTTTGTGGAGGAGATAGGATTATTTGAGCTGGGACTTGAAGGATGGGTAAAATTTTAAGAGGTGAAAACATGAAGGAATGGTATTCTAGGCAAGGGGAATGGGAAAAGGTGTAGAGGTAAAAAAGTACAAGGTGTGATGAGGAGACATTGAATGAGCCAAGCTTTTGGAATAAGGTTCATATAAAGGAATAGTGTGAGGAAAGGCTAGAAAGACAGATTGGGAGCAGGTTGCTAAAGGCCTTTAATTTCAGGCTGCAAAGTTTGGAATATATTTTTAAGCAATGAGGAGATATTGAAGATTTTGGACACAGAAGTAATGAGCAAAGAAATTTGGGATATGGGGAAAACTAACCTGGCAGCATCACCAACACATTTGAACTCTCCATGCATGACATGGGGCAAAGGCTTACTTTAATTCCAGCAATATACAGGTTTGAGTTAGAGTAGGGGAAGAGTGGTCACCACTACAATAATTTGTGTACCTCTACCCAACACAAAGATACACAAAAGTAAATGTACCAATGCACATGTATCTACAAGTAGACCCCTAAGCACACATAGGTTGGGTTGCTATACATCAGGCATACTGATCCAGGCCTACATCTTAAGTAACCCTCATTTCACCATGACTCATCTGTAGGGCAGAGACATAAGGTGGAAAGCCAGAATTCTTGGCCTTGTTTCCTGGTGCTTCAACCTATAACCTGAAAAGCACACCAACCAAATTTTGGGGTCTCCATTCAAGTCAACTATGACTATAAAGACAGGAATAAATGAAAACAGACAGCTAATATGTATATATGTAAGCATGAATGTATATGTATATATATACACACGCACACACACACTCATACACACACACACACACACATATATATGTATATATATGCATGTATATACATGTAAATGTAAGAAAATTGGGGAAAACTTAGGAAAACTATGCAGAGGGGTCTCTGAGGTCTTTGTTGCTACTATCTCTCATCTCACCTTTGCCGAATGCCAGGAAGCCATGGCCCTTTCTGGACTCCCAGCTGTGAGAAGGCCCTGTATCCTGGATTGGGGGATGGAGCAAAAAGACTGTTGGCAGGAGAAAAGAGAGAGTGAGGCCTGGACAAGCTCATGGGGCAGTATTTTCCCCAACTCCCCCGTTAGCTCTTGTTGCTCCCTGGGCCCCCAAACAAGAGGCCACTCATAGAATATGGCTCAGAAAAAAGGCACCATTGTATGGAAGGCCCAGGGGCTCTCCTGGGGCTCTGGTGAGGGACGGAGACAAGAGAAGCCTCACTTGGCCCAACAAGGTCTAGACTAAAGCTGGCACCTGGAGAGGGACAGTTTCCCAAGCAGCTTATCCAATCAAAGTACCCCCAGAAAGTTCAATGTGAGATAAAGTCTTCCTCTTCCTGCCTAATTAGATGTTCCCAGAACCTCTTCACTACCAGCCCCTGTCCTGGAGTTGCCCTCACTGAAAAGAGCTGGTTGTCCCCTTATGGCACTAATCCTAACCTTATCTCAATTTTCTGAGGCCCTGAAACAGAATGCAAGTCTAACCTGGAGCAGCCTGGAGAATCAAAGCAAAGGACCCAGGAGAGGCTGCCTTGCTGGGCTCCTATCCAAGACACTGACTTCCTTCCCAAAAGACCCCACATTCTTCTTGAAGGCCAGACCTCAGGCAGTTCTGTCCCTAGTGTCTCCAGCTGGTACGTCACACCTGTGTATCACATTCTATAACCTTATGACCTTTACTGACCTCTGCAAATGCTTAGTTTTGCATCTTTAAAGAGGAGTCCACATGGTATTTGAGGAGATTCAAGGAGAAAATTCAGGGAAGAAAAAAAGAGCCCAAGAATCCCTTAAGGAATCCCCACTTCATATCTAGCAGGACCTGAGGGGGTCACACTGGTATGTGCTCTCAGGAGAAGACACTAACCAAATGCAAATGTCACTACCATGACCAAAAGCCTTCCTTTTCCATTCATACTATCTCTCATCCTTGTACCAGAGGAAGCTAGATGTTGCAGTAAATAGAGACCTGGACCTGGAATATGGAAGATCTGAGTTAAATCCAACCTCCAACACTTTTTGGCTGTGTGACCTTAGGTAAGTCACTTAATCTCTCTTTGCTTCAATTTTGTTAATTGCAAAATAGGAATGATAATAGTACCTATCTCCCAGGGTTGTTATGGGGATCACAGTAGGTGGTATATAAATGCTTATTCCTTTCCCTTTATACCATTCCCATGCCCTTTTTCTATAAGACAGTCAAAATGGTTTCATTATTGAGAAAACAAAAACAAAAAGAGGGTGTCATTTACAGGCTGGCTTCCAATAGACCCCTGACAATGCATCCCCTGGTCATGAACCTCCTGGCCATCTTCCTGACACTCTATCCTGCTACTTCTATTGTATTGAAGCTGGACCTCAAATAACCATGCACTGGAAGAATTAAGTCACTCAACTTTGGAACTCCTACCCTGGAGACTTGCTGCACTGATTGGTGAGAGTCCATTTTATCAAACTGGCCTGACAAGAGGATTCATACTAGTCATCTTCCCCCCATGCTGTCACTCTCCACTTCTTGCTCTAGAAATATGACTTGAATCAGCATTACCATTTTTTTCCTGAAAAGGGTATGACATTTCATTGCTCTATGGCTCCCCACACCATCCCTTGATTTCCCAGACCAAAACACTTTTCCCTACCCACCACTTTCCTGAAGGTTACCATCTGATATTAGAATTAATCAACCAACATTTATTGGAAATAATGGAAATTCCTTGAAGACAAGGATTGTATTTCTTTTTACTTAGTGTGGTGCTTGTCACATTATAATGCTTAATAAATGCCTTTTCATTAATGCATTCATTCATTCATTTAGTAAGGACAGAAGAAAACCTGACCTCTTTTCATAATTAAATGAGCCATTTCGGCTGTTCCATGGCTTGTGATCTGCGTCACTCCATCCCCAGAAAAAGATGGCCTAGAAGTTGGAGATCTCCTTGGAAAAAACTGTCTAAATGCCTTCACCTCCTCCCCTCTCACTCACTTTTAAACCCTCTGAAATCTGGCTTCCCATCTCATCACTCAACTGAAATTGCTATCTCCACAGTTACCAATAATCTAATTACCAAATCTAAAGGACTTTTTTCAGTCCTCATCCTCTTGAGCCTTCTGTAGCCACTGACACTGAATCACCCTCTTGTCTCTGGGTTTTCGTGACACTGCTGTCTCCTGGTTCCTTTTCCTGTCTGACAGCTTCTTTTTAGTCCTCTTTCCTGATTTGTCATTCATGCAATACCCACTAATTGTAGGCATACCTTCCCAAAGCTTTGTCACTGTCTTCTCGTGTATCTCTATACTCTGTCACTTGGTGACCGTAACAGTTCCTATGATTCAATTCTATTATCTAGGCAAATGACACTCAAATCTACATATCAAACCATAGTCTGTCTCCTATCTATTGGATATTTCAATCTGGATGTCCCAACAGGCATCTCAAACTCAGCAAGTCCAAAACAATTCATTATCTTTGCCCAAAAGCTACTCCTCTTCCAAATTTCCGTATTACCATGGTAGGTATAACCATCCTTCCATCCTGCGCCCCACCCACAATTCACAACCTCACTGTCATCTTTCACTCCTCACTCTGACCCCACACATTCATTCAGTCATTGTCATTTCTGTCTTATCATCTTTCTTGTCAATTCTGCACCATCTCTCACATCCCACCTTTTCTCTCCACTTCCCACAGATACCACCCTCATAACATCCTTTTCTCACCTACTTTCTAAAGAGTTTCCCTTTTTCAGATTTCTCTCCAGTCCAATCCATCCTCCACAAAGCCTCTAAAGGATTTTCCAAAAACTCAGGACTGATCATATCTCTACTTTGTTCAATAAGATCCAGAGATAACCTTTTACCTCTAGGATTATATATAAATTTCTCTGACATTCAAATCTCTTCACAACCTGGACCTTTCCCACCTTTTTAGTCTTCCCTCCATGTGCTATACAGTCTAGTCATAGAAATTCACTTGCTATTTCATCTACATCTCTGTGCCTTTGCCCTGACTGAATACTGTCCCTCTGCAGCTCTGGCTCTTAGAATTTCTCATTTCCTTCCAGAATCAGTGCAGGCAAGACCTTTTTAAAAGGTCTTTCCTGATTCTCCCAGCTGGTAGTGCCTTCCCTCCCCATGGTAGCATACATACATTTATATTGTCTCTACTTATAGATACACATACTATCACAAGGTTTGACTGTAAATTCCTTAAGGACAGGGATTGTTTCACTTTTTTTGCATTCTCAATGTTTAATACAGTGACTGGTATGTATGTGCACGTGCACACACACACACACACACACACACACACACACACACACACACGAGTAATAAATGCCTGTTGACTGATTGATCCCTACTGGTCTAAGGATGAGAGAAGGCAGGGCAGGTGTTATGCTCAATTTAGGCCTACTGAAAGAGTAGTTCCTATGCCTCATTTCCCTTCTCCTTAGCCCCTTATTTTCTCTCTATGGCCCTGCCTTAATCGTGTGTGTCTGTCTGTCTGTCTGTCTCAAATTGCTTCTCTTTTCTATTTAATTTTTTCATTCATCTTCTACTATACTTTTCCAATTTTCCTTTCACAAATACCTCTAATCATGAGCATTCAAAGTCAGTCCCAAAGATATATATGGGTGAATATAAGTACAGACACACACAGAGGGGAAAATGGTGTTATCCTGGGGTGAGTGTTTGTCTATGTGCTGAAAAATTAAATTATCAACCCTTAGAGCAAAGGGCTCTCTTTCTGCCATAAATGAAAGATTAGCTGCTGAACCTAGAATTTTACCAGATTCTTTGAGAAGCATTTTTTCAGTCTTTCCTCCTCTACTGTCTCATTTCCTACAACCTTCAAACATGTCCATTACTCCCTACCCTAAAAACACCCTTTTTCAATCCTTCCATGCCTGCTAACTATTGTGCTCTATCTCTTCTGCTCTCTGTAGTGAAACTCCTCAAAAACAACTATTAAGAGGTGCCTCTACTCTCTGTCTTCTCACCGTCTTCTTAAACCCCTGGAATCTGACTGCTGATCTTATCATCCCACCAGAACTACTCTCTCCAAAGTTATTAATGATCACTTTGCTGCCAAATTCAATGGCCTTTTCTCACTCCTCATTCTCCTTGACCTGTCTGCAGCCTTTGACACTGATGATCACTCCTCTTTGACTCTCTTCTCTCTAGGTTTTTAGGACATCACTCTCTCCTGGTTCTTCTCCTATATCTCTCTCCATTCCTCCTCTGTCTCTGTGTCCTTTGCTGTATTCTTCTCACACTCTCTTACCATAGGTATCCTGCAAAGTTCTGTTCTAGGCCCTCTTCTCTCCTCCTTCGATACTACTTCACTTGGTGATCTCATCAGTTCCCATGGATTTAATTACCCTCTCTATGCGGATGATTCTCACATCTACCTATTCTGCCCCAAACTCTCTGCTGACCTCCAAATCTCACATCTCCAATTGCCTTTCAGGCATCTTAAACTAGAAGTCCAGCAAACATCTTAAATATGTCCAAAACAGAATTCATTATCTTTTCCCCCTCAATCCTACACACACACACACACACACACACACACACACACACACACACACACACACCCCTTCTCTATTACTGTAGGGGCCACATCACCTTCCCAGTTCTGCAGCCTCACAGCCCTGGACTCACCACACCTCACTATCTCTCAACCCTCATATTCAAGCTGTTGCCAAGGTCTGCTGATTTCACCTTTACGATATCTCTCATACACACCCCTTTTCTCCTCGGACACCTCAGACGCTCATCACCTCACACCTGGACTACGGCAATAACCTACTTGTGGGTCTACGTGTCTCAAATCTCTCTCCAATGCAATCTACCCTCCATTTAACCCCTAATGTGATTTTCCTAAAGCATAGGTCTGATCATGTCACCACTCTCTTCCCCAACCCCCCACACGCACAATAAACTCCAGTAGTTTCCCATATTGCCTTCAGGAGCAAATACAAAATGTTCTGTTTGGCATTCAAAACCCTTCATAACCAATTCCCCTCCTACCTTTCCAGCCTTCTTGTGCCTTACTTCCTGAAATATACTCCAATCCATTGACATTGACCTCCTGGATGTTCTATAAAAAAGAGACCCCATCTCTCAGCTCTGGTCATTTTTTCTGTCTATTCACCATGCCTAGAATGCTCTTCTTCCTCTTCTCCAACTACTGAGGTCCCTAGATTTCTTTAAGTCCCAACTAAAATCTCTCCATCTACAGGAAATCTTCTTCTATTACCCCTCTTAATTCTAGTGCCTTCCATCTATTAATTATTTCCCATTTCCCCTGTATATCTTCATTTGCTTATTGCCTCCCCCATTCAATTGTAAGCTCCTTGAGGGAAAGGGCTGTCTTTTGCCTCTTTTTGCGTATCATCAGCACTTAGAACACTTAGAACCTGGCACATAGTGGGTACTTAATAAATTTTGGTCAATTGATATTCATCATTCCCATACAGAGAAAAAGGAAGCAGGAAATATGATTGGGTTTGGTATAAAAACCTAAAATGAATGAAACTAAAGATCAAAATCCCAGAATAGACATTTAATGTGCTGAAGAGTACTTACCATCTTTCTCCAAAACTGACCCTTCTCATAAATGTTGCTATTTCCACTCAGAACGCTACCATCTTTCAGACACCTGGATTCCCATCCTCAAAGTCATCCTCCATTCTTCACCATTCCTCATCCCCATTTATCCAATCACTTGCCACATCTTATTGATTCGACCTCCAGGACACCTCTGGTACCTGTTTGCTTCTCTCTGCTCAGACGACCACCACCCTGGCTAGCTTAAGGCCTCATCAGCTCTTGCCTAAACTATTGAAGTAACCTGTTTTGTCTTTCAGCCGCAAGCTTCTCTACTCTTCAGTTCATCCTCCACGAAAATCCTCCTCCAAAGTAATTTTCCTAAAGCATAGGGCCCACAGCATTCTCCTACTCAATAAACTCTGGTGGTTCCCTATTATATCTAGAACCAAATACAAACTCTTCTGTTTGATATTTAAAACCAACCTACTTACCCTGTCCTATGATAGTTTTCTGCTTGCACACTCTTTGGTCTAGCCAAATTGGTTCCCTTACTATTCTTCATAAACAACATTCCCATCTCCTGTCTCCATACTCGTGCATTTGCTGGGCCCCTCAAATATACTGCCTCCACGTCTTACAATCCCTAGTTTTCTTCAAAGCTCAGTTCAAGCACCACCTTCTACATGAGGCCTTTATCACCCCAGCTGCTAGTGTCTTCCCCCTGCAAAAACAAAACAAACAAAAAACCTTATATTTATTTTGCAAGCTCCTCAAAGCAAGAACTGGTTCATTTATCTTTTTTTTTGTCCTGTATTCTCAGTGCCTAGCACAGTACCTGGCATACAGTAGACTTTTAAAAATGCTTTTTGATTGATTGAAGCCTGAGCAAAACCAGACACAAGTATTATATTATTCTTATCTGACTGAATTGTGAACCATATCACAGTTTTAAAAAGGAAGCATCTAGCAAAACCAATTTTAACATGGGCTATACCTGTATATTTTCTAAAACTATAGAACCGTGAAAAAAACCAGATCATACAAATTATCCTGAAATCCAAAATCCTGCCCAAAACTGACATTTCAATTATTTAAAATCCCTAGCTTTGGAATAAAAATGGGGAGAATGGCAGAGTATATAGAACATTCGGCCCAAATTAGAGAGAGCTATTCTTTCAGGGACCTTGCTCTTGTCCTTAATAATGCTTTGGCAGCAAACAGGACTTTATAGCAGTGGTTAGAGGAGGTTCTCTTGTGTTCTGTGAGCAGACAAGTGGAGATATGCTAATGCAACAGTGATAGCGGGTCCAGAGCTTCTGTTTTCCTATTGGTCAGTGCCCGAATGAAGCCCATTGATGTTAATTGCATGGGGGGCAAGGGCGCCTCTTGGTAACAGGAGGGAAGGTGAAATAGCCCTAGAATAAAGGCCTCCACTGTGGGCTCACATGTCAATATTTATACCCCTTTCTGGGACAGGCAACAAAAATATAAAGGCACAAAAGAGGAGGCTTGGTCAAAGCCAGCCTGTGACAATATCAGTATGAGAAGAGCCAATGAACAACCTTTTGGCCCCTGAAATCTTATGTTCTGACTGGTGCTCAGAGGTTTCTGATGGAGGAGAATTTCCATTTTGCAGATGCCTTGCGATTATTAACAAGGAAGGATTGGATCCCTTGCATGTTGATTTAGGTGTTTCAAGGAAGGCAGATGACTTTGATCAGAACAACCCCTGTGCATGCAGACTCCTGAACCTGAATCTGTCATCCTGACTAGGGCTGCCTGGGGCTTCCCTGAGCTAAAAAGATACATGGAAACCTGAACATCAGGCACCAGATTCTCAGAGGAAGATGCAGTGTATGTGGCTGGGGGTAGGGCTGGGAAGAATTAAAAGGCCTAACTTCCTTCAAGGCTCAAGTCATATGCTACATGCACCACCTCCTATGGGAAGCCTTTTGTCCCCCATTTGTTAATTCTCTCTCTTTCTTCAAATTATCTTGTATAAACTTAATCATATTCGTGTGATATCATTCCAGTAGAATGTAAGATCCTTGAGGGCAGAGGTTGTTTTCTATTTTGCATGTTTTTGTTTTTCATTTCATATCACTTATCTTCAGAGCCTAGCACTGTGTCTTGCTTAAAGTAGATAAATTCTTGTTGGAAGAAATCCTTCCTGGTCCCGAGTTCAGGAAATTCCTGTAACAGTGCTGAAGGGATTATAATCTGACTGTGTAGCTAGGTGGTACAGTTGATAAAGTACCTGGCCTGGAGTCAGGAAGACCTGAGTTCTTCAAATCCAGCCTCAGAGACTTACTAGATGCCAAACCCTGGGGAAGTCACTTAACCCTGTCTTTTTAAATTCCTCATCTTTAAAATGAACTGGAGAAGAAAATGGCAAACAACTTCAGTATCTTTGCCATGAAAACCCCAAATGGGGTCATGGAAAGTCGGACATGACTTAAACAATACAACAACATGCTGCTACAGCCCAGGTTCTAATGTATGGGCATGTTCACTGCTTTTTAGAATGTATTTGAAGTCAAACATTGGTGATATTTAGAAAACAACTCTGTGTACTCAAGGTGCCCAAAGCCCTAAGCAACATTTTGCCCATTTATTACATACATTTCCTTTAGACTGAAATTCATGAAATGGGTGTCTCTCTGGGGTTTTTCAGTTAGCACAATAATGAGCTCACTTTCCTCTGTAATGAAAACCACTTCTAATTTCTTTCCCTCTTAACCTGTTGTTGTTCAGTCAACTGAAGTGCCACCTTGAGAGGGAACTCAATACTTCTCTTTTATCTACCTTGTGTATACTGACATGTTTATATGTTGTCTCACCAAATAGAATGTACACCCTTTAGAGGAAGGATAGTTTCTCTTCTATTTCTGTATCCTGACTTCCTGGCACATATTAGATGCTTAAATATGTTTGTTGATTGATTGATTGATTTTTCACATTCAGACACTAAATCTATGTATTACCTTAGCCAATCACTACATCTCTGTAATGGTAATGGGAATTTGAAGACCTTCCCTGCTTTGAAAATATACTCTGCCCCCTAATAGGCTGAATGTAATCACATGAAGACTGTGGTGGGAGGAGTCTGCTGAAGGGTGGAGCAGAGCCCACAGGAAGCTGGGAGTCAGAGCAAGTTAAATGGCTGGGAGGAGAATTTGTTTCTGAGGAAGACAGAGAGCCTTGTGAGTAAATATTAGTCTTGTATTTGTTTGTGGGAAGGTGAAAGGATGGTGTGGCTCTCTGTTACATTGTGGTGCATTAACTTCTATGTTGCTATGATAGATTTGGTTTCCTGGTGTTGGGATTCAGTTTTCTGGTGTCTGAATAAATGTTTTGCTTCTGTCTTCTATATGGAGAGTCTGTTATATTTTGCAGTTGAGCATTATGCAGGTATATTTATAGTGATCATGGGCACTGTGAATATTGCATTGGAACTACAATCTCCTAGTCATTACTTTCCCTATGTATAAAATGAGAGAGGTGACCTCCAGGGTCCCTTTTAGCTCTATCCATGTTGTATGTGCCAATGGGAATCAATTTCCTTGTCTATAAAATGAAAGAGTTGGTTTAGCTCCAGGTGACATCTAAGGTCCTTTCTAGCTCTAAGGTTCTATATCATATGTACTACTGGGCATTAATCTCCTTGTGTAGAAAATTAAAGAGTTGGTCTAGCATTAGATGACCCCCAGCTCCTTTTAACCTCTAAGCTTCCAGGTCATATATACTACACTGAATAAGGATACATGACATTTAACATTAATAGTTCATAAATGGTCATGTTGTAGTTGTGGCCTGATTGTTCAGGAAGTCTGATTATTAACTTGAACAGAAAAACCTATTCCCCAATAGTTATGATCAAACAAGAATTTATTTTGGTAATTAAACAAATTCAATAACACACACTTATTAAGTACTCTCCACTAGAAATACAAACATGAAAACTGAGACATTCCCATATTCAAAGAGATTACAATTTAATGGGTAATGAAGGAGAAATGGCACAACAAATATGTCTGATTCAAGATAATGTGATGGGGCAGAGGAGAGATCCATATGAAATGTTTAAAGAAAATTTGAGGAAGGAGTGTTTACATAACACATATGCTCAATTCTTCAACTCAAAGCTTGGAGTATAGAATAGGTTCTAATAAACCTTTTTAGAGGGGGCAGCTAGGTGGCACAGTGGATAGCGTGCCAGGCGTGAAAGTAAGGAAGACTCATCTTTCTGAGTTCAAATCTCAGACACTTACCAGCTGTCTAGACCCTAGACAAGTCACTTAACACTGTTTGCTTCAGTTTCCTCAACTGTAAAAAAAAATAAATTGGAGAAGGAAATGTCAAACCACTCTAGTATCTTTGCTAAGAATACCCCAAAAGGATCATCAGACACCACTGAAACAACTGAAAAACATTAAACCTTTAGATAGCTGTTGGAGGTAGGAGGGCAATTACAACTTACTCATTTACTTGTCAGGTGACCTTGGACATGTAACCTAACTTCTTCCAGACTCAGGAAAAAAGGATCATAATAAGCTACACTTGCCTCAAAGGATTGTATATTGTCTGTGAATGCATATTATTATTTAAATATAAAGAATGCCCAGTTGTTGAATGCTTTCTGTGTTTGAAGCCAAAAGACCTAATGTGAATGCTTTTCCCTGGCTCTTGCTAACTGTGTGACCTTGAGTAAGGAAGCTAACCTCTCTAAACCTCAGTTTCTTCTTGAGTATAAATAAAAGGGTGATATCAGGTAACCTCCATCATCCTTTCCAACTCTAAATCTGTGATCTATAATACTGTCATTATAGGATGTGGTACAAGAAGAATTTATAACATTCATCTGCACTTAGCGACTGCTTTCTTTCCCCTTCCTGCCAAAATTAAGGTGGTTAGGAGTAACCTTTGAGGATCTCCAAGGGGGTAGAGTGCTATGCCTAGATGATCTCCCACAACAGTCTGCAGGGCTCCTGGGGAGTATGTAGCAGATATTTCTTTCTTCTAGACTCTGGAATGAACATTTCCCATCATGCAGTGGGAATCAGCCTCATGAAATAACAGATTGTCTCCTTGCAGGTCACTTGCCAAACAGATGATGAGAACTCGGGCCTTTGGGCCTGCCCAACCTTAGCCTCATTATCACCCCAAGGCCCTCCCATTTACCAACACTATATTAAATACTTATTAAAGGGATATCCGTGGGTAGGGGACATCACTGGATGTGGCTACCAGCCAACCACTTTGTTCACAATGAATCTGTCTGATGGTTATGGCAGATCCATCAATATCAGTGATCAATGTTATGATTAAGGTCAACAAGGCTGACCAACAGTACTTAATGGGCATCCATCCTTACAGTCTCTGGTTTGGCTAAATTCCATCCCAGGCAACTAAGATTAGACAACCCTTAGAGGGAAACTAAGAGAAGTCCCAGTGGTCTGATATCTACATAATTTTCACAGATGGGGACATCTTTATATATAAGGAAGCCCAGGGATGCCAGGGAATAAAGCAGCAATATCTCATGGTACCATAAGACAAACAAGCTTGAAGAAACATTGGGTTTTCCATAGTTGTCTTTATGTAGTCCCACATATTAGACTGTGAGCTTCTTGCTAGTTGGTATTGGGTATTTGGGATTTTTGTTATTGTTTTGCCATTTTAAAATATTCTCAGCATTTAGCACAATGCCTGGCATATAGTGAGCACTTAATAAATGCTTGTTGATTTGTTGACTTAAGGAAATATCTAGGTCAAAGAGAGGACATCAACAGAGCTAACTACTGAACCTTCTCTACCCTCTTAAAACTACTCCTGCTTGCAAAAGGAAAAATAGTCACAGCTGTTGCACCACTGGGATATAGAGTATGTGGCAGCTGCTGGGTCCCCGTCAACAGTTGTTGGGTTTGGCAGCTGTGATGGGAAGTAAATAAGTCCTGGTTTCCCTTGCCACCTGGTCATCATGTTTCTCTTGTTTCTTTTTCTGGGGAGATATTAGTTCTACTGTGCCACACCATCTAAGCAGAGACTAGGTTACAGACTTTTCTAGGTCTTAATTTTTCCACCTATAAAATGAAAGATTGAGATGAAGTGAGGTTGAGGTTTCAGTTTAGTTTTAAAATAAGTTGCTTTCAAGTACTTGTGGATGTACCTGAACCTCTTTTTGCTTCCAAAATTCCCTGCACCATAGTTTCTACTCAGAGGGAGAGGGAAGAAAAAGAACAATTTAAATATGTTCAGCATTTTCTATTCTAGAAGTCAGTCAATAAACATTTATTAGGTACTTTAATTAATTAATTAATGTTCTGTGTTTTGGACATGTTGACTTTGAGATCCTGAAGGAATATCCAGGTGGAGATATCTGAGAAACACAGTGAATATAGAGTGGAGAATGGTTTTTTTTTTCCAACCATCAGATAGTGACAGGGCAAGACCCTGGTATCCAAGGTATCAAAGCTTTGTGTTTTGTGTTTTTTTTTTATTTTTGTGATATCAGAGTTTTATTTTTTTTAAAAGCACATATAGCTGCTTTTTTTTTTTTTAATCATCACCGAACATGGTGGCCCAGGAAGATTTCCTGACCTGAAGCTCTATGCCCATTAAACCATAGTCTGGCACCACATGGGGAGGGGCGGGGAATGTCAAGGAACAGTTGGATAAAGTAGTCTGTCCTGCAGTGCATAGCTGTCTCCAGCTAAGGATGTGCAGAACAATTGCAATTTAGAAATTTGGCTTAAGGGAAGATAAGTCCCTTTTAAGATGTGGAGCTAGGGATAGAAAAATCATTGTCCCTCCTTCCTGGGCCAGGGCCTTTCCTATGACAGAACAGGTTTGGGAATAGGATGTGATTTAAGGGGGGAGGGAGCATTCAGTTATTGTGCCAGCTAGATTGTATGGCCTAAGAGCAATGAAATCTGAGCAGCTTGATCTTGAGACCTTGGATGATCAACCGAAGTGGTCTAAGACTTTTCTCTGCTGAATTCTAACGTCTTGATGAATTTTGTTATTTTCTCAAGTTCTATAAAGTATCCATTGAATAATTTGATTGGCATAGCATTAAAACAGTAAATTAACTTTGGTAGTATTGTTACTTTTATTTTACTGACATGGACTATCTGTTAGTATTAAATATTCCTCCTACTATTTCCGTTGTTTTTTATTTCTTTAAAGAGCACTTTGTAACTGAATCTATACAAGTCTTTTGTGTGCTTTGCTAGACTCTTCCCCAGACATTTTCTGCACATTGTAGTTATTTGAAATGGAATTTGCCTTTCTATATTGCCTCTTAGCTTTTGTTGTTTTTATAGAGAAATGCTGTTGATTTTTGAGAACTTATTTTATTGTTTTCAACTTTGCTGAAACTGTTGTCTCAATTGGTGCCTCTGCTGATTTCTCAGAATTTTATCATCAGCAAATAGATAGTTTTATCTCCTCTTGACCTATTTATATTTTTAATTTATTTGTCTGGTCTTATTACTATTGATAGAATTTTCAGAATAATATCAAATAATAGTGAGCAAGTAAGATTGCTTTACTCCTGTGCTCAATGGGAAATGTTCTAATGTTTCCCCATTCCATATAATTCTTGCTTTTGGTTTTGATATGGAAACACTTTATGATATTAAAGGGTCTCTCTATGACTCTACTTTGTAGAATTGGATCTCTTAGTTTTTAGCACAAATAAGTGTTGTACTTTGTCAAATGTTTTTCACATTAATTGAAACCATGTGGATTTGAATGTTTTTGTTTTTAATATAATTATGTTGGAGTTTTTTTATAATCCCACTACACTATCATTTGTGCTTCCAGGAAATGTTCATCACAAGGGAACTCATTGTCCAGGAGACTGTATCAGCTTTGATGCTCATACGTTATCAGCATAGTCAAGAGTCTCTGCCCCTGTAACTTATTAATTCTAGGGCTGGAGGATGGAGCAAAGACTCTTACCATGACTTTCATTTAAAGATGACTCATGGCCCCACCATTTCCTACCAGCAGAACTCCTTAGATTCAATTCTATCCTCATCATGCCCCTGATACTGGTGCATCTTCCCCTCTTCCCTTTCAGCTTCCTTTTGTGTGTCATCTTCTCTCATTCTGTTATGAAGTTCTTGAGGGCAGGGACTTCCTTTTTTATTTAACTTGTATTCCAAGTGCTGTGCACTATGTCTAGCACACAGTAGGTCTTTAATAGATGTTTCTTGAATTGAATGAGGCTAGTGAAGTCTAAGGTCCAAAACTAATGCCTTCTCTACACACAACCACAACCTTCTCTCAAAGTTTTCCACTCTAGAGTCTTGAGATCTCTAGACTCCTCTTAGCCATATTTCTTAGCTCCCTTGGTGATCTCAAACAACTCTTTCTTTTACCTTCCCTGAATGGAAATGCAGCCTTAAGGGGCTCAGTGCTACCCAGACAGTTACTTTCAAGTTGCTAATATTTGCAAGCAAAAGGTTTTGTCTGTTTGCTTTCTACAGTAAAGACAGCACTGCCTCTGTACATCCACAATGCAATGTCCCCAAGAGAATTTTCTGTGTTTATTGTATTTCTATTTGCTTTATGGTTGCCTATTTTTTCATGAATTTTGTTTACTTTTCTTGAAAGTCCAGTATTTCTCTGAAATTCACCTTAATGAAAAGTTTAAAGAAAACTTAGGAGGTTTACAAGATGCCCAAGTAATGAGAATTATAAGCCATTATATTTTGTAAAGGCACGAATGGTTATCAAAATTTAGAGTTGATTTTGGTAATATGTCCTAAATAGAACAAATTAATAATGAAGTGCTAAATTACTGGAAACATCCCTGTTACTTATTAAACACTTTCACTAATTAGAAGGGGGAAAATCAAGGGCTGAAGTATAGTTTAATGTCTCCTGAGACCAGGTCAGAAGTGAGCAGATGTGTTTCTATAGTGCAGTCCAGGGCCATGCACTCAGGTGAGAGCTTCAGAGTAGCTTCAGGTGAGGAGTTTATATCTGCCAAGACCTTGGGTGAAAACTAAATAGACCCTCTGCTGGGCTTTCATTAGGTGGAACTGGTCAGTCACCTATATTTGTGACCTTGATATATTAAATGAGCATGGGGAAATGGGACTGGGAAGGGAAAGGAAGAAAAATGGGGGGGAAATAGAAGGAAAGATTTCATTATTTTTTTCCATTGCATAAAACTTCCTTCCTTTAGAATATGACATCTCTGAGGGCAAAGCTGTTCCTTATGCCTATCCATGACCTTAGCCCATTCTGTTGTGTGCCTTGTACATCAACCTAGCTAATCATTAGGGAAGCATTTATTACCACTGCTACTGATAATGGTGATAGTGATGGCTATCTGCCTTAAAGAATAATAAGTATGGGGGCAGCTAAGTGGCACAGTGAATAGAGCACCAGCCCTGGAGTCAGGACTTGAGTTCAAATCCAGCCTCAGACACTTGACATGCTTACTAGCTGTGTGACCTTGGGCATGTCATGTAACCCCAATTGCCTTGCCTCCCCCCCTCCAAAAAAAAAGTAGGACTACTAGGTGGCTCTTGTGGTGATATCATCTTCAAAAAAAATCATAGGATTATGATGCTATCATCACCTCAAGTCATCTATTATTTGCCCAGTCAAAGGAAGTGTTGTGGTAAGTATAGTACAAAGCAATGCTCACCAAAATATTCTTTGCCTCATTGAAAGTCACTGCCTGAGGCAACGCAGTTGGAATCAGGAAGATCTGAGGTGAAAGCCTGCCTCAGATACTTATCAGCTGTGAGACTCTGGGCAAGTCAATTAATATCCCTCAAACTCAGTTTCCTCATTTATAAAATAGCACCTGCTTCTCAAGGAGGGTGTGAGTCAAAAGAGATATATGTTAAGTGCCTTGCAAACTTTAAAGAACTATATAAATGCTACCATCATCATTATTGAACAGTATTATTATTATTGTTATTGTTATTTTCCCAGACTTTTTAAAAGGCACAATCTGAAATCACGCTGATATTGGCAAACCTCTGAAAGGATATCATGCCAGGCAGCCAAGCATATAGAAGTAAATGATTAACTTACATTTGTAAAGTGCTTTGAGGTTTATAAGGACCTTTCCTCCCTCCAACTAGGGGAAAAGGTACAACAAGGACCTTTATCCCTGTCTTACAAATGAAGGAACAAACTATGTAAGCTCCTACTCTATACCAGGCACTGTGCTACTCATTGTCTCAGAAAAATGAAGTGGCTTATCCCATGGCCACAGAGCCAGAATATATAATCCTTGGGTGCAGTGTATTTAATGATGTAGTAAATGAAATGCATATGTATATGTAAATATGTGTGTTTATATTTATTGGCTATATGTGTGCATATTTATTGCACACACTTACATATACATGCATATATGTGTTTGTATACATACATATATATACGCATACACATGTATAGACATGTGTATGTATATATTCCCCATTAGATATTCAGGAAGAGAGACCCACCATATCACAGCCTGAAAGATAAATCATACATGGAATATGTGGCAAAAAGATACCTCTCTGGTTTTTAAAAGGAACCTAGACCAAACAAGACTTGTTTGCCACATATGGCTCGGAGAGGACCAGCGAGGTTGGCAGAGGGGGAAGCAGTATTGGGGTGGTGATATAAACCTCTGGAAAGAGAAGGTCAATTTCATTTAGCTCTGTGGAGTCCTTGGGGTTCCCATGATCCCCCATAGTGCATGCCCAGGTACCCTCAGGGCTGCTGTAAAGCTTACTGCTTCCTGTGAGATCTATCCCTCTCTCTTCTGGGGATTAAAAAAAAAGGGGGATGTGGGAGCCAGGGAAGATGCTTGAAACTGCTCAGTTCATTCTCGGGTTTTGTGAAGAGGAAATGGGAGGATGATAGAGAAGACTTATGCAATGAGAAGTGAGGAAAGAGTTTACTGTGGGCATCATGTGTAGAGTGTATATATGGGTAGGAAAACTTGCCCTGTGTATGTGAGTAGGAAATGTTCTGGGTGCATAAGAAAGAGCACTACGTTTGGAGTCAGATGACTTGGGCTCAGATTCTGGTTCTGCCACTTATTAAATGTGTAATCTTAGAAAATAATTTTGTTTCACTGGACCTCAGTTTCCTCATTAGTAAAATAAGGAGGTTGGATTAAATAACCTCTAAGATCCTTTCTAGTTCTAAACCTATGGTCCTATTATCTAATTTTGATGTGCTGATTGATTAAAGGTCTTTTGCTTTGAACTTTTGATTTGAAATCTGCTTAAATTTTATTTTAGTCAAAGAATATCAGTGAGGCTCATGAGCCGATTAAGCTGTGGTTTTTAAGGGGATACTATACAAAAATATGCTAAGAACCCAGGATTCTTTTGGTGGTCGTGGGGTGGGGGGAACCAGTTGGCCCCTGAGAGGGTCGGATGGGGCAGGTCATAATAGGTCATTTGTTCCATGATTTTCTAGGGCCTTGGAGAAAAGAAATTGCCACCTTTTATTTCAATAGCTATATTCCATTGAAAATGCTTCACAAAGATGCCGAGATATCCAATGTTGTTTGAATGGAACAAATTGCAAAGGGAAGGACGTGGTCCCAGGGTATGGACTGAATGGCATAAAGGCAGTAGCCCTGCATAGTAGAAAGATGATAAGACTGATTTATTGAACATGTTCTTCTTACTCACTAGTTGTATGGACTTGGCCAAGTCCCTTCAATTGCATCTCAGGTTCCCTCTTCTATAAAATAAAGGGTGGAATCAGTTGATCTTCAAGATTACTTCCAGTTCAAAAATTATTTGATTCTATGAATGAAGAGGTTAATGAATAAATAAGTAAGCTTACAGAGCGAGGTGGCACAGTGGATAAAGTGCCAGGCCTGGGGTCCAGAAGACTCATCCTCCTGATTTCAGATCTGGCCTCTGACACATACCAGCTGTGTGATCCTGGCCAAGTCACTTCCTTTTGTCCCAGTCTCTTTATCTGCAAAATTAACTGGAGAAGAAAACAGAAAACCAGAGTAGTGTATCTTCCAAGAAGACCCCAGAAGGGGTCACAAAGTGCTAGACATGTCTCAACAAAAAGTAAACTTACCTGGGAGCTCAGTTCTTTTTGTATTTCTTTCTTTTTTTTTTCTTTTTGGAGGGCAATTGGGGTTAAGTGACTTGCCCAAGGTCACAGGCTAGGTTTTTTTTTCTTCTTGTGTTAAGTATCTGAGGCTAGATCCAAACCCAGGTCCTCCTGACTCCAGGGCCGGTGCTCTATTCACTGCGCCACCTAGCTTCCCCACAGTCAGTTCTTACATAGAATTGGTCCTAGCAAGTTCAAGTCCCAATACAACAGTGGCCACTAGAGGTATCCTCTTTGGGCTGAATCCCAAAGGTCACTCCTTGCTTTTCTGGGAACTAATGCATATCTGACTACTGAATCCAGATTCTGGGACTCCAGGCCACCAGGGTGCCTTCCTGATTTTTCAAAACTCACAAGTTTGCAAGCTTCAACACCTTTACCTGGAACAGAAACACACATTCTAAAAATGTGAGTCCATTTCATAGAACCATTCGCCCCGAGAGGGGAAAAGACTCCACAGCCTGAACTCTTACAGCATCATCTTTCATCAGGTGCTTTGAGCAAAGAAGCCAAACCACAAAAAAAAAAAAAAAAAAAAAAACAGCTGAAAGGACTGATTCAAAGAGATGACAGAGGCCTGCAAAAGTCTTTTGGAGATCTCTGCAGCCCATCAAAGAGCCTCCAATTCACCATGTGGCTAGCCAAATGGAACCAGTTACAGAATGTTTATGCATGCTCTTTAACATTCTCTCTAATGCATTTCTATTACACATTTTCACAGCTTCTCCCAGAAGCAGGCCCTCCAAGTGGGGAGACACCATCAGAGGCACTCAGCACCTGAACCACACCCTTTAACACTGTGATGTGCATCAAACCCAGCTAGCTTCTCCAAAAGGGGCAGCAGGCTCCTTCCACCAGCTCAAGCCAAAGAAGGAACATCCTGATTACCTTTGAAGTCAAAACTGCCAATCAAGAGAGCTTTGTGCATTGAGAGATGAGCTATACTTCTGTAGAAGTGACTTCTTGAGTTTCTATTCTCTGCGTCTTTTCTATTAAGCACTCAAAGGCCAGGCCTGGTTTTTCTCTTGCCTCAGAAGTGTCACTCAGAGTGCTACCTTATACTCATTTCAAGGCAATGGAAGCAAGTGAGACTAACATCAGACCTGAATGATGAACAAGAGGGGAAAATATTCCATTTCATTTCCAATAGTGGAGCAGAAGGAGGCTCAGACTAAACTGAATTTCCTGCTTCTTATGAGTTTACAATAGATCTCACATTAGTTACTTCTGTAGTATTTTTTTCTCCTTGCATTAGTATTCCCAAGGGAACAGAGAGAAAACCACGTTGAATGTGAACAACACAAGACTTAAGTACTCAATCTATTTTAATCCTTTAGCAACATATTTCTGAAATAATTTTTAGAGGGCGTTTAGACTTTCAGGAGGAAGAGTCTTATCTTTAGTGAATTACTATTTATTGAGACTTTAATAAATGTTTGTCTCTTTCTGGCAGGCTGCTTTTGTAGCCCATTAAAGTAAAGATTATCTTTAGGGGAGAAAAGCAGAGTCTGATTTCCATCCTGAGTAGAGCAGTGTTGAAAACATCAGTCAAAACTTCCACATGATCAGTTCTCATTTCACCTGAGGAGTTGGGTTTTGCTAGTTAATGATATATTTTGGTAATGGTTGTGACACCAAAGGTCATCTGTAAATAGAGCTTACAGGGAAGGAAATGAAAATCGCAAATTGGATTCATTCGCTGGACTAGACAGCGGGAGGGTTCAGATCTTTGTTCTATTTGTGGCATAAAGAATGAAGAGTCAGTGACTGGCACAGAAATCTATCTTTGGGGGACTAGGATCATTCCTTCTGTATTTGTTTTCTCTGGGTAGTCATGGGAGAAACCCCTGTACAGGATTTTTTTTAAAAAATTTATACTTGAAAAGAATGGCTTACTGAAAAGCCATTCAAAGGCAATTTTGTTGAATAGAAACATCATGTGGGCCTAGAAAGATGCATTTTTATTCTTTAGTGTGCTGATCAAAGAAATCCCTTGATTGGTTTGATAAACTTATAAAATGGGGAGCCTTTGTTTGGGATTTTTAAAAAGCACCCCCCTTTAGAAAACATAGACATTTCATAAAGGTTTATAGATCTAGAGCTGGAGGGACCATCTGAAGCCCAGAAATATTAAATGACCCCAAATTCACATAAGTAGTAACCTTTAGACATGGAATTTGAATTCAGGTCTTCTTAGAGCCAGAACTCTTTTACCCTCTACCACTGCTGGCAGGTATCTTGTTGAGAGAACTAAAGATATGTGATTAAGTCTCAGTGACCAGAGATGCCTTCTCAGTTCATTGGTTGGATTAGAGATGCCCCTCAATACCTTGTGGAGGCTGGAATTCACTGATGGGGAATTCACTGGCCCCAAGATTTGGCTCAGACTCCTAGAAGGACAGGATCTTCCCAGTTACTTTAGGTCAACTTATTAAAGGCTGCCTGCAGAAGTTCTTGGCTTTGACACCACTGCTCTATGAGGCTGTGAGCTCTGTTAAGGGAAGCTCTATATAAGGTGTCTATATGAGGCTTTCTGTAAGCTTGGATGCCTTATTCTTCTCTGTTCTCTCCCTGGCCCCTAGAGCTTAACACCATGCTCCTGTGCACCACTTAGGTACTCAATAAATATTTGTTTAATTAATTGTGGTGTATAAAAATGAATTAAAGAAGGATTTAGAGGCCGCTACCATGATAGAGTTGGTTTTTTCCCCCATATATATTTCTGGAACTATAGTAAGAAGAAGACTAACTCTTTTTTTTTGAGGTTTAGCCTTCCAATGGTTTAACAACATTAAAAATATGAGTTCAAAACTGAACCAGCTACAGGGATATAGAGAAGGAAGGGAATACTGTGGGATAGAGGAGAAGGCCTTAGGAATAAAGCAGAGACCATAGACTTCTCTCTGGCCCTGATGGGTTTCTCTCTTCTTTCTATGTTTCTAGCATCATAGTGAGAAGATAGAAGTCAAACTCGAAGTGATACCCATCATTGGTCATTCTAGATCTCCCCATCAATCCCTGCCACCTCACCCTGGGTTTCTAATAAAGGGTTTAAAACCATAGGCAAACAGAGTGCCCATCATGGAAGGTGTTCCTAAAGGTACAGTTATATCAATACTATTTTAAGATAGTCAATTGTAATTCATTACCTGTTTTCTAAGAACAAGTCTTAGATTCAGGCTACTACTAGAAGTTTAGGAAAGTATGTCAACCACAAAAGGATCATGGACTAGGACAGCATAGTAGATCCTGCTCAATACCTGAGATCATAGGCCTTAGAGCTGGAAAGGACTATATTATCTAGGCCACATCCTTCCCAGATCATGGGCACTGCTTCCAGCTGGGTCTCTACATCTGACACTGGCCAAAGTTATTCTCATGGAGAAGGATTCAATTCTCCTCACCAACTGCCAACCCACTGCAACCTGCAAGACAGGCCACCCAGGCTAGCTATAGCAGCAATACACCCTGAGGAAGAGAAGGTAGATGGAATTGACATGCAAGTCAAACCACCAACCCCACCACCACCACTGTCCTGACTACCACCTCCTTATGACCTCTGATAGAAAAAGCCCAGGATGCTAAACTCTAGAGCCTTAGAAGTAGCACCTCACCCTTCCTGCACCCCAGATAACACCAGCTCTCCTTCTAACCTAGCCCCAGCAGCCGTCACTGAAGGGAGAACTTACTATGGAGAAGTGGAGAAGCAGACTACCTTCCTCACCACCACTCCACCCAAGGGTGACCAACTGCCACAAATGGACATGTAAGCCCAATAGTCTGTGAGTGACCCCATCAACCAGACCACCAGGCTAGCTTCCAGACTAGCCCCCAACACTATCATTCTGGAAAGCAACTCCTATATGTGTGTATACATAGGTGATATACATGCAGACATATTGACACATATATATATGTACATAGATATGTAGTGGTAGAAATGGGTGTGCATGCATGCACAAAACGCATGTGCAATACACATTATATGGGTATACATACATGTGACATGCATGTATGTATATAAACATATGCATGTGCCAGCATGACCTCTGTTGAGGGTCAGTTTGGTTGAAACTCTTCAGTCCAGTGGTGCTGATTTCTCAGCTGTTTCTCATTTAGGGGTATCTTCTCCAGCTGCCGCTGTAGGCTCTCTCTCTGCTGCTCTGATCAGTGATCTGCCTGGCTTCCTGTAAGTCCAAATCATGATCCTTTACTGGGATTCTTCCTTCCCCCATCTCTCTCAATTCTAGTGCCTTCCCTGTTCTCATCACTTCCCATTTATCCTGCACACGGCTTGCTTTGCACATTATCTGTTTGCATGTTGTCTTCCCCATTATACTATAAGCTCCTTGAGGGCAGGGACTGCCTTTGCTTTTCTTTATATCCTGAACACTTTCTTAGCACCATGCCTGGCATATACTAGGAGCTTAATAAATGTTGATTGATTAATGAGAAGCAGTCTGGCAACTGCTCAGGTAGGTGCTACAGCCATAGCTACTGAAGATCCAAGAAAGAAAGTTCTTGCCACCCAAGTCCTGGGTATTGTCAAGAAACAGATGATTTTATCAGTGGAAATAACATGAAAGAAAATGCATTGCCATCTGCCTTTGTGCTGCTTCCTAAAGACCACAGGGCCTTTCCATCTGACTTGCAGCTAAAATCTATGTATTTTGTTTCTATCCATTGGATTATGAGCTTCTTGAAAATAGCAGCTAGGTGGTGCAATGGATAAAGCACCCAAGCCTGGAGTCCCAAAGACCTGAGTTCAAATCTAGACTCAGACACTTACTATCTGTGTGACCTTGGGCAAGTCAACCCTGTTTGCCTCAGTTTCCTCATCTATAAAATGAGCTGAAGAGGGAAATGACAGACCACTCTAGCATTTTTGTCAAGAACACCCCAAATGAAGTCATGAAGAGTTGGACACAACTGAATAACAATAAAAACTAGGTTCTGAGCTTCTTGAAAGCTTCTAGAAATATCCAGAGATCATTATAGTGCTTTGCATAAATGCTTAATAAATGATTTTCCATCAATTCATTCATTCATGCACCATGTGAAAATTATTTCAAGTTGCCATTAGCATTAGCCAAGAGTTACTGCCATCTCATTATGGATGACACATGGGCCTCAGAAGAAGCCCTCACGTGCACTGAATCGGGGCAATGCAGGTCCCTTGCTTTGGGGCAACTTGCAATGTCTTGAATAAGCTATTGAGTAATGATGCAGGGAAGTAGCCATCAGGGAAAGGAGCTAGCTAAACAGATGATACTAAAAATGGAAGGAGACTCATACATATATGCATAGGTACATACACAGATACAGATATAAATAGGATTCTTTTTTTGTTCCAGACTTGTAATTTCATGGGTGGTAGGGAACTCCTGGTATGGAATCTCCCTCCCCTGGTGGAGACCAGTTATAGACCGGGTATAACTTCTAATTTTAGAGAATTGCCTGGAACAAAAGTGTCAAATACACAGGCAACAGTCTCCAGTGGGATTGAACCAGATCAAAATGTAACTGAGAAATAGTTTTAAAAAATGAATAAAAGGGGGCGGCTAGGTGGTGTAGCAAATACAGCACCAGCCCTGGAGTCAGGAGGACCTGAGTTCAAATCCAGCCTCAGACACTGAACACTTACTAGCTGTTTGACCTTGGGCAAGTCATTTAACCCCAATTGCCCTACCAAAAAAAAAAGCAAAAAAATGAACAAAAAGACAATGATATATAGATAATGTTAATTTATGGTTTTCTAAGTCAAAATGTGCCAGCAAGAATTTTTACATATGTCTTAGTAGCCTCATTTCTATTTGAGTTTGATGCCATTGGCCCAGAGAATTGAAATACTGTGGCTTGTCCAGGGTCACACAGCCAGTGTTTGGAAGAGACAGAGCTTACATCCAGGTCTTCCTGACCCTAAGGTCAACCCTCTGTGCCATGCTGCCATTCATATATGTCTGTATGTATGTGTATGTGTGTATGTATGTATGTATGTATGTGTATACATGTATGTATATATACACACACACGTGCATACTAGTTCACACCTCACTTCTTCCCCTCCACTTTCCAGTCACCAAGTTCAAATGATCTCAGATGGATACTGCTTCCCACTTCCATGTGCTACACTCAGCCTGCATGTCTACCCTTAGAGGCTATCCTTGGTGTTCATCTTGCTTTATCCAGATCAAAAATGTTGGGGAGTGGGGCATCCTTAAGATTTGTCCTGGATATAGGAAGTAGAGTCAAGACTTGATTTCATCCCTATGTGAAATGAATTCTGCATTTGACAGTTTGAGGCAAGGCCAGGTAGGGTTGCCAACTAGACTATTTGATTGACTCGGCTAATAATTGATTACAAAAGTTAGTTACTTCTTAGTGATGTAATATTATGGACACATCTATCTATATGTATGAGTGTGCTCAATTTTGCTTCTGGTAACTATAACAGTAGATCCAGAAACAAATAAACCAATAAAAATCTAGTCAACAAAGGAGTGGATCTAGGAGACCTAGAGGGTGTCTGTCTTCCAAGAATTTATTGAACCCCTTCTGTGTGCTTTGCCACTTCTTTCTGCACACCAGTCTGTCCTCCACTCAGCGCCAAAGACATTTTCCTAAAGCAAAGATCAGAGCCATGTTACCTCCCTACTCAAAAAACTCTAGGGGCTCCATATCACCTCCAGGAAAATAAAATCCTCTTTTTGTCATTCAAAGCCATTCATAACCTAGCTTTCTTCCCCTAGCCTTCCAGTCTCCTTATACTTAACACATCCTCTGAATTCTCTGATTGATGACATTGGCCTTCTGGATACTCCTCTAATAAGACACTCCATATCCCAACTCTGGGTATTTTCTCTGGCTGTCCCCCTTGCCTGGAATGCTTTCCCTCCTCACATCTGCCTCCTGGCTTCCCTGGCTTCCTTTAGTCTCAGCTAAAATTCCACCTTCTACACCTTACCCCCCTTTTCTAATCCCTTTTAATTCTAGTGCCTTTCTTCTGTTGCTTATTTCCAATTTACCTAGGCTTGTTTGTACATGAATGTCTACCTATTGTCTGTCACATTAGACTGTGATTTCCTAGAAAGCAGGGAATGACTTTTGCTTTTCTTTGTATCTTAGCACTTGATAAATGTTTATTGACTGGTACACTACTTACTTTGTCATGTTGATCACTGAGGAAGGTCATTCAGTTCTTTTTATCCTGCTACAAAGACCCAGAGTTCATGGGGAAAAAAAAGAGTTGTAGGGTACATCCATTGCTAGGGCACAAGAACAGAAGATCCTAGCATAGGGAGAAGACTCAAAATGTTATTTTTCAGTTTAGATTGCCTAAGAAGGCCACTGCAAGATAGTTTTGCAAGCAAAACATTTGTTCATGGCCTCAAAGTCATTCATGCAGGTTTATCTATTCTCCATCAGGGCTGCTAAAGGCCAATAGTCAAAGCAAGCCCATTCTTTCTGAAAGGGTAAAGGATCTGGAAATGGCCCTTCTAGTGGCAGATGAAGAGGTATAATCTAAGGAGTCCCCACGCAAAAGCTTGGGGTCTGTCCCCAGAGCTCCACACCCTTCATGGTAGATCTCTAAAGGATTTACTACTACTGTCCACCTTTCTCTAAGATTTACAGTATCTCATTGAGGAAGGGCACACATTCAGAAGCAGTATCATATCTACTATTCTGCCCGTGGTCTTTACTGTAAGCCAGAGGTGTCAAGAAAGTTGTCTATGGGCTGCCCGAGCCAGACTAAAGCATAACTGGAAAATATTGAACAAAATTAATAAAAACACAATAAGATAGATAATATTATATTTAAAAACCAAGTCAATATGTGGCCCCCTTTTCTTTCTGAGTTCAACACCTCTGCTGTAAGCAACCCACAGTGGTCTCTCCAAACTGGCACCATCTTACTTTTCCTGTTGCATTTTGCTCCCCTACACACACTTCTGTACCTTGGCCAATATGGAATCCTCTTTTCCCCACTAAATATGCCCTGTGCTCTTCTGACTGTATTTTTTCCTCACAATGTTACCATTCTAGTCCCTAGAATTTCCTCCCTTGTCCTTTTTTTATCTACACAATCCTTAAAACCTCAACTCAAATATAGTTAGCGACAGAGTGGCTTGGTTTAAAAAAAAAAATCCCTGTATTTAGAAACAAGCTCTAGATTTGAATCTCAGCTCTCATTCACTCCTTGTATGACCTTGGGCAAGTCATTAACATTTCTCAGCCTCAATTTCCTCATCCACAAAATGAAGGGGTTGACCAAGAAGAGGTCTCTGCACCGCCCCTCCCCCAGCTCTTAAATCCTGTGATTCTCCAAAATACAAATTGTCTGACAGATGCTGTCTCTGTTTCTGAAGGAGGAAAGCAATCAATATACTCTGCTGGGTAGTAGAGACCAGAGGTTTATGGCTGATGCTTAGACCTATCAGACATCTTGTCTAAACAGGATTAGCTTTCTATGGGACTCCTGACATCACTACTGATGTTTCAGTATGCCAGAAAAACAATTAAGGGAAAAAAGACCCTTATCAAAGACCTTGGGTCAAAAAAATAGACACGCACACACACGCACACACACAGCCATTGAAGAAACCATCTGCAGAAAAGAGGGTCAGTGCTAACAGGCAGCTTCTATTTCTGCACACACATTTCTTTTTTGTTTGAATGAAATGGCAAAAACACCATGATTGTGTGGCTGCCTGCTGAGCATTTCAACCTTTACTTAGCACCAGGATGGGATTTGCTTTCTCTTCCAGTGGGATGTACTATTGAGAGATATACATAAGGGAGGGTAGACACACACCATCTTTTGTGGTTCATTGGAGAAAATTGAAGGTCTTCATACTCTCCTGTCATGATTCCAAAAGAAAGTAAAGACCCCTTCCCAAAGTTCTTTCCATCTGGGCAACTACTCAAAATCAGATGATTCCAAGCAGAAAATGAGCTGTGCTCAGGGGGATGGTAAAATGCAGGCAGGGGCACAGGCCCAGCTATGAGCTCAGGGCCTTCTCCTCTGAGCACTAGCAAAGACATCAACCCTGGGATGCCTTGCAACTAATTGATCCAAGTCTAGAAGAAGAGCCCCTGCTGCAGGACCTAGGAATCAGGTAAAGTGGCAAATGGAAATAGAAATGAAAATGAAGGTCATCCTTTACCCCAACACCTGGTGCCAGTCCAGTGCTCCTTTAGGTAGCCATGATGTCTTAATGGTATTAATGTATATATTAGCCATAATGTTTTGGCTGAATGACCACAGTCCCATGGTGCAGAGTGGAGAGGATTGGGGGGTGTTTGTGGATACAAGTTTCTTTGAAACCAGGTGCCAGACTGAATCACACATGGCTGTGATCTCTGGGAAGCCAGAGAGCTAGAGAGAGGGAGGGGGAGAGAACAACATTGAAGGAAAGAAAAGGTAAATAAAAGGGTTTGATTGTAGCATCTAGAACCTCTCAGCTGATAAATATTAAACCCAATGGCAGGAATCCTGGAAGAGTGGAAGAATACTGAGCATGGTGCCAAAAGACATGGATGGGAGTCCCTGATTTGTCACTTACTAGCTGTGTGAACTTAAAGCATTCACCTGAGTCTCAGTCTTCTTCATTTGAAAGGAAGGAAGGAGGGAAGGAAAGAAGGAGGGAAGGAAGGAAGGAAGGAAGGAAGGAAAGAAGGAAGGAAGGAAGGAAGGAAGATGAAAAGAAAAGAAGGGAGGGTGTTAGGGAGGGGAAGAAGCTGTAGAAGGAAGAGAGGGAAAGAAGAAAGGAGGGGAGAGAAGAAGGGAAGGAAGGGAGGGAAGGAGGAAGAGAGGAAGCAAAGGGACAGAATGAGAGGAGGAAGGAATGGGGGGAGGGGGGAAGGAAAGAAAAGAAGGAAGGGAAAGAGGAAGGGAAGGGGGGAAAAAGGGAGGAAAAGACAGGAGAGAAGGAAGGAGGGGGGAAATGAAGGGATAAAAGGAGAGAAGGAAGGAAGGAAGGAAGGAAGGAAGGAAGGAAGGAAGGAAGGAAGGAAGGAAGGAAAGAAGGAAATATTTATTAAGCACTTTTTATGTGCCAAGCACTATTGCTAAGTACTGGGAATGCTAATACAAGCAAAAAGAAAGTCACTGACCTCAAAAAACTTAAACTCTAATAGGGAATAATAATGCTCACACAACCTACTTCACAGTGTTGTGGGGAAAGCACATCATGATTTGTAAAGATCTATGTAAAATGTTAGTGAGTCTGCATTTAGAAAGCAGTTCTTTGCAATCTCAGTCTCACTACCCTCTTTGTTATTTCTTCCTTCATTTTTGTCTCTTTTTACTCTTGTAAACTTCACAGGCAGCAGGAAGAAGACTTTTTTCTTTTCTTTTTTTTTAAAACAAATGCTTTATTAACTTCTGTTTTACATCATTCATTTCCACCAGATTTTGAGTTACAATTATTTCCCCCCCTGTTTTTCCCCTACCCACTCTCCCAGAAGAGTAGTCCCACAAGATATCGCTTCCTCCAATCTGCTTTCTCCCATATCTTCTCCCATACCCCCTTCGACTATTCCATTAGTGCAAGGTGAATCTTTGTGTCCCAATGCCTGCACATCTTATCTCCCAACTACAAGAAAAAGAGTATTAATAATAGTATTTATATATATTTGAAACATTTAATTTTAAGAACTCGAATTTCAGATCCATTCCCTTCCTCCCTTGTCACCCATTTCCTCTGTGAGGATAAGTAATTCAGTATATGTTGTACATGTCTAGCTATGCAAAACATTACCATAGTAGACATATTGTATAAGACTGCTTATAATTCCCTCCCACTCATTCCACCCCCCACCTGGTCCATTCCCTACATGATCCTGTCCCTCTTCTATAGTGGGTACTTCCAACCTCCCCTACCCCAAGGATGCCCTCCCATCCATCATCCCTCCTCTCATACCCCTTCCCCCTATTCTGCTGCAGGTTGAGATATCCCAATAAGTATGTATGTCATTCTCTCCCTGAACCAAATTCAATGAGAATGTGGTTTTGCCTTTCTGCCTTCCTATTCTTCCCCTCCCTTGCAGCCTCTTCCCCTTGCTTCTTCCACATGAGATAGTTTACCCTACCCTGTCTCTTCCCATCTCCTCTTGCCACTTTCCTCTCTCACCTCATAATTTCACCCCTTGAGTATCCTCCCTTCCCAACAAATTCAAACTATGCCCTCTATCCATATATAAATGTAAACATATATACACACATTCACACATGTATTCATATGACCATACACCCTTCTTCCATTATTTTCATACTGAGAAAGATTTCATCAGTCACAGTTATTGTTTTTCCATATAGGAATGGAAATGGTTCAACTTTGATAAGTTCCTTTTAATTTCTTTTTCCTGATTACCTCCTCAGGTATCTCTTGCTTCTTATGTCTGGATGTCAAATTTTCTATTCAACTCTGGTTTTTTCCTCAAGAATGCTTGAAAGTCTTCTATTCCACTGAATATTTTCCCCTGAAACAAAATACTTAGTTTTGCTGGGTAGGTGACCCTTGAGTTCAGTCCCAGCTCTTTTGCCCTCTGGAATATCATATTCCATGCCCTTTAATCCCTCAGTGTAGAAGCTGCCAGGTCCTGTGCTATTCTGATTGTGTTTCCACAATATTGAAATTGTTTCTTCCTGGCTGCTTGGAGTATTTTCTCCTTGATCTGGGGATTCTGGAACCTGGCTACAATATTCCTGGGAGTTTTCTTTTGGGGATGTTTTTCAGGAGGTAATCGGTAGATTCTTTCAACCTCTATTTTGCCCTCTGGGTCTAAAACATCAGGGCAATTTTCCTTGAGAATTTCTTGAAGGGTGATTTCTAGGTTCTTTCTTTAATCATGGCTTTCAGGTAATCCAATAATTTTTAAATTGTCTCTCCTGGATCTATTTTCCAGGTCAGTGGTTTTTCCCATGAGATATTTCACATTGTCTTCTAATCTTTCAGTTGTTTGTATCTGCTTTCTCATAAAGTCATTAGCTTCCATTTGCTCCAGTCTAACTCTGAAGGAATGAATCTCCTCAGTGAACTTTTGAGATTCTTTTTCCATCTGGCAAATTCCACTTTTTAAGGCATTCTTCTCCTCATTGCCCTTTTGGGCCTCCTTTGCCATTTGAGTTAGTCTATTTTTAAGGTGTTGTTTTCCTCAGTCGGGCTGTTGACCCTCATTTCATACTTTTCCTGCATCCTTCTCATTTCTCTTCCCAATTTTTCCTCCACTTCTCTTATTTGATTTTTAAAGTTCTTCTTAAGGTCCTCTATGGCCTGTAACCTGCTCATATTTTCCTTTGGGGCTTTTGGAGCAGGACTTCTGACCTCACAGTCCTCTGACTGTTCCATGCTTCAATCCTCTTTGCCCCCAAAGTAGGAGTCTAAGGTTTCATTTTTCTGTTTAATTTGTTTCCTTTGCCTTGGCATGTTGCCACTTAATTACCTGACTTTTGGGCTTGTTGCCACACTATGACTCTGACACCAGACAGGGGAATTTTCATCCCGAACGTGTGGGGGACAACTTCCATTTCTGGGAAGCTGGAAACCCACCCACAACCTCCACCTCAGATCACAATCCAAATCCAGGGAGGTTAAAGCAAGAGCGATTACCCCCCAAGACTGATTGCTGGATCTCCCTACAGCTCGCAAGCCAGGAGCTGTAGCTGCCTCTGAAAACTACAAAATGGCGTGTCTCCTTAGGGTCTTCTAGCCCCCAGGGGAGGGAGCCGACGCATTCCCCAAATACTGGTCCCAAAGTCCATAGGACACTAACCTCTTACTTTGTCCTAGGCATGTGTATGTTGATAATTCTGGAGTCGCCACAACTGCTGGTGTTCTGGGGTCTCTCCAGCCGGCAGCGGCCCAGCCGCCCTGGGGCTAAAACCTCAGCTCACGGGCACCTGGGCTCTGCTCTGCTTGGCTCCCCGCACTCTGCGCCCTGCCAGCTGCTGGCTCCCAGAGTGCTGTGCTGACCCTTCCTGCAGGGCTGCTGGCCTGTCCTCAGCGGGAGGTTAGCTTCTCTGTGTTGTTCTGTGGGTGCTGGGTCTCCAGAAGTTGTTCAGAGTCCCCTTTTACATATTTTGGAGGTGATCTGTGGGGAGAGTGGCTTGGACATGCTGTTTCTACTCCGCCATCTTGGCTTGGCCCCCCCTTCTCAGGAAGAAGACTTTTGATGCATTGTATTGCTGATTCCATTTCCTGGATCATTAATTATAGTTGATAGTGAAAACATGGGTTTGGACAATTGGTAAAAAGTAATTATTTACCATCTGCTGTAGGCTTTCTTCACCTGTAATTACTTAAGAGTGAAATTAATCGTAAAGTAAAGGTAATTATAGTAGGGAAGCTAATGGCAAAAACTGTCAGACAGCAGAACCTATCACCAAGCAGTTAAGACTATCTTTTGAAAAAAATAAAGGAAAAATGTACAAAATGTGTTTATTCTTTCAAAATGCTTGAAAAGGAAGGATATTATAAAACATTTAGTCCAAACCCTTCCTTTCACAAATCAGGAAAATAAAGCCCAGAAAATGACTTTTCCAAGGTCACAGAGCCAATCATTTAAATTAGATTGTATCAGTACCATAGGCTCTAAAATGACCAAGCGTGAACTGAACCCAGGGTTGTGCCCACATTGGGGCCACCTACCTGGCTACTTCCAAAAGGTATCCATACCTAGAATACAGTTTTGGTTGACACTAAGCCACTTAGGCAGAACTAATAGTAAGATACTTCTGCCTGTCCTATAAACTGAGCAGAAAGACAGTTCATCAAAACCAGCAAAGTAGTCCCACCCATTCATGGCTACTGAGACCTTTCTTGATCTCAATACTAAAAGCAAAGATATGAAGTACCTCAGAGTCATTCTTTCAAACCAGAAACAAACTTGACCAGACTGGGACCAAACTTTATCTATAATAACTTCACCTGGTAAGCTAAATCAAAGGAAACCAGGTTCCTATTTCTCCTTCCTGTGGGTAATTTGATGGGAGTAGAAAAGTTTACAGAAGGGAACAGATTGGGACAATATTAGCTATCAGTGCCATCCCCAAAACCTTGGAAATAATAAAAATTAAGCTTTTAGGAAGGAGATGAGATTATACAGCATAGCAAATTCTGAATTTTGATCCCCAAAACTTTGACAGAATCCCTCAGGTTCAGATTCTCTAACTGGTACCCATCAGTCTATTTGTCCCAAGCCTTGCAAACTGGTGTTTCATGATCACTCTGAGAATAGATGTAGCCTGGCCTGCCTCTGACATCCACCTGATCTCCTCAGCTTACCTCAGCAAGAATTAAATATCCTTCTCCCTAAAGATTTTCCTGATTATGGCATGTGCTGTTTTCTAATGCATCTTGCTGCAAGCATAGTGAGACCTGGACCCAAAACTCTTTCTTCCCTTAGAAACACAGAGATGAGATGGTTTCTCAGACTAAGACCCAAATGAATAGTTTCTGAAGGACCAAACTTGATGCACAAGTACAGGAGGAAGCCCAATAGTAAAGGCATATACTTTCTGGTTCCCAAAGTCCTGCACACATTTCCATCAAAGAGCCCACTGTATTTCCATCCAGAAGCAGGTGGCAATAGCAGATCTCTAGGGGTGAGCCTTTAGCAGTCGTAGGCTACTTGCCTGGGAGTGGAGGTGGGAGCAACACTCAAAGTTAGTATTCTTTTCAGCTGTTCGATTTCAACAGATACTCTTTCCCTGGAGTCCCCTGAAAGGGTCCCCAAAACTATGAATAGATGCAACAGCTGTTGGTGGTCGTGGTCCTGAGATTTCAAAGAAGACCGACGACATTATGAGGGGGAATATCTTGACTTGGAAATGAACTGAGTTCAATCGAACTGAGGCAGAGCTGCCACAAGTTGTCAGCCTCACTCTTTCCTCCAGTCATCAGAATCCAGGAAACAGGTTTTCTGTTTCAGCAACAGAGAAAGGTAAGGAGGATGTTCCAGCAACCCAGGTGGGTTTTCATTCCTAGCAATGCCAAGTAACAATTTCATGTGTACAAAACTCAATTTGTTCTCCATACTAGAAGAGAAGTTTGAAAGGATAAAATAATATTTCACTACTTCCCAGTTTATTAAGGGAAATGAATTTTCCTTGAAAGATTAGAAGAACTGCTTCAAAAAGAAAACAAAGAATCCTAAGGGATAACAGAGAATTTAAACCTATTTTAGGAAATAGGTAGAAGAATACAGAAAAGGGAAGAAGTGGAAGGGATGGAGAAGGACTAATTAGTCATTGAAACTCTGAAAAAGGGATGACATTTTTCCTATAGAAGATGTCTGAACCCTTTTCACACTAAATTTTTTTAGTGTGAAACAGACAAAACTAGGTTTAGGGGATGCCACTCTCCTGATTCTTCTCCTACCTATCAGACCGTTATGTCTCAGTTTCCTTCACTGGAATTTAATCCAGGCCATACCTATTCACCTTAGGTGGCCCACTGGGCTCTGTCCTGGGTGCTCTTCTCTTCTTCCCCTATATTTTTCACTTTCATGGCATTCTCATCAGCTCCCATTGATTTAACTACCATCTCTATGCTAATGAATTTCAGCTCTACTTATTCAGCTCTAACCTTTTGACCTCCAGATTTGCATCTCCAATTACCCCTCAGATATCTCAAACCGGATGTCCAATACACATCTTAAACTCAACATGTCCAAAACTGAACTCATTATCTTTTCCCCAAAATCATTCTCCATTTCCAAATTTCTCTATTACTCTTAAAGATACAACCATACTCCCAGTCCTCTAAGCTTGAAACTTAGGTGTCATTCACGATTCTTAACTACCTCTCACCTCCTATATCGAATCTGTTGTCTAGTCCAGTCATTTCTACCATCACAACATCTCTCATAATGACCCCCTTATCTCCTCTGATGTTGTCACCACCCTGGTGCAGGCGTTTATCTCTTTATGTCTAGACTATTGCAATAGCTTTCTGATTGGTCTTCCCGTCAGAAATCTTTCCCTACTGCAGTCCATCAGAAAAGTCAACTGCATAAGTGATTTTCCTAAAGTGCAGCTCTAACCATGTCACCTGCCTACTCAATAAGTTCTATGGGTTCCCTGTCACTTCTAAGATCAAATACAAAAACCTTTGTTTGAAATTCAAAGCCCTTCATAACCTACCCCCCATACATACATACGCACATAAATACATACATATATATACAACATATAATTTTCCAGTCTTTTTACACCTTATTCACCTTCCAATACTCATTGATACAGAGGTCTCCTTGCTATTTCTTGAACAAGACTCTACATCTCCCAAATCTGGGCATTTTCTCTGGCTGTTTCCCCACTCCTAGAATGCCCTTACTCCTCATTGCTCCTCCCTGGCTTCCACGGCTTCCTTCAAGGCCCAGCTAAACCATACTTCTATAGCAAGATTTTCCTGATCTCCCCTAATGAGTGCCTTCACTCATTTTTTTCCATTTTTTTCCAGATAGACAGACAGACAGACAGAGTTTATGCATATTTTTGCATGTTGTCTCTTACATTAGATTTGTGAACTCCTGGAGGGCAGGAACTGTCTTTTGGCTTTCTTTGTATCTCTAGTACTTAGCACTGTGCATGAACACATAGGCACTTAATAAGGCTTATTGACTGACTGACTTAGAGTGATAATTAACATTCACAAATATACCCAGGAAAGGATAACATAGAATTTTGGTCGAAATTAAATGAGTCCATGATTAACAATATCTTCTGATGTATATCAGAAGTATATATATATATATATATATATATATATATATATATATATATATATATTAACCCAGCATTGAGAAATACAAGGTATGCTATCTTTCAGGGTACCTTTCAGGAATATAATGAAGTGTTTTCCAATTCCTGACTAATCTAATGAGAAATACCTATTTCTGGAGATTTATATAGAAACAAATGATGCCATTAAAAGATTCCTTCTACTAAAAACACTCAAGGGATTATGAAGTCCTAGGGAAGAAACTTGATACTTTAGGAGCACAGGTGGTCTTGTAATAATTGCTGTAGATATAAGGAGGGAGGAGACTTTAAAAGATAAAGCTAGATTTGGGAGCCAAACAGATGGTTAAAAAGATGGTATATGAAAATGGAAAATGGATTTCTGGGCCATAGCATCAGATATAGAAATGACAGGGATGAAATCCATTTAACAATGGATAAGAAGACCATCTTTGCTTAAAGACTTGCAAATTTGCATAAGATGTTAAATGAAAATGTATGGGAGAAAGAATAACCTATGTATATGAACTAAGCAAGATCAATTCATGAGGAATTATAACAAAGGAAGAATAAGATTAGTGAAAAATCCTAGTGGTTCACAGGAAACTATATCCAAGAAGCAGAGCAAAGATAATGTGTATGTGTATAAATAAGTGTTGATATTCAAATACTGAGAATATGGTAAAAGAAAGTAAGCTAAAAATTTTATGGAAATTAATTAATTTATCCTTCCAGGTACCACTGAGATTTGGTGAAATCTGACTAACAAGTGGTAATGGGAGGGGTTTACGAGATGTTGGGGAAGCATTGAATATAAGGAAGATATAGTTCTATGAAGAAATTCATAAACCAGAGTCAGAGAAAATATGGTGGGAAACATTTGGACAAGGAATCAATGCAGATAAAAACAATATTATGGTAGGAATGTACTATAGTTCACACAGTCAGAAGAAGGAAATGAATGATGAGTTGTAAAAACAAATCATAACACCAGCATGGAGATTTAATAGAACATAGAATGTTGCAAGATCACTCTCTCTTATAAAGTTGGAACAGGTGATAAATCTTGACATGTTATGAAGAGCACTGTTCTAGACTGAATTCTGATCAACAAGGAAGAACTAATTGTTTAACTAGAAACAATAAGAAATCAATAGGAAGAGATTATACCATCTTAGGTTTTGTGATAGATAAAAAGGGAAAAGAAGGACTATTTTGAAGTGGACCTATAGTTTATGGAAAGCCTTTCAAAGAGTTCAGATGAAAATAGGTAGAATTCCATGGTCTAAAATTCTGCTAGAGAATTTGGACTAAAGGATGAAAATTCTGATGACAAAAATAAACATAAATCAAATGAAGAAAAAAAGGAGACCCTACCTAAAGAGATCAATGGGCATGCACAGTTAACTCATCCACAAACTGTATTATTACTGGAAGTGAGATACTGTGATGGCAAAAGAATTTGAAACCAGGTTATACTAGTATCGTATATATAGTAGTGTGTGTGTGTATGTGTGTGTGTGTGTGTGTGTGTGTGTGTGTGTGTGTGTGTGTGTGGTATTGGTCAAATGAACTAGAAATAATTTATACTGGACAAGAGATTTGGACAGGAGAGTGGAAGGAGGGGAATGACAAGTGTCTTCAAGTGCCATACATCACAGGGATTGAATTTGTTTTACTGGACCCCAAACTGGGGACGAGTAGAGGTCATAGAAGGGCAGATTTAAGTTTAATATAAGGAAAAACTTCTTAACAATTACAGCTGTCTTGAAGTAGAAAGGGTTATATTAGGACACATTGAATTTCCCATAACTGGAAATCTCCAAGGGGTGGTTGGGTAATTATCAGGGGTAATAATAGCTTACATATATGTGGCATTTTAAGGTTTGCAAAGAATTTTACATATCTATTACCTCATTTGAATCTATGCAGTGACTGTGAGGTAGGTTCTACTGGTATTATTTAACAGATGAGGAAACTGAGCAGAGAGTGGTGACAAAGGTAGAAAGTTTGTCTTGATTCTGTGTCTGGTCCTCTTTCCATGTAGACAGGATATCAGCTCAAGTACAGGTTAGAATAAATTATCTTAGTATGTCCCTCCCCACCCTAGGATTCTCTGATTTGGCTATGAGTGAGACACTGGAGGAAAGCAGAATCACTGAGTCAATCTGCCGTGAAGAGTAGTTTTAACCTGGAACTTAGCAGCACATCTACAGATCAGCAAGAAAGGGCTGAACAAGCTAGGATCAGGGATAAAGGAGCAAGCCAGCTGACCTGAGAGTGAAACACAGAGTAATTGCCTATTAAAAGTCTGATTCTGAAATTAAATTTGGGTCAAACTAGTTCACATAAGGCATATATGACAGTGTAAAAAAAAAGCCCCTGAGGGCTAGGGCCTTTTTGAAACTCAGAAAATTCATTTGTTTGGACATGCTTCCTCTTCCAGGCCATTTCTGGGGCCTTCCTTGCCCAGTGATTGCTCCTATTTGATTCAGCCAGGCCTCCCCCAATCAATACCTAAGACTGCCCTGCCTACTATGTGTCAGGTACTGTGCTAAGCCCTGGGGACACAAAGAAAGGCAATTTTTGTGACATCAGAGAAAGAAGAATGAGTCAAACTTGCCAAACAAAAAATGACTTTCTCCCTTTGGTGATTCAACGCCATGACCCAGGCATCCCACACTACTACTGCTGCTACAACTACTGCTACTGCTGCTGCTATTACTAATACTAACATTACTACTTCTACTACTACTACTTCTGCTATGATTGCTGCTATTACTCCTACTACTATAGCTGTTACTGCTACTACTAGTACTACTACTACCACTATTAGTTCTATTACTACTGCTTCTACTATGACTACTACCAATAATAATGATGATGATGGTGATGATACTTTTATAACGTACTTTATAGATATCTCATCAGATCCTCACGATAATCCTGAGAGACAGGTACTATTATTATACACATTTTACAGATGAGGAAACTGAGGCAGGCAATGGTTTAGTAACCTGCCCCAGCTCACAGCAGATAAGCATCTAAGGTCAAATTTGAACTCAGATCTTCTTGACTCCAGGTCAACCACTCTATCCACTGAACCACCTAGCTGCCATTGATTTAGAGCAATCATGGAAAGCTCAGTGGACTTTGGCAGACCAAGCCCAGCAGAGGCCTGTCTGATGATATAGACCTCATGCTCCTTTCTTCTCCTGCCATGACACAAAGGCCATTCCCCTTGGATCTCAGAACCACGTTGTTGCATCCTTCCCGCCTCATTTTTGACCCATCCTGCTTCCGTAACTGGGTATTTCATTTTAGACCCTGAGTTTCCCCTTGTGAGAGTTAGAACATGGGAGAGTTGCTTTAGGCCTTACTAATAGATCTGATTTCTTTGTGAAACCTTGTCTGAGTCTCATAACTGTTGTTAGGACTGTTACCTAATAATGATAATAGGATATGAAGAACATCTAGATCTGTGACTCTGTTGGTATGGCATATAGTAAAGAAAATGTAGAATAGTACCTTCTCTGAAATTTACAGGCTTAGAGTGTTGCCTACAATATTGAGATGTCAAGTGACTTTTCCGTGTCAGAAGCAGGATTTGAACCAAGGCCTTACTAGCTCTAAAGCTGGTTTTCTATTCACTGTGCTGTACCAAATCAATTTATAACAGTACTAAAACATTGTATTTATGTGGTATCTTATTGTTACAAAGTACTTTCCATATATTATCAAATTTAATTCTCACTTAACTCCTGGGAGTTAGGTAACTAATTTAGTTAGTATCAGGAAATATAATACAGTTAGTATGCTGAGATCTCTTCACATTATAGGAAAATATTTGATCATTCTGTGGAAGAAAAAAGTACAGGCAAGCATCACTAGAGAAAAGTGAATGAGGAAAGGCAACAATCCCAAAGATATAATCTACGGGACAAAAACCTTGTTTTCTTGAAGTCAACAGATCTAACTTAACATCTAACCTCAGACCCTCACTAGTTGTGAGACTCTGGGCAAGTCCCTTAACCCTGTTTGCCTCAGTTTCCTCATCTACAAAGTGAGTTTGAAAAGGAGATGACAAACTCTTCCAGGATCTTTGTCAAAAACAAAACAAAACACCCAAATGAGGGCAGGAAGGTCAGAAATGCCTAAAAAATGACTGAACAACAATGGTGGAAAAGGCTACCAAAAGCTAAAAATATTCAAGAAATATTCTACTTGGAATTACCCCAATTTCATTTTGTCACCAAAAATTTCACAGATATCCCAGAGGTAAGCAGCATAGCCAATGAGGACCCACCAAAAGTGAATTAATGCTCCAGTCAAGGCATGGTTTTTGACCCGTCATGGACCCCCAAGCAACAGACCCCTCTTTTCTTCCCTCCTCCAAATGAAGTAGATGAGGAGAACCAGCATTCAGCACTGTAACTCATTCAGAAATTACTTGACCCTCTCTAGCTTTCCTCATGATCCATGCCAAGAAAAACATGATTTACAAGAACAATCTTGCTGTTCAGCCAGGTAGGCTGGTAAAGTTTCCTGTTTTCTTTTTGTACATTAAAGAATGAATTGAACACAAAAATAATGGAAACACTCAGTCTCTCCCGAACAGGATGTTTGCTGACAAGTGTCACTACTGAAAGTATCTTCTCCTCAAACTCATTATTGCTAGTGAGATTGAGAGAGAAAAAGAAAGTTTACTCCTCCTCATGTCTCTAAGTGAATTGTTTGAGTGGTGACCAGAGGGGAGAAAAAGTCACACACAAGTGGATCCAGAATACTGTTGATTTTACAAGATGTTAATGCTGTGTGGAGCTGGGAGAACAAATTGTGTTTTATATTTAACTGCGGCAGGAGACTTTATGCTTAATAGGTTTTTTAATATAGTTTGACCTAGTACTGTCAAGAGAAAAACTACATTTTGTTCTTGCCTTATATTCAGGACATGATTTCTACAGATAAATAATACGTAATGCAGTTTCTATTACTCAGACTGCGTTTCACACATCTGTTTTATGTTTCATTAATGGCACAACAAATGAAACCATCAACTATCCTGCTTCTCTATATTAATTCAACATGTAAGAAAAATGTGTGATGGCTGCAGACAGCCGGGCCGATGACTGTGTCAGGGAAATCCTCTCGTTTACTTATGGTTCAGCAAGGGCTGCCAAAGCACAAATCAGCTTGCTGGCAAATGGCGAGCTGATTCACAGCTTAAATCAAGAACAAGCCTCCTAGCTGAAGCCACCAAGGAGCAGTTTGGAGCCCATTAAGTACTCATTTAACTCAATTTTTGGTACCAAACCAATGGTGAATAACCAACGAGGATGGGCACAAACACAGCTTTGGTAGAAGCAATATGGTGGGGATGGCATGGATACAAATCTATGGTCTTCTTTAAAAGATAATTATCTTTTTGGCATTAGCAGAAAGGAGTTGTGGGGCATCTTACACAATGGTGGACATAGAAAGAATACTTTATGGTTGTTGTTGTTCAGTCATGTCTAACTCTTTTTGACCCGACTTGGCCTTTTCTTGGACTTTTTGGATTATTTCTTGGACTGGTATGCCATTTCCTTCTCCAGCTCATTTTACAAATGAGGAAACTCAGGTAAACAGGATTAAGTGACTTGCCCAGAGTCATACAGCTAGTAAGTGACTAAGGCTGGATTTTAATTCAGGAAGATGAGTATTACTGACTCCAAGCCGGCACTCTATCCACTGTGCCACCTAGCTCAAAACTTCATGGACATGCTGCCAAATGCCCAGATACTTAGTAGCTGTGTAACCCTGAGCAATTTACCTAAACTATGAATCTCAATGTCTTCATTTGTAAAATGGAAGTAGCAATGGTATACAAACCCATAAGGATTGCTTTATCAGTGAGACCATATACACAAGGCGTTTTGTATGCTTTAGAGTCCTGTATCGGTGTCAGCTATTTTCATTATTACTCCTGTTCCACAGACCAAGAACATGTAGACCAGCCAGTCTTCTGTGGCAAAGAGAGTAAGCATGGAATCCTAAAAACTTACTTTATATGGACTCAGTCCCTCAGTCCCATGTCATTCCCATGTGAAGATGTTTCTACTGTCACCATGCTCAGGCAAGTATGTGCTTTGAATTGCTTTTTTTCCATCAATAGTGACGAGTTTGGCCTGAGAAAGTCATCTTCTCTCAGTTAGTTTCCCTTCTTAACCAATGCCTCCACAACTGTGTGGAGACAAGCCAGGGGTAGTGATGTCATAGCAATTAGAGAGCTGGAAGGGACCTCAGAGATTATCCAGTCCAACCCCATTATTTTACAGATGAGGAAAGGAATGCCAAAGATGGTAAATGACTTGCCCCAAATCATATATCAACAGTGGCAAAGCCAGGACGAAAAATTAGGCTAGCATCTTTCCATCCTATTATAGGATATTTCAGAAGAGATTTTTTTTCTTCAAGTACAGATAGTCAGACTGGCCATGATCACAGTCATCCATATGCAAAATCCAGGAAAAAAATCATACAATGTATAATCCTCCCTTTCTCCAACTTTTTTTTTATTAATTAATCAGGGTAAGGTGAAAATAAAGGTATCCTTGAAGAGAAAAAGAAGTCGTAAGATGGGAAACTGAGGCACATGCATACAACAATGAGAAAAGAGAAATCTCACCCATGTTGCTTTAGTGAGTTTGTATGTATAATCCATAGCCACATGTGTAGCTAAGGTCACAAATCAAGCCTATTGAACTTTTAACTAATCATCCTTATTATATTGTGTCTACACCCAGGGTTTCCCCTTAGAACATCCAAATATGGCACATTTTATATACTACCATCAGCATCACTGACAAAATTGTTTCTGGGAATTTCAGTTAGTCAGTCAAAAAGCATTTATTAAGCACTTACTATGTATCAGGTTTTATGTTAAATGCTGGGGAAATAAAGAACAGCCAAAATATTCCCTTCCCTCAAGAAACACAAATTCTAATGAGGCAGACAACATGAAAATAACTAGGTACACATAAGATATATGCAAGGAAAAAGGGAGATATTCAGGATTTGGTTTTATGTCAAGGTTTCCACAAAAGGAGAAAAGGACCCTTGGTTCCCATGCAACACTAAGGCTAACATTCAATATATTGAACAGAATGCAGGCTTTATTTCCCTCGACAAAATATAAAAAACATATAGGTCTTACACTAGAATCCATGAACAGTAAAACAAATATCTTTTTTTTTTCTCTAATAAGTCTCCACCTCCCATTGTTGCTTGTCCTTCAGTCTAGAAGAGGAAGGTGATAGCATCAGGATGGTGATGCCATGACTTGCAAGTGAATTGTATTTAAGTGAGGGAGGGCTGGGCAAAGTCACCAGACTTACTTTCTCTTCTGGAGTGATCTGGGTCCAGTGGCCAGATATAGATCAGGACAACTGGAAATGGCCCCACTTCACCTTCCCAGGCCTTCATTATTAGACATGTGCTAGTAAACGTTTAACAACGAAGTTAACAAAAATGTACAAACACTTTTTAAGATAAATCTTCATTATTCACATTTCTCTATCATTTTAGTTAAGTCTAGACATCAGCAAAACAGTAAAGCAAGCCCCTGATTTGTAACATTTGCCAACTCCCAGAGTGTAAATACTAACACTGAATATTTTACAATCAACTCTCAGCATACCCTTATCTATAGTCCTCCAAACTTATAATATTATCCTGGGATTCAGGATCCCTCAACAAGGGGAAGGCACTCAGAGTTGCTAAAGAATCAGCCGCCTTCTCTCATAACTGCACAACCAACATAGCTCATAGTACCAGAGAAGGACAAGGTCTAGGCTTATTCCTCCACCTCATGTCTTGTTCCTTTTCAGTCCTAATCCCCACTTGATTTACAGACTTGGTTTATCTCCTCTTCTCTTCCAGGAAGGAGACTTAGTCTAGGAACTTACTGTCGAGCAACTCATTCTTGAGAGACTCTCATTCCTGAAGCACCCAACTTGACCCCCAAAATCATCCATGTAAACCATTCTCAAATGTAATATTAAAGGGCCAGTCAATGACTACCCAAGATGAGTACCTTATTACAGAGGCATCATCACTGCCAGGCCAAAGTCCTTAATGTGGTGTTGTTGACAAGGAGTCAAGCTTGGTAAGGCATAAAACTTGGTAGATTCTTACAAGAGGGTCTTACTACTCTTTAGATATGTCTATGAACCTCGTTTTTTAAAACCAAATGATAGAGCTACCTCCTTCTCCTTTGTTCTTTAATATCTTCCCCATGAGAGTCATCTAGGAGAACCATCTAAGACTGTCACACAGTGGGAAAACTTGCCTTCTCTGTGGTTCCCTCTCTTCTAGCTGCTTTCCTTTCCATGCCACTTGTACAAGTTGAGAGTTAATAACTCTATTCCTTCTGGTAACATGGAAGACCATCAAGTCTTATCATCTTCACTATACAGCATCCCTCCCAGCACTGTTCTGTGACCTATGCAGGTCACCTAAGCATGCTGGGCTTTTCTATCCTCTATACCCTCAGTACCTATAGGTCTTTCCATCTGCCTCTGCAGCTGAACTTTCTTTTTATGGGTTGTCTTCCCCTATTAGAACAGGGGGAGACTGTCTTACTTTTCTATTTATATTTCTAGCATTTAGCACAGTGCTTGGCATGTTGTAAGTGCTGAATAAATGTTTTTTTTTTTCATTCATTCATTTGTTCTTTCATTCAGTCATTCTGTTCCATAGTTAGCTTCCTAGGTCACATCTAACTTCCCTGTTTGTAGTGGGAATGAAGAGAAAGAAATACAATTGAGGGTACAACTGAGTACTTTGTAAAGGAAGATAGATCAGAAACTCATGCCCTGTGAGCAGCCAGGCACTCTACCCTGGATCTTTCAAAGTAAGCTGATAGTTGATTGTCATTGCCAGATGGCTTTTTGGTATAGTGAGGGTAATATCTTTCTGCTTAAAAGCTTAGCTCCAAACAATAAGGACTGCCCTCTTATCTCCCCTTATCCTGTGCATGTGGAAGCCAAAGCCCCTCTAAATCTTACAAGTGCCCAACTTGATTCTGAAACTTATCAAACTATTTGCTGGTTTAAGTTTCTCATTTTTCTTTCATGGCAAAGAAAAAAAAATGTCCTCTGGTTGATCAAATACCAAAGGGTGTAAATTTGGCAGGCACCAAGGCTGAGCCATATTTGGGGACCAATAGCATTTGTCAAAATAGGGTTTAATAATACACATTAAAGAATGTTGTGTAACAAAGCCCAATGGACTATCCATCCCATTCACAACGTTCAGAGAACTACAATGGAAGTCCCCCAGGGGCAGCCTGACTAAAGACAGCTTTAGAGGAAATGTTAGTAGTGCATTCTGATCTCAGAACACACTTTTGGCAGTCTTAAAATAGAACGCCCTGAAGGTGACAATGATCCCATGAGGAGACTGGACAAAGGGGTGCACAGTGGGTACTGTTTATACATTTGCAACAAAGCTCCACCTGTCACAAAGATGAGAGGAGTTACTAGGGCCAGAAACAGAGTAGGAAAGAGGAGAGCATCGGATCCCCCCGCCCCCCAGGTCACTAATCAGAAAAACAAAGTCACTTCTTTCCCCTTATTGTCCTTTATGCAGTGGGATTGCCTCTGACATTTCTGCTTTCTCCTTGTATCTATTGTCACTATTTCCATTTTTCTTTTTTATTCTTCCATTCTATCCTTTCTTTCTACTTTCATATGTCAAACAGATGCACATCAAACAGATGATTAAGTTTTGCATAGTTGTTTATCAATTTTGCCAGTCAGTACTCAGCTGTTGTCCACTAAGGGAGTCTGTTTGCCAAAATGCTGCGGCTCCCTGAAAGCCTGTAGTTTGTTGCTAAAATGTTCTTTGCAGTGAGAGATGCTTACCACTGGGGGCCAAGAATGGAGTTTCTAAGTGTTTATAGAGCAATTTGCAGTATGGAATTTTCAAATTACTTCTGTTTCCAACTACATCTCTACAAGGCTCTTTTGTCTCCTTTGTAAAAGATTCATCAATGACTTCATCCACAGGAGAGGAGTGTTTGCAAAGATTTGGCCCTTATTGCCACACCCCTTTTTGCCTATTTTCACAGAGGTGGAGATGTCCCACAGGGCAGACTTTGAATGTGATATGGGCACAACCAATCAGAAGGCAAGAAGCAAAATAAAAATATAAAGCCAGTTTTAGAGGAAGCCAGAAAATGGAGGTGAGGGAAGCAAGCAAGTGATTTTTTTTTAAATGATGAGCAAAGCTAGGGAGAGTTGTTGAATGTTCCTTCGTGAAACATTTTTCCTTTCACTAAAATTTTACAGTCACCTAAGGAGTTTTCAACCTTTTTTAAGGTGTGAAGCCTTCTGTTTTTCCAGACCTTAGAAGTTTCAGCCCTGATGTGGTGGTGATGGTGGGACCTAGAGCAGGCAATTAAACTTGGGCTGTTAGAACCACATTTTCTGTAGAAGGGGACCTCTAAAATACCTCTTAGAACCCTAGGGCCTAGTGGAACACCATTTGAAAACCATTTGGTAAAAGAGCTAGTTAGCAGAAAAAAATCCATCTGTAACACATTTCCCTGTGGTTTGTTTCCTACTAAATGGATTGCTCTGGTGGTGTTTCCATAAGCCAAAGAGTCCTAGACTTGGACTTAAGACCAATGGTCTGTTCCCAGTTGTGCTACTTAAACTCATTATGTGTGTGACCTTGAAAAAGTCTTTTGTCCTGTCTGGGTCTCAGTGTTTTCACCTGTAAAATGAGAATGTTAGAGATGATGAAACACATCTTCCTCCTCTGGGTAGAAATTGGAATATTTCATGCACTGCCAGACATAATTTGCTGTATCAGCTAGTTTTGCTTTATTGTTTTTCTTTTCTACAAGAGGAGGTGAAAGATATACAGGGAACAGACTGCTGTGTGAAAACAAAAATCATCAATAAAACTTTTTTTTTTTTAAGTGAAGGTTTTGGCTACGTGACCCCAAAGGCCCTTTCAAGCTCTACCCTTTTATTATGCCATGAGCCTATTCAATGAATATATTGTGGCTACTGCTGCCTCAACCTTTAGTCTCTGTATTTAAGATGCAACATTACATAGTGAATAAAGAGCCAGTCTCAAAACCATGTCCCCTAGGACCCAAGTCCTGAGAACTCTGACACATACTCTCTGTGTGAACTTGGGCAAGATATCTAACCTCTTAATGCTCTAGGCAATGCTCTAAGACAATCAGTTCAGGAAGGTGCTGACCTGCACTAGAAAGTAAAATTTCTCAGCAGAAACTTCCTACAGCGGTGGAGCCAAGATGGCGGAGTAGAAACAGCTCATCCAAGCCTCTCTGCCCCCAGATTCTCCACAAACTATGTAAAAAAGGACTCTGAAAATCTTCTGGAGCCCCAGCACCCACAGAACGACACAGAGAAGCTAACCTCCCGCTGAGGACAGCCCAGCACCCTGCAGGAAGGACCAGCTCAGTGGCCTGGGAGCCGGCAGCGCGCAGAGCGCAGGAGCCGAGCCGAGCCCAGGTCCATGTGAGCCAAGGTTTTAGCCCCAGGGCGGCAGGGCCAGCAGCCGGCTGGAGGAACCCCAGAACACCAGCAGCTGTGGCAAATCCAGAATTATCACCATAGACATGCCTAGGACAAAGTAAGAGGTTAGTGTCCTATGGACTTTGGGACCTGTATTTGGGGAATGCGTCAGCTCCCTCCCCTGGGGGCTAGAAGCTGCTGAGGAGACACGCCATTTTGTAGTTTTCAGAGGCAGGTCTGGCTCCCAGCCTACAAATCGTGGGGAGATCCAGCGCTCAGTCTTGGGGGGTAATCGCTCTTGCTTTAACCTCCCTGGATCTGGACTGTGATCTAGGGTGGAAGTTGTGGGTGGGTTTACAGCTTGCCAGAAACGGAAGTTGCCCCCCAGACGTTCGGGACGAAAATTCCTCTAGCTGGCCTTAAAGCCATAGTGTGGCAACAAGCCCAAAAGTCAAGCAATTAAGTGGCAACATGCCAAGGCAAAGGAAACAGAAAAATGCAACCCTAGACTCCTATTTTGGGGGCACAGAGCGGGAAAAGGACTGTGAGGTCAGAAGTCCTGCTCCAAAAGCCCCAGGGGAAAACATGAGTGGGTTGCAGGCCACAGAGGACCTTAGGAAGGACTTTAAAAATCAAATAAGAGAAGTGGAGGAAAAATTGGAAAGAGAAATGAGAAGGATGAAGGAAAAGTATGAAATGAGGGTCAACAGCCTGACTGAGGAAAACAACACCTTAAAAAATAGACTAGCTCAAATGGCAAAGGAGGCCCAAAAGGGCATTGAGGAGAAGAATGCCTTAAAAGGTCGAATTTGCCAGATGGAAAAAGAATCTCAAAAGTTCACTGAGGAGATTCATTCCTTCAGAGTTAGACTGGAGCAAATGGAAGCTAATGACTTTATGAGAAATCAAGATGCTGTTAAGCAGATCCAAACAACTGAAAGATTAGAAGGCAATGTGAAGTATCTCATGGGAAAAACCACTGACCTGGAAAATAGATCCAGGAGAGACAATTTAAAAATTATTGGACTACCTGAAAGCCATGATCAAGGAAGGAACCTAGAAATCACCCTTCAAGAAATTCTCAAGGAAAATTGCCCTGATGTTTTAGATCCAGAGGGCAAATAGAGGTTGAAAGAATCCACAGATCACCTCCTGAAAAAGATCCCAAAAAGAAAACTCCCAGGAATATTATAGCCAGGTTCCAGAATCCCCAGAACAAGGAGAAAATACTACAAGCAGCCAGGAAGAAACAATTTCAATATTGTGGAAACACAATCAGAATAGCCCAGGACCTGGCAGCTTCTACACTGAGGGATAGAAGGGCATGGAATATGACATTCCAGAGGGCAAAAGAGCTGGGAATGAACCCAAGGGTCACCTACCCAGCAAAACTGAGTATCTTGTTTCAGGGGAAAATATGGTCATTCAGTGGAATAGAGGACTTTCAAGCATTCTTGAGGAAAAAACCAGAGTTGAATAGAAAATTTGACATCCAGACCCAAGAAGTAAGAGATGCCTGAGAAGGTAATCAGGGAAAAGAAATCAAAAGGAACTTATCAAAGTTGAACTATTTACATTCCTATATGGAAAGCAATAACTGTGACTGATGATATCTTTCTCACTATGAAAATAATGGAAGAAGGGGGTGTGGTCATATGAATACATATGTGAATGTGTGTGTATATGGTTACAGTTATATGGATAGAGGGCATAGGTTGAATTTGTTGGGAAGGGAGAATACTCAAAGGATGAAATTATGAGGTGAGAGAGGAAAGTGGCAAGAGGAGATGGGGAGAGACAGGGTAGGGTAAACTATCCCATGTAGAAGAAGCAAGGGGAAGTGGTTGCAAAGGAGGGGGAGAATAAGGAAGGCTAAAAGGCAAAACCACATTCACATTGAATTTGGTTCAGGGAGAAAATGACATACATACTAAATGGGATATCTCAACCTGCAGCAGGAGAGGGGGAAGGGGGATGAGAGGAGGGATGATGGATGGGAGGGCATCCTTGGGGTGAGGGGAGGTTGGAAGTATCCACTATAGAAGAGGGACAGGATCATGTAGGGAATGGACCAGGTGGGGGGTGGGATGAGTGGGAGGGAATTATAAGCAGCCTTGTACAGTATATCTGCTATGATAATGTTTTGCATAGCTAGACATGTACAACATATACTGAATTACTTATCTCCCAAGAAGGAATGGGTGACAAGGGAGGAAGGAAATGGATCTGAAATTCAAGGTCGTAACATTAAATGTTTCAAATGTATATATAAATACTATTATTAATACTCTTTTGCCTATAATTGGGAGATAAGATGTGCAGGCATTGGGACACAAAGATTCATCTTCCTCTAATGGAAAAATCGATGGGGGTATGGGAGAAGGTATGGGAGAGAGCAGATTGGAGGAAGCGATATCTTGTGGGACTGCTATTCTGGGAGGTTGGGTAGGGAATAATGGGGGGAAAATGATTGTAACTCAAAATCTGGCGGAAATGAATGATGTAAAACAGAAGTTAATAAAGTATTTGTTTAAAAAAAAAAAAAGAAACTTCCTACACCAATGAAATCCCAGGGCCTGTCCCAATCTCCTTATCTCTGCTTTGAGGCCTAAGATGCGGAATCTCATACCAGAAAATGAATTCATATTTCCATTAGTAAAAGACTGATTTTTCGTTTATGGGTATCTGGTTCCAGTGCCATCAGGATAAGCTCTATGCATAGTTAGAGTAGATAGCTGCCTTCGTGATGTAATTTTATAAGAATCTTAAGGCCCTTCCCTAGAATATTTCCCCCCAACAGCCTGGCATCCTGCCTTATTCCAGTTATTAGAACTATCCCTTTCGATTAAGGCAATGGGTTTCTAGAATACTATTGATGATGCAAGCATGCTCTCTAGGAGGATGTAATATTTCCATTACTAAAAAATTCAGTTTGTGGTCATGGAGCAAATACTATCAAGTATTTCCATCATTTCCATTCCAGCTATCACTTTCTAACTTGTTGAGAACCAGATCCAGAATAGAAATTTCCCTTGTTAGTTCCTCCTCCTTGGGAAATAGGAATTATCATTAAGAAATTAGTTGCTTGATTTTTGGCAGAGACAGTGCTTGGCACACAATTGCTTGGGGCCATGGCCTCCCCTCAATCCAGGCCACCTGGGCTTTCTTGGCACTATTACTTGCCTCATTGGCCTTTCGTCTATTTGAAAAGTTATTTCAACCTTTTTTTTGTTTTATTTTGTTTTTTAGTGAATATTTCCATAATTGAAGTACTTCTCATAAATAAGCTCCTATGCCAAACTACTGATCTTTTCCCTAATCTCCTCATCTATTTACTCTCTCTGGCCAAGTGACCTGCAGCATTCTCTAATAACATTAATTTTTGTTTCTCTTCCCCTTGATCTTTATCCAAACTCTCTTTACTATATTCCTCCCCAACCAGTTCCTGCCTTTTTTCAAATGAGCATGTCTTGTGAATATATTGTTAACATATAATACCTCCAACTTCACCCTCCCTATTATCTATTCTGTTCTTTTAAATGAGATATAGCCTTCCCAATAGTCTATATTCCAGTGATTGGTCACATCCCACCAATTTTAAAAGAGATGCCAGATTTGATTCCTTATATTAGAGTAATTTAGTTCCCTTTTGCTTGTTACCCATCCCTTAAGCATTTGTGTATAAAAATCCAAGGTCATGGATTTTATTGCTGGCTTTCTCCGTAAATTCTATCTCCTACAAATTACTAAACTTTACTTTTCTACTTTTATATTTCAGTCTATTTTTTTAATTAAAAAAATAAACCTCCTAGGTACAGTTGGGTACTTCATTATAGCAGTTCAGAGTTATGACAAATATTTCTGGGCCACTATTAGTCAACAGAAAGACTCTGGTCTCTCTGCTTCTGGGCACAGCTCTTTGGAGGCAATGTGGTATATGGTAGAGAGTACATTGGCTCTTAAGTCAGAAGAGCCTGGATTCAAATCCCTGTCTTTGATGCTTACAGCTTAAATGTGCTTAAACAAATCATTTAACTCCCCTGGGCCTCAATCTCCTCATCTATAAAATGAGAATGTTGCTCTGAGCTTCCATTCCAGTTTGACTCCAACAAATGCACATTTCCACAGTATTTATGTGATCATGCCACTGTGGCTAAAAAATCTGGTGCAGAGGTGTCTCCCATGCCAGTCATCCTTGACTTGGCTCCTGTCTCATTTTGCCAAGGACTTATTTCCTAAACTTTACCTCTGAGAGAGACAGTTTGAATGAGCTCATATTAGCTCCATTTGATAGAAGAACTCTGTCCCTTCAGAGGCTGGTGGCAGGCTTCACTTGTCATCCGTATTGTAATGGTTTCCCTCTAGACCTTCACCCTGGACATGGGACCAGAGAAGACATGTCTTATTCTTTGTATCCCCAGGGCAGTGTAGATCCTCAGCAGAATCCTGGTAGCTAATGGGTATTTTCATGGGTACAAAAAGAACTGCTGAGTCATTACCTACCTAATTCATTTCCCAGGGGTAGTGTTTTGGGGTTTTGCTTGGTTTTTGTGTTTTATTTTTGCTAAGAACAAGCCTCAATATAGAGGACTGTGTCCATCAATGAGAAGAAAGAACTATTGACCAAGGTCTCTTTGTCTTCTCCATGCTTCCCTATCTCCCATCAGGTATCAGCTAAAATCCCACCTTTTGCAAGGAGCCTTCCCTGGTCTTCCCCAATACTAGAACTTTTCCTCTTTCATTATCTCCAATTTATCTGGTATATATCTTGTTTATATGTAGTTGTTTGCTTCTTGTCTCTCCTATTAGTCTGGGCCTCCCTGAGCAGAAGGGACTATTTTTGCTTTTCTTTGTATCAACAGTGTTTATCATAGTGCTTGGGAAATAATAGGCATTTGGGGCGGCTAGGTGGTGCAATGAGTAGAGCGTTGGCCCTGGAGTCAGAAGGACCTGAGTTTGGATCCGACCTCAGACACTTGATGCACACACAAACAAAAACCTAGCCATGTGACCTTGGGCAAGTTACTTAACCCCAATTGCCCTCTAAAAAGCAAAAAAAAAAAAAAAGAAAAAGAAAGAAAGAAAATAATAGGCATTTAAGGATTGCTTATTGACTTCATGGCAGCTGGATGGTAGTGGACAGAGCATCTTCCTGAGCTCAAATCTGGCCTTAGACACTCCCTAGCTACCCTAAGCAAGTCACAACCCTGTTTGGCTCAGTTTCACAAAGAGAAAGACTGATATTGATTTGCCAGAACCAGTCATAGACCCATCCACACACATTCCAACACTCTGACTTTAGGTTTATTCACCCTTCCCCCCACTAATTACTCTCTTTTCCAGGTACTCTTTTGGGAGCTCAGAACTGGTAATGGCCTCCCTCTAAAAAACAACCATCCCCCTTTCCACTCTACAACTCCCACTGAAAGGATTAGAAGTTGAGTTCCCAAGAGACAAATACCTTGGGTATTAGGAATAGCATGGTGAGGGGCTCCTCCTAATATCATAACTCAAGAGCACCGACAGATATGCTGCCCATTCACAGACAGTAGATCAATTTGGCTCTTAGCAAATGAATTTATTCAGATAGCATAGCTAGAACACTAGTTATAAAATACCCCCCTTAAACTTGGTGTACATTTCTCCACAAATACATGTAGCACTCATGTGGAAAATGGCCTCAAATTTATAGAAAATTATAATGAAGATCACATATAAGATATATATATATACATATATATATATGTATGTATAGGAAAATCACAATTCCTAGTACTATAGGACCTAAAAGTCCATTCTCTCTTGAGTACAACATATGTCTGCTAGGTGAGTTCCTCAGCTGGGCTTCCAAGGTCTAATTTTTTGTTCATCTTGACTATCAATTGCCAGAAATCCCAGTCCTTGAAGTTGCTTCCTCCCTCAGATGACCAGCCCTCTGTATCTAAGCAACATTCTAAGGCTATCAGTGTGTCTCTATTTCCCACTAGATGCAATGTTTCTCCTTTGGTCCAGTAGCTCCAATGCAAAGTTGCATGATGGGAAGAGAAGGGGAAGAGAAAATTCCATTCCCTTCCCCTCAACTGTCCCTATATAGGCACAGGAGAATCCCCCTCACCCCACCCCACAATATGCCTAACTCCTAAATTCTGGAATTCATTCAAGGCTTAGGTATTTAGAGCTCTCAGAGGCATGGCAAATTCTTTTGCTCAGCTATTTGCAGCAATTCCCCTCTTGAGCCAGAGAGGCATTCACCTAACAAAGGGATCATCAAGGTAAAGATGTAGCTTTTACAGTTAGTCTAACACCTTGTGACTGTGGGAGTTATGGGAAGCTTTATGATTATGGGAGTTATGGGACTTTTCATGACTCCATCACTAAATCAGGGAGGGAAATCCTAGTCTTACTCATATATATATATATACACACACACGTGTGTGTAGGTATGTATATATGTATATATGTGTGTGTGTATATATGTATGTATGTATATGTATGTATGTATTGTCTATGTTTTCTTATATGTACATGCTGTTTTCTGTGTTAGAATATACACCACTGAAGGACAAGAATCTTTTCATTTTTGTCTTTGTATCACCAATACTTAGCTTAGCACCTGGCATACAGCAGGTTCTTAATAAATGCTTACTGGATGATTAATTGGGCTGCCACTCCAGCTCTTTCTTATTTATTCATTCAAGGTTATTCTCTCCCAATAATTATATACGTCTATCTCTAACTTATTGATCAATCAATAAAATGTGTTAAACATTTACTATGTTTCAGCACAGCACTAAGCACTAGGGAGAACAAAAAAAGGAAAAACAGTCCCTGCTTTCAAGGAGCTTACCTTCTAATCAGGGAGACAGCATGTATACAAATAAATGCATACAAAATTTATGGATGCATACAACCCTAAACAAGAAAAATAGCATCTGGGACCACAGGAACAGGCATCCTGAAGAAGGTGGCATTTGAATTGAGTCTTGAAGGAAGCCAAGGATTCTAAGAAATGCATGGAGGAGGGAGAGAATTCCAGGCATGAAGGACAGTCAGTGCAAAGAGACAGAAAGCTAGTATATATGCATCATAGAGTGTGTGGAGAATAGTAAAGTACAAGGATACTAGAAAAAATAGGAAGGGGTTAGGTTATAAAAAGTTTTAAATGCCAAGCAAAGGAATTTAATTTTTATTTTTGAGATAGCAAATGTTCACTAGAGTTTATTAAATGGTGGTAGGAGGGAAGAAGTTATTTGGGCAGCTGTGTGGAAAGATGGACCACAGTGGGGAGATATGGGTCAGGAAGACCAATTAGAAGGTTATTGAAATAGCTCAGGAAAGAGGTGGAGTGCCTGAATTAGCTGATTAAATGGAGGAAAAGGGATATAAACCAAAGATGTCTCAAAGACAGAAATGTCAAAAATGGACATTGGATATATAACTGGATACATAGGGTGAGCAAGAATGGTGAATTGAGGACAATATCATTTCCAACCTTGGAATCTTGTGACTGTGAGGATTATTTTGTAATTATTCAACCAAACAAGATAATGATCAAACATAGTTTAATGTGAAGATGTTTCTTTACAGAAAAAACACTCTATTATTATGTTGGGATGACTTGATAGGTTAGGTTTGCTAGCTGTCACCTATCAGTCCCTCTAAGGTTTGGGACAGAGATCAATTAAATTCTTTGGGAAATATGGGAGATATTTAGAGTGAAGAGCCAAGTCAGGATTTAGTAGAGTATGGCAGCAGGGGTTATTGGGTACCCAAGAAAAAGGTTCTGGACTGTACGATGTCAAGGAATGGAAAGGCACCTAAAAAATTCAACTCACTTTACAATTTTCCCTAGGGGTGCAAAACTACCATTTAGATTGTTCACATGTGTTCCATGACTATCAGTTGTGAACTACTAGGAACACATAATTCTGGTAGAAAGAAGGTACCTAATTTAATCATTGCTTTGCAAATTCAATATACTTGAATCCTAAATCACATTAGTTATACTCTCCTGAAAAATCCCAAGTGATTTAAAACTATGTAACTAGAGACATTTGGTTTACAGAAAATTAGGAGGTGAGAACCTGCAGCCAAGATTGGACAGTTTTATTTAAAAAAAATTAATACAAAATATTATAGTTGAATCAGTCAATACCCTTAAGATCTTTACTTACAAATAACCTGATGAAATTATGAATTAATATATCTTCTTTAATATAATAATTATGGTTATCTCTGTAGGTATCTTGTTCCCTTGATAAACTGAAGGCTCCATGAAGACAATGGTAATGTCTCATCTAAACTTTGTGTCTCCTCCAGTTCTTAACACAGTGTTCTGGACATAGTAGATACTTGATAGATATCTGTTGAATTGTACTGAAATATGATCCGAATGACAAGAGGTGTCTAAGCCAGGCCATTAGAAAAATAAGTAAGAAAGTAAAGGACACATTCTAGAAAAAGACATTAAGAAGACTTAGGAAGGATGTGATGCTTAGATGCTTCAGTACTTTGAGGAAAAACCATATCAATGAAATCATAGCTCTTCAGCACCATCTCATCCTGGGCAATTCCATAAATCTTCCATTGAGAATGCACCCAAAGCTTTGGAGGTCTTCATCAGGTCTTTTCATATTGAGTAGATACCAGTGTTACTTGAACTGTCTATCTGTCATCACTTGCTTCCACTATGTGACCTACCAATGTCCTTTCATAGACTTACAGGTAATGTTCTATATCAGTACTTGAATGCTATCCATCACTGATAATGTCCTGTATCATACTTATATTCAGCATATGGTTCAATGTTGATTGCTCTTTGAGTCACCCCCAGTTTTGATTTTGTGGATACCTCATACTACAATTCACAAACTTATAGCATCATTAAGAGTATACAGTTGTTGAAAGGATGGCTTTTTTTATTAGGGGTCAGTTTCAGATCATCGAAAATACTGTACATTTTCATAAATACAATGCAATCAGATCTCCCCCTTCTATTGAACTCTGTATCTAGTTCATTGTCTAACTGGAATGCATATCTAAGATATATAGTGAAGGACTAACTCAGTGGGCTACCATCCAACTGACTATTTTAATCTGTCCACAAGGAAAAGCCAAGTCGATGAAAGTATATTATACAAAAGGGACATGATAACCATTTTCAAATGTTTGAAGTTCTGTCACATGTCAGAGGGATTAGATTGATTTTGTATAACTCCAGATGGAAAAAATAGGAACAGCAGCTGGAAATAACAAGGAGGCTGGAAATAACAACTTGGGGTCAACTTAAGGAAGAAACAAAGTTCTATCCATTTCTGAGATCCTATTATTCTATATGCAGCTAGGCAGCACAGTGGATAGAGTGTCAGACCTGGAGTCAGAAAGACCTGCATTTAAATCCAGCCTCAGAAACTTACTAGCTGGGTGCTAGTCAAGTCACTTAACCCTTTTTGTCTCAGTTTCCTCATCTGGAAAATTAACTGGATAAGGAAAGAGCAAACCACACCAGTATCTTTGCCAAGGAAAAAACCAAACAAACAAAAAGTTGACTCGACTGAACACACACATACACACAACACACACACACACACACACACACACACACACACACATTATTCTATGCAATCATTCACCCAAGGGCCAAAATAATTGTTTTACTTGATCATCTGATTCTTCCTTCCCAGCAAGGAGTGGAAGATTTTGAAGAGGGTGACCAAGGCTTGAAGAAGGTTATCTTCTCAAGGTAGCTAGGTCACTCAAATTCTACATCAGGTCCCTAAAAGGTCACCTCCAAAAACCCTGGGATTGTAGAGAGAGAACATTCCAGAATGCCTGAGAGGAACACAGGGCAAGTGTTTCAAAAACAAACCTTCCTAACTTTACATTTTGCCTCTTCCCTCTTCTGAGAGGAATGATTCATATTATAATAAGATTTCAGAGACATGGAAAAGATCAGATCCTAATCGATCAATAAACATTTATTAAGCACCTACTATGTGCCAGTCACTATGCTAAGGGCCTTAAAAATAAAAAGAGGCAAAAGAAATTTCTGCCCTTGAGGAGCTCACCATCTAATGGGGGAGACAACATGCAAACAACTATATACAAGACAAACTATATGCAACAAATAGGAAATAATTAACAGAGGGAAGGCACTAGAGTGAAGAGGGGATTAGGAAAAGCTTCCAGTAGAAAGTAGGGTTTTAACTGGAATTTAAAGAAAGTCAGAGAGGTCAGTAATCCAAGCAGAGGAAGAAGAATGTTCCAAGCATGGGGAACAGCTAGGGAAAATGCTCAGAGTTGAGAGATTAGCGTGTCTTGTTTATGGAACAGACAAGAAGACAGTGTCACTGGATCATAGAGTGCCCCAAGGTACTAGAAAGAATGTTCTAGAGATTTCATGAGTGTGACAACCAATAAAGGTTCATTTCCAATTCCTATTATCTCAATCCAGGACCCTTAAAATAGGGTATACCTGAGCTAATCCCAGTGTTCAGAGTCTATAATCTTTAAATACATCTACATAAGAAAGATGACCAGGGCTAGAAGACACAAACTCCATCTTCCTGCACACACTTACACACACACACACACACACACACACACACACACACACACACCCAACACACTTCAGTTGCTGCCATCTAGTCTTTTTAAGAGAACATCCCCAATACAATGGTGTCTTGTCTTAGCCAGGAGTTCATAGAGTTGGAATAAAAAACTGGGAATATGTTACTATTATAAGATTATTATTGGAATGGGTGTCTATCTACGGTTGGCTCTGTCTTAAGAAAGGATGTGCATGCAGCTTATGAGCTTGCCATTTTCCCCTTCATTCCAGAAGGCATGAACAAGGACACATGGTTGCTTTACCTAAAATGAATAAAAGGCAGTCTCTGTATCTCTGCCTCACACAGTGTCTGGCACACATATAGAAGGCATTAAATAAATGCTTGTTGAGTTGAACTAAATCAATCAAGTTTGCTTTTTTCACTGAAGGTGTTTTCTTCTCAAAAGTCATCTCTTTGGGAATGGAGGCAAGCTGGCCACATGGTTCAAGTTCTCTTCCTTACCCAAAAGGTACCATAATCAGAGAATCCCTAAGCTGCAAGGGCCCTCAGACAGAATCCAATGTCCAGCCACTTTCTGAATAGGAATTCTCTCTGCAACATGCCTGCAAAGACATCATTCAGCTTTCACTAGAGCACATCTAGTGATGGGCAACCTGCTATTTACAGGGCAGCTCATTCTTCCTCTAGAAAGTTCTCAACAAGTTCCACTTCTTGGAAACATTTACTCCTAATTCCACCCTCTTGGCCAAAGCAGACCAGATCTAATCTCTCTTCCATGAGACACTGGAAGAAAGCTGTCAGATTTCTTTCCAAAAAATTTCCACCACCTCCCCCCCCAACCCTGCTCTCAACTTGATATCCCCAGTTCCTTCAATTATTTTTTGTGTGACACAGCCTTACCATCCTGGTCACCCTCATCCAGACATACTCCAGTTTATTCTATGTCCTTCCTAGAATGTGGAACCAAGAAATAAACACCCTATTCTGGCCAAGGTACAGCATCTCTTGCCAGTATCCATTTTGTTCTGGACCAGTCCGATTACATTAGCTCTTTTTGACAACTCTGTTACGCTCTTGATTAACATAGAGATTGTAGTCCATGGAGATTGCCAGATCTTTCACATAAACTGTGGTCCAGTTGTGTTTATCCCATATAATACTTGTCTAGCTAAGTTTTTTTAATCCAAATGTACAGATTTATATTCATCTCTATTAAATATAATCTTATTAAATTTGAACCATTATTCTAGACCATTAATATCTTTGGAAATCTCATTCAAGTTATTAGTTCCTTCTTCTAGTGTTGTGCTCTTTGCCTTCATTTTTAAACTAAATTTTATGTTTATTTTTAGTTTACATCATTCATTTCCACAAGATTTTGAGTTACAAATTTTCTTCCCATCTTTCCCCTACCCACCACCTCAAAACAGCGATATCACTATATACCCCCTCCCCCAATCTGCTCTCTCCTATATCCTCCCCATGTACCCTCTGACTTTCCAGGAGGACAAGATGGATCTCTATACCCCAGTGCCTGTATATCTTATTTCGTAGTTGCATATAAAATAAAAAATAATAATATATATGTTTAAACATTTGATTTTAAAACTTTTAATTCGAGATTCTTTCCATTCCTCTCTCGTCATCCACCCTTAATGGGAAGATAAGCAATTCAATATAGGTTGTACATGTGTAGCTACACAAGACATTTCCATAGTGGATATATTGTGAAAGACTGACTATATTTCCCTTCATCCTATTCTGCCTCCAACTTGTTCTATTATCTACTTTGACCCTGTCCCTTTTCAAAAGTGTGTGCTTCCAACTTCTCTGTCCCCCAACCTGCTCTCCCCTCCATCATCCCCCCTCTCATCCTCTATCCCTCTTCTCTCCTGTAAGGCTAGATACTCTATTTAATGTATATGTCATTCCCTCCCTAAGCCAAATTCAATGAGAGTAAGGTTGACTCTTTCCCTTTTGCCTTCCTGTTCTTCCCCTCCACTATAACAGTTTTCCCTTGCATCTTCTATATGAGATAATTTACCCCATTCTGTCTCTCCCCATCTCCTCTCATTATATTCCTCTCTCACCTCTCAATTTCACCATTTAAGTATCATCCTTTCCTATTCAATTGGTCCTGTACCCACTGTCTATGTATACCTGTACACATATATACACACTCACATATGTATTCATATGCCCATATACCTTCCTATATAGACATATATGTATACACACATACACACACACACACACCCCACACATATATATACACATTTCTATTCCCTTCAACTATTCTCATACTGAGAAAAGTTTCACAAGTTACAATTATTGTTTTTCCATGTAGGATTGTAAATAGTTCAACTTTGATAAATTCCTTATGATTTCTTTTCCCTGTTTACCTTCTCATGCTTCTCTTGCTTCTTGTATCTGAATGTTAAATTTTCTATTCAACTCTGGTTTTTTCATCAAGAATGCTTGAAAGTCCTCCACTTCATTGAATGACCATATTTTCCCCTGAAACATGTTACTAAGTTTTGCTGGGTAAGTGATTCTTGGTTTTGATTCTAGCTCCTTTGACCTCCGGAATATCATGTTCCACTCCCTTCTATCCCTCAATGTAGAAATTGCCAGATTCTGTGTTATCCTGATTGTATTTACACAATATTAAGACTGTTTCTTATTGGCTGCTTATAATATTTTCTATTTGATCTGGGAACTCCAGAACCTGGCCATAATATTCCGAGGAGTTTTCTTTTTGGGATCTTTGTCATTTTTTTTTAAGAAATTGGGGTTATGTAACTTGCTCAAGGTTACATGGCTAGTTATTTTTTATGTGTGGGTGCTAATTTTCTGAGGATGGAACCGACCCCAGGTCCTCCTGACTCCTGGGCCTTACTCACTGTACCACCTAACCGCCCCCCTGGGATCTTTTTCAAGAGGTGGTCAGTGGATTCTTTCAACCTCTATTTTGCCCTCTGGCTCTAAAAAATCAGGGCAATTTTACTTGAGAATTTCTAGAAGGATGATTTCTAGGGTTTTTTTTATCATGGCTTTCAGATAGTCTAATAATTTTTAAATTATCTCTCCTGGATCTATTTTCCAGGTCAGTGGCTTTTCCATTGAGATATTTCACATGGCCTTCTATTTTTTTTATTTGTTTGGATCTGTTTAATAGTATCTTGATTTCTCATAAAGTCACTAGCTTCCATTTGCTCCAATCTAATTCTGAAGGAATTATTCTCTTCAGTGAACTTTTGATATTCTTTTTTCCATCTGGTAAATTGGGCTTTTTAAGGCATTCTTCTCCTCATTGATTTTTGAGCCTCTTTTGGCATTTGACTTAGTCTATTTTTAAGGTGTTATTTTCTTCATTCAGGTTGTTGACTCACTTTTCCTGATTTTCTTGCATCATTCTCATTTTTCTTTCCAATTTTTCCTCCACTTCTCTTATTTGGTTTTCAAAATTCGTTTTAAGCTCCTCTATGGCTTATACCCAGCTCATATTTTTCTTGGAAGCTTTTGGTTCAGGAGTTCTGACTTTGCTGTTTTCCTTCTGTTCCATGCTTTGATCCCTTTTGTCCCCCCAAAAGAAATCCAAAGTCAGATTGCTGTGCTTGCTTTGCTTCCTTTGCTTGCTCATGTTGCCACTCAATTACTTGACTTTTGACTTTCTTGCCACAGTAGAACTCTGCTTCCAGAGAGGAAAGCTTTGTCCTAAATAGCTTGGGTTTTCTCAGATGCCAGAGCTACTAGTTGGCTGTCCTCTCTGAAGCCTCCACATGCTCTGGCTCACTGGTCATGCACCCCAGGACCTCCACCCTAGACAGTGATCCAGACCCAAGCAGGTTAAAGCAAGAGTGATTACCCCTCAGATTGTTTGCTTGGTCCCCCTACAATCTGTAGGCCAGGAGCTCTGAAGCAGCCATGCTGCAGTGGCTGAATGGCTGTGGCACCTCAGCCACTTCTCCCTCTGGGGGCAGAGGCTGGAACCCCTCTAGTTACCCCTGTTCTCACAAAGTCTACACTGACCTCTCACTTTGTCTTTGGCATTTATGGGTTGATAATTCTGGAAACCATCACAGCTGGTAGTGATACAGTCTCCTGAAGTCCCTCCAGCTGGCAGCTGATTGGGGTGCCCTGAGGCTAAAACCAGGGGCTGGGCTCTGCTCCCAGCTTGCTGCAATGGACCCTTCCTGCCGGTCGGCTGGGCTGTCTTTCTTCAGCAGGAGGTTTGTTTCTCTCTGTCACTTTGTGGGTTCTGTAGAACCTAAAGTTTGTGTAGAGTCATTTTTATAGGTATTTGAGGTGGTTATGGAGGGAACATATGGAGTTTACCTTCTATGCTGCCATCTTGGCTCTGCACCCCCCCATTCATGTTATTATTGAAAATTAATGTTGAATAGGATAGGATTGAAAGCAGATTTCTAGGGCACTCCTCTAGAGAACCCCCTTCAAGGGGCTATTGAACCATTAATGACTCCTTGGGCATTGGTCCTCCAGTCAGTTCTGAATCTGCCCAAGAGTTCTTTTACCTGGCCCTTGTTTACAGGGATATCATGAGAGATTTTGTCAAATGTCTTTTCAAAATGTTTGTAGCATTCGCATAGTCTCCCAGGCCTCTGTCAAAAAGAAGAAATGAGGTTAGTCTATTCCTGATAAATACATACTGGCTCTTAATGATCACCTCTTTCCTTCTAAATGTTCACAAGCCAATTCTTTACTAATTTGCATCAAAATTTTGCCAAGAACTAATGTCAAACTCACTGACCTATGCCCTGAAGAATGTACCCACTTCTCTTTTCTAGAAAGTCAGAACAACACACTTGTACCTCATAGTCTTTGGGACCTCTTGTTCACTACAATTTTTAAGTAATCATACCAATTTTTTTTTAGTACCCGGTATGTCTGGGCCTAAAACTTTAAATCTCTTAAGGTAGTTAGGAGTCATCTAATTATCTCTTCATTCATCTTCAGTTTCAAATCCCTATTAGCCATTTTTCTTCTATGCTTCCCCAGTTAGCTTTAACATTCATAGCCTATGTGATCTTAGGCTAACCATTTATTTTCTCTGGGCCTCAGTATCCTCATCTGTAAAATGAGGAAGCTGGACTAGGCAATCTCTAAGGTCTCTCCCTCTGCTAGGTCCATGATCACAAGAACTATGATTGCCCTGGTAGGGAAAACAAAGGTAAATATTGAATTTAGTAACTTTGCCCTTTTCCCTTCATCTGTTATTCTCATCGTACCTCCCCTCTCTCCCCTTTTTAATCATATTGTTGCTTTGCTTTTAACAAACCTGAAGAAACCCTCCTACCCACTAAATGACCTGGATCTCCTTAATTCCCTAGAAGTATTCTTTGGCCCCCCTTCAAGCATTTCCCTTTTCCCTTCTCATTTCTCTCTAGCTAATTCCTAGCGAAGTTTCCCAGGTATCATTAGCTCTAGGTAATTTCTTTTTTTTCTAATTAAAGAGGCCATCCCTTCACTCATCTCTTAAAGAGGCCTATTCACTAAATGGGCTTTACCTCACTCTAAATGAGTACATGAAAAGGCCTTAGCCTAAAAGGGCCATGGTCTCCCATTGCATCCTGGGCCATCTCCTGTCATCCTGAAGAATATCTGGTCATTGGATCCACATAGCTCTGGAGGAGAAAGTGAGGCTGGTGACCTTGCACATCCCTCCCTCACCCAAATCAAAGTCAACTACAAGTCACATCATCATTTCTCTGGTGCCATGGTCCTCTTTGAGAATGAAGTACAAACACAACACACTTTCTGTGTATTGGAAAATGAAAGTATGTATGAGGATATTTTGGGTTGTGGACAGACATATAAGCAGGCAAATAGAATCACTACTAGTTGTCAATGGCATGTGTGTAAGAACAAAAGAATTATAGCTATTATGAAGTTGGACTCCTCCCCTCCCCTTAAAGACCAAATAGAAAGTGGATTCCCTTCCCTCTTTGAATTCAACTTATTGTATATTTGCTTGGGTTAAAACAACAGCAACTCATAAAAAATTAAATACCTCCTGGAAGAATTGAACCTCTTCACTAACTTTAATTGGGACTTGCTTTCATCCCACTAATGAAAGTATAAGTCCTTCTGGAAGTGAGAAATTTGATCTAGAGGGGAGAGCAGAGAGACAGAGATGATCAAAGTAGGTTACTTCAAGAGTTGAATAATTAGTCACACTATAAAGAATCTGTATAAGTGAATTAGTCTAACTTAAACTCCTGTCAAGGGCAGCTGGGTGGTACAGTGGATAGAGTGTTAGGTTAGGAAGACTCATCTTCCTGAGTTCAAATCCAGCCTCAGACATTTACTAGCTGTGAGACCCTGAGCAAGTCATTAAACCCTGTTTGCCTCAGTTTCTCCCTCTGCAAAATGAGCTGGATAAGGAAATGGCAAACCACTCTAGTATCTCTGCCAAGGAAACCCCAAAAGGGGTCACAAAGAGTTGGACATGACTGAAACATTTGAACAGCTGTCACTGCATTTCACCTATACATTGGCACTTATGCCTTCATTCTACCACCTTTTCCTAAAGGTACATAAAGCTGTAATAAGTGTAATATGTTGGATAAAGGAGTAATCTCAGGGAGACCTGAGTTCAAGTCCTACCGTGGACAATTGGGATCCTGGTCAAGTTGCTCCCCCTCACAACACCTCTGGCAATTATCCTGCAACAAATATTTTTACTTTATGTTGGCAAACTCCTCACTTGGAGTTCCCTAGCCCAATATGATCACAGAACTGGCCAAAAACAAAGGATCAACATGTAATGATGAAAAGGTAGAACACATCCCAATTCTTAGTTCTTTTTAAGCCCCTAGCTTCCTTTAAGGCCCAATTTAAGGCTTATCCTAATGGCCATATTTGCTACTGCTCTTTCCTGACAAATTATTTTGCATTTTCTTTCCACATATTTTTTTTATTTCTTTATCTGTATACATGTTATTTCTTCCCAATAGAATGTAAACCCCTTGAGGGCAGAGCCTCTTTTATATGCTGTCTCCAGCAGTACCTGGACACATAGTAATATAATACTATAATAACTTAATAAATATTTATTGAGTTGAATTGAAACAAATTCTTCTAGCTCTAGAAAAATATAAATATCAGGAATATAGTGAACCCCCTTCCATTTTTACTATCTCAGCTCTTAATGCCTCTCAACTTTTCTTCTCCTTTTAGGGAAATTCATTATTGGGCTGGTGGCTGTAAAAATGCCTTAGAGTCAATTTTGATTTTCTATTACTACCTCAATGAACTGTATGAGTGTCAGGATAAATGCAAGAGTTAAAAGACAACACATAACCTCAAGCCCGGCTAGGGTAGCATTTCCCTCTTTCCCCTGTCCATCCAAATCCATCTTATCTTTCAAAGCCCACCTTAAGTCCTAGATCCTCCATAAAGCCTTTCTGCCTGCTCCCATCTACATTGATTTTGCCCTTTTTTTACATTCTATAGCACTTACTGTTTGTTTCATTCCTTTTGGCAACTCCTTGGTAAGGTTATGTAACTATTCCCAATTAGATTATAAACTACTGGAAGGAAGATATTATGTCTTATATTTCTGTCTCATTATATTCCCTTTGGTACTTAGCACAATACTATGCACATGGAATGAATGCTCAATCAATGTCCTGATGTTATAGCAATGAGGTAGGAAAAGAGATTTAGTAAAGGAAGATAATAAGAGCTTGGAAGAGGCTAAGATTTAGAGCTGGAAGGGGTCCTTAGGCAGAGTGAGCTCTTCTCTGTCCAGTCTCAGCTGCAGTAATGGAAGCCTCTATTCTCATTGGTCACCCCCATTTTCCAGCCTTCCAACCATAGGGTCACATGGTGTACTTCTTTCACTTGAGTATCACAGGTGAGTTCTCTCCCTCTCCCTTCCCTCTATCTAGGCACAAAAAATCCTCATTATGGTTTTGATAGTAGAAATCACAAAGTTTAAGTCTCTTTTTATAGATTAGCAAATTGTAGCTTGGAGAAATTAAACAATAGAGGTAAAAGTAAGTGGCAGAGCCAGGATTCAAACCCTAGTCCAATGTATTTTATATTGTATCACTGTGCCTCTCAATCTAAACACGACTGGATATTTTCTATGGAAATGAAGCATAAGAAGGAAATGGATGACACAACATGCACGGTGAATTCACCAAACCTAACAATTAATTTCAGAACTCTTTGCCAGAGAACTTTTTAAACATAGGTGCTAACAAGAAAAATACTAATGATGAGTTTTTCGTCTTTTTGTTGTTGTTGTTTCTCACTCTGTGTGGAAGTGTTAATAAATCAAGTGACTGAAAAAGGCAAATAGGAGAAGGAAGTGGAAGCCAGGAATCTCCATGATTCCAAACTCTGCTAATCCGGTACATTTAAGTGCAAACTCTGCCAATCCAGAGTAATGGCTTCCATAGATGGAGCACTTTCAAGTTTACAAAATGCTTTGCAAAGATTATTTCACTTGGTCTTCATAACCATCCTGTGAGAAAGGTAATAGCATCATAACCATCAATATTCCCTGCAACCAATTAACCATCTCATTAACCACAAGTAGAAATGGAAGGGTGGCTAGCTTTCAGATCTCTGCCCTGTGGCATACAGTAAGCCATTTCTGAAGGTTATTCTGCAGTGAGAAGGTGTAAAAGGCACCCACACACATTCCCTCCCCCTCCAAATGACCTGAGTTTGTTTTCTGGATAGCCCCAGAATAACTGGATCAGTGGCTTTGAGTCTCTACAATTCTTTTATATGTAAGCTGGATCTCTTTAAGACCTTCACTGTGTGCCTTAGAACACCATCACCCTGGAATCTACAGGGCCCATGGCTGTCTTCAAATGACCTTTCAGACAACAGGCATGATGCAAAAGCAGTGCTAGAGTCAGGGTTTCACAGCTGTGAATGTAACTGCATCATGAAAAGTGAGCCATGGAAATCTAATAAAAGGGTTCATTCCTAATTAGGGAAGAGCTTGTCCCTGGAATAAGTAGATGCGATAAAGGGGGGAGAATCATACTTAGACCTTACAAAGGATCTTATAGGTCAACTATTCCAAACCCTTCTTCATCTTACAAATGAGGAACTGAGATTTAGAAAGGTTAGTAACTTGCCTAAGGTCACACAGATAGGAAATAGCAGCCTGAGGATTGAACCAAGCCCATCTGATTACTCCTTCCATTACACCATTCTGCCTCTCCAATAATAATAATAATAAGTTAAATTTTTATACTGCCTACTATGTGTGAAACATTGTGCTAAATACTTTATGAGTATCTGATCATTTGATCTTCAAAAACCCTGGAAGATACTCTTTATTATGTTCTTTTAAAGATAAGGAAACGGAGGTTAAAGTGACTTTCCTGAGGCCACATAGCTAATAAATGTCTGACGCTGGATTTGAACTCAGGTCTTTCTGACTACAAGCCCAGCACCCTATCTACTGTGCCACCTAGCTCTATCTACTCCAACTACCTCATTTTTGAGATGAAAAAAATTGAAGTTTGGAGATATTAAGTTTGTTTAAGGTCACATAGCTTGTCAATAGCAAAGTCAAAGATATGTGATCTTCTGATTCCCAGTCTGATAGGGGTAGAGTCAAAGCCGCTCTACCTACTTAACCACTGCACGCTTAATAGGTAAGAATACATCTTGACCACTTACCTCTGATATGTTTATTTCTTAGGCAGCTAGGTGGTGCAGTGGACAGAGTGCTGCTCATGGCATCAGGGAAACCTCTAGCTCAAATTTTACCTCATATACTTAGCTAGGTGGCCCCCTGAGCATCACTCTTAATGTCTCTAAGCCTCAGTTTCCTCATCTGTAAAATGGGATTAATAGGATTTACCTCAATAGTTTGTCATAAAGATCAAATAACATATGTAAAACATTCTGCAAACCTGCATAAATGCCAGCTCATATTATTATCCTTAAGAATATGTATCAGTTCATCAATCAAAGACTTTAGATGAGGTACAAAAAGTGTTCAAAAACCACTGGATGCAATGAAATATATTAGGTACACAATAACGCAGTAGTAAATGACCATAGTAATCTAGTGTTTGATAAACCCCCAAATCCAAGCTTTGTGGGCAAGAGCCCACAATTGACAAAAATTTCTGGGAAAATTGGAAAGTATTCTGGCAAAAATTAGGCAAGATCAAACCTCACATGTATACCAACATAAGTTCAAAATAGGTACACAATTTAGACATAAAGAGTGCTGTCATAAATAAATTAGGGGAGCATGGAAAATTTTACCTGTCAGGTCTATGGATAAGGGAGGAGTTTATGACAAAAATGGAGAGGATCATGGGAAGCGTGATGGATAATTTTGATTACATGAAATTAAAAAGGTTTTGCACAAACAAAACCAAAGCGACAAAACTGGGAAAGAATTTTCAGAGCAAGTTTCTTTGACATTGTTTCATTTCTCAAAAATTTGGAAAGTGGGTCAGATTTGCAAAAATAAAGGCCATCCTCTAAATGATAAATTATCAAAGGATATGAACAGGCAGTTTTCAGAAGAAACAAAAGCTATCTATAGCCATATAAAGTGCTCTAAATCACTATTGATCAGAGAAATGCAAATTAAGAGAACTGAGATAATACCTTACACACATCAAATTGGCTAACATGACAGAAAAGGAAAATGACAAATGTTAGAAGGGAGGTAAAAATGGACTTTTGGTGGAGTTGTGAATTGGTCCAACCATTCTAGAGAATAATTTGGAACTATACCCCAAAGGTTACAAAACTGTGCATAGCCTTTGACCCAGCAATACCACTACTAGGTCTGTATCCAAAGAGATCAAAAGAAAAGGAAAATGACATAGATGTGCAAAAATATTTATAACAACTCCTTTTGTGGTGGCAAAAAATTGGAAATTGAAAGGAAGCCCATCAGTTGGGGAATAGCTAACTAAGTTGTGGTATATGATTGTGATGGAATACTATTGTGCTGTAAGGTATGACAAGGGGGGAATGGTTTCAGAAAAGCCTGGGAAGACCTGTATGGATTGATGCAGAGTGAACTGAGAAGAACCAAAAGATCATTGTACACAGTAACAGCAATATTGTATGATGATCAACTGTGAATGACTTAGTTATTCTGATCAATACAATAATCCAAGACAATTCCAAAGAACTCATGATAAAAATGCTATCCACCATCAGAGGGAGAGAGAGAGAACTTGTGAATTCTGAGTGAAAATGAAATTAATTTTTTTCACTTTCTTCTTCTTCCTTTTTTTATCTTGGTACTATGGTTAGTAGGGAAATATGTTTTACATTGCTTTCCTATTGCTTGGCTTCTCATTGGGTAGGAGAGGGGCTGGCAGAAGAGAAAGAATTTGGAACTCAAAATTTAAGAAAAAAATATTAAAAACAAAATGATAAATTAAAAAAAAGACTAGGAAAACCACTAGATGAACTGCAGTGAGTTTGCATAGGAAATGTGGTCAAAGTGAGTGAAACCCATACAACACTGAGAATCAGTTCAGAAACAAAAAGAGATAAAAGACTTACGTGAAAGAGAAGAAAGAGCTACCCCAAGATAGAATCACTTGGGGGAGAGAACATCTCTGCCTCAACTTGATCATTGACCTAGGTCTCCTGCCTATCCTTTTCTTTAGATGAAAAAGAACCTTTTTAGTTTCAAAAAGCCCAGAGACTTTTGGACTTGCCATCTTCCCATCTGCATCCCTGCAACAGATGGTGTCTGTATCAAGTGCCAGCATCAGACTGGACCTAGAGTCAAGGCTCAAGAGAGCCCAGCTCAAGAACCCCCACCACGCCTAAGGGGCACTTGGAGGCTCCATTGAAAAGACCTCCTAGAGCTTTGATTTATCCTTTAATCATCAGTCCAACTAAGCTTAAACTTACTTTCCTCTGGACTCTGCATGTCCTGATGGGAGAATGTTTCACAGATTTTTTCAGGGCATGTGTGGCAGGGTAGGGGAGGAGGGGAGGGGAGTGTACCAACTATATCATCATAATAAAATGGCCCTTTGTTAAAGCTAAAGCTAGATGTCTAGTTGATGTCAACTGATAATCATGTTGGGAATCACACTGAAAGTAGTATTAGAAAGATACCCCCAACCCCGCTCCAATCCTGGAGCTAGCAGCTCCTAGAACCCCAAGGGGAAGTTGTTGGGGTAGTCACCCCAGAGTATATGCTACATTTCATTACATCATGGCTACTTCTCACTACCCTTTGACTGCTAAGTATATTTTGTTGTATGGCTCCATCCTTTGGATTTGGGGCCTAGGAGGGGCCTCTAAGATGGATCATTATTCCAAAGATGTGGGGACTGGGAGTGCAGAGGAATTCACTCAGTATGTGACACTTAGCTTCTTTGTAGGCTATTACAGATCCTGCTTCTTAGTATGAGTCTGTCCTTTCATGTTCCCATCTAATGACTGCAACACTCTGCCCCCTTTATTTATTAACCAAGTTCCCTCTTTCATTTCCTAGCCTTGCTCCTGTTCCCTATCACTTCAGATCTTTTAAATTCACCTGCCTGTGTACATTTTCCACCTCAATGCGCTGTCAGACCTTTGCAGGAGCAGATTCTCGCAAGTAGGTAACTCAAATGTAATAGGATTTTAGCTGGAATAGTATGGGAGTAGAGCACCTAATTGGGATATTCATGTAATTATCCCAAAAGGTCACCTCCCTTGTCCAAATCACTGCAGCCTCCAGAGCTATTTCTAAAGTCTCACTTTAATAACAAGGTACTACCTGGGGTATGTGCTCTATCCCTGAATCGTACAGCATAATTCTCCTCCCTGTTTCCACTTCCCTTTATTATAAGCTGCTATAGAACCTCCCATTTATACTCCTAAATGCCAGCTGAGGTCACTGCTGCTGCTAGGGCTCTACCCAAGACTGTAGAGTGAGCACCAGATGCCCAGGTCATACCCCAATGTTGTTCCTACAACAAGAAACAGCTAAGCTTCTAAAACAAGGCAGCTTTTCTGCTCTCTGGGCCAGCTGCCCCATTTCATCTGCATCATATTCAAATAAGTTGGGATTTAGGGTGATTGAGTTCAGTACATCTTCTGAAAATCAGGGTTCCTAAAATTCTGTTTTCAAGGCTCTGTTCCCTTAAAGATTTTCTGGGTGGTTTATCAGTCAGCCAATAAGTCTGGGGCTAAACTATTTATCCCTTTTTAAATTGTTGCAGTCTGACAGCTGAAAGCCCCCAGATCTTCATACTGAGGAAATGGGAGCTATGTTAAGGGGGATACACAAATTCATTGTTTTTGCAGACCTCATTCACTTTAGTATTTATTAATGAATATACCACAGTTGCAAGATGAATCCAACATCTAAGGAAAGACAGTAGGTGTTGTTGCATTTTTCCCTTACCCAGATTAACTTTTTTCTCCAAACTTCCAGGTGCATAGACTCTGGTCATCTTCACTGGAATGCTATGTTTCCTGGGGAAAAAATGTCTTTCCTGATCTTTTTCATATGTGTTTAAAGTGATGCCTGGTTCTTTGATGGTTGAAAAGCTAATGCCTGAATCAAGGAAACACTTTAATGATCTCAATGTGGCCAAGCCCAGATGTTGCTATCCTCAGGAAGAGAAATTTCATCTCTTTAACCCAGATTTTCTCTTTGTACTTTACCAATTTAACATCAAGCCCTCTAAATCTATAGTGTCAAATTCAAATAGAAGTGGGGACACTAAACCATACATAAGAATCCCAGCAGGCTGCACACTGACTTAGAAAACTACACATTAACATTATCTATGTTCTATTATATTTTTCTTTATTTTGTTAAATACTCCCCAATGACATTTTAATCTGGCTGGGGCTGTGGTTTGACATCTCTACTCTGAACTCTCCTTCATCACTCTCTCATTACATGGTTAAGATTTAGGTGCATAGATTTTATTTGTGAGAAAAATATGAACGGAAGACAAATGTGCTAGTCCACAAGGAGGCCGCCCATCAAGAGATGTCAATCAGCCACTGTTGCATTGAGAGTACTGAGCTCCTTGGTTTGATGCAGCTTCTCAGGTATTTTCAGATTTTGTCTCATCATTCAGTCTTCGTGCTCACCTGACTTCACCTTATTCCTGCCTGCCTATGTGAAGTTATGTACTCAGCTTTGTCTGCCCCAGTCTCCCACTTCTGCTCACCAATTTGTGGAGATAACATTCTTCTTCCTCTTCAGCCTCATAGATTAGACAGATGTCCCTTATTTTTGATAATGGTTGTGATCATCATGTCCTACCCTCTAGCAGCAAACGACTATTTCTAACTCTAGGGAGTGACTTCTGTTTATTAACCCTTACCTGGCTGCTACTTTAATGGGATAGGACATTGGGAGAAAAAAAATAGCTGTAAACAGTTCCCTTCCCATATATATTGTTCTTAAGTTTTAAAGTCATATTTTGATTTCTGGATTCGCTAAGATCATATACTAAGGTTGTAAAATAAAAGCTCTAAAATATTATAAATAAATAAAGAAATAAGATACTGTTTGCCTAAAGTGTCTCTTTAAGCTACTGGCTACCATGGTGATGGGCATCATGAAATATGTAAAAAGCTAAGAAAATACAGTAGAAATAGAAATACAATTTTCAAACAAAATGGAATCCAGGAGGAGACTGACTAGTTTCTGAATATATTCCTTCAAATAAAATGATTCTTCCTTTCTAAGTGGATTTTCAAAGAAGTAAATGTTCACTTCCACCAAATGACAGCCTTCAGGAAGTCAGGTGCCCACACTAGGGTTTGGGTTTTTTTTTTAATCTCTATGTTTTTTGTCCTGAACACATAAAAATTTCTCCTACTGCCCAATTCTTTCAGTTCAAAGGTTACCTCCCCCATAAAGTTTTCCATGGTATCCCCTAGATAGAATTATCTCACTTTTCAAAAGTGAACATCATTTTGTAGTTCTTTTCTGAGCACCTGTCCCAAATCAAGACAAGTCAAGTTATAAAGTATCTCTACCTTTTGGATGTCTTAAATGGGATGCCCAGTAGGCATCTCAAACACATGTCCAGGGGGACAGAGCCAATGTGGTGGAGTAAAAGCGGAAACTCGCTTGAGCTCCTATTACAACCACCTCCAATACCTGTAAAATATGATTCTAAGCAAATTTTAGTGTTACAGAACCCACAAAGTGACAGAGAGAAACAAATCTCCCACTGAAGACAGCCTGGAAGGCTGACAGGAAAGGTCTATCTCACTGGGCTGGGAGCACAGTGCAGTCCCACACAAGCCATGCTGGCCCAGATCCATGGCACAGACCAGCCAGAGCAGACATCAGGAGAGTGAATCAGTAGCAGCTGTAGCAGTTTCCAGATTTCTCAACCCATAAATGCCAGAGAAAGTAAAAGGTCACTAGGGAACTCTACTGGAACTGGGAGAGAGACCCCTGGGTGACAGAGGTGGCAGTAGCTGCAACTTCTGCTGTTGCAGCTGAGGCTGCTTCTGGCTCCAGGCATAGAGATTGAAGGGGGTGAGTGACTGTAAAGAGGACAATTGCAGGAATCTCTTTGCTGGTGTTGAGGCAGGATTCTCTTGCTTTGCCCTGCTTGACTGGGTAGTGGCTCTAGGGTGAGGAGTGCTACCACAGCAGAGCTTGTTGAGGCTGTGGAGAGAAAGTCCTCCTCACAGTTCTGAGGCAGCCACCTGGAAGAAGCTCTGACAACAGCTGTGAAAAACCCCAGAAATTTGGGACATGGCACTCTCCACTCTGGACAGAGTTTTACTGTTGACAAAGAGCTGAAAAGGCAAATAATTGGCTGGCAAGATGAGCAAACAGAGGAAGCACAGTCAGACCACAGAATCCATTTTTGGGGACAAAAAAGGATCAAAACATAGAACCAGAAAAAGACAATAAAGTTAAAACTCCTGCATCAAAAGCCTCCAAGAAAAATGTGAATTGGTCACAGATCATGGAGGAGCTCAAGAAGGATTTTGAAAATCAAGTAAGAGAAGTAGAGGAAAAATTAGGAAGAGAAATGAGAGTGATGCAAGAAAATCATGAAAAGCCAGTCAACAACCTGACAGAAGGAAATGACACCTTAAAAATAGACTAACTAAGATGGCAAAAGAGGCCCAAAAAGCCAGTGAAGAGAAGAATGCCTTAAAAAGCTAAATTTTCCAGATGGAAAAGGAATTTCAAAAGTTCACTGGAGAAAATCACTCCTTCAAAATCAGATTTGAGCAAATGGAAGCTAATGACTTAATGAGAAATTAAGATACTGTAAAACAAATCCAAAGAAATGAAAAAATAGAAGGAAAGGTGAAATATTTCATTGGAAAAACCACTGACCTGGAAAATAGATCCAGGAGAGATCATTTTAAAATTATTCAACTACCTGAAAGCCATGATCAAAAAAGAACCTAGACATCATCTTTCAAGAAATTATCAAGGAAAACTGCCCTGATAATCTAGAACCAGAAGGCAAAATAGAAATTGAAAGAATTCACCAATTGCCTCTTGAAAAAGATCACAAAAAGAAAACTCCTAGGAATATTATAGCCAAATTCCAGAGGTCCCAGGTCAAGGAGAAAATATTACAAGCTGTCAGGAAGAAACAATTTGGGTATTGTGGAAACACAATTAGGATAACACAAGATCTAGCAGCTTCTACATTAAGGAACTGGAGAGCTTGGACTATGATATTCCAGAGGTCAAAGGATCTAGGATTAAAACCAAGAATCACCTACCCAGCAAAACTGAGTATAATACTTGAGGGGGAAATATGGATATCAATGAAATAGAGGACTTTCTTTTTTTTTTTAAATGCTTTATTAACTTCTGTTTTACATCATTCATTTCCGCCAGATTTTGAGTTACAATCATTTTCCCCCCATTATTCCCCTACCCAACCTCCCAGAATAGCAGTCCCACAAGATATCGCTTCCTCCAATCTGCTCTCTCCCATACCTTCTCCCATACCCCCATCGACTTTTCCATTAGAGGAAGATGAATCTTTGTGTCCCAATGCCTGCATATCTTATCTCCCTATTACAAGCAAAAGAGCATTAATAATAGTATTTATGTATATTTGAAACATTTAATGTTACTACCTCAAATTTCAGATCGATTTCCTTCCTCCCTTGTCACCCATTCCTTCTTGGGAGATAAGTAATTCAGTATATGTTGTACATGTCTAGCTATGCAAAACATTATCATAGTAGATATATTGTACAAGGCTGCTTATAATTCCCTCCCACTCATCCCACCCCCCACCTGGTCCATTCCCCACATGATCCTGTCCCTCTTCTATAGTGGGTACTTCCAACCTCCCCTCACCCCAAGGATGCCCTCCCATCCATCTTCCCTCCTCTCATCCCCCTTCCCCCTGTCCTGCTGCAGGTTGAGATATCCCATTTAGTATGTATGTCATTTTCTCCCTGAACCAAATTCAATGTGAATGTGGTTTTGCCTTTTTAGCCTTCCTTATTCTCCCCCTCCTTTGCAACCACTTCCCCTTGCTTCTTCTACATGGGATAGTTTACCCTACCCTGTCTCTCCCCATCTCCTCTTGCCACTTTCCTCTCTCACCTCATAATTTCATCCCTTGAGTATTCTCCCTTCCCAACAAATTCAACCTATGCCCTCTATCCATATATAACTGTAACCATATACACACACATTCACATATGTATTCATATGACCACACCCCCTTCTTCCATTATTTTCATAGTGAGAAAGATATCATCAGTCACTGTTATTGCTTTTCCATATAGGAATGTAAATAGTTCAACTTTGATAAGTTCCTTTTGATTTCTTTTCCCTGATTACCTTCTCAGGCATCTCTTCCTTCTTGTGTCTGGATGTCAAATTTTCTATTCAATTCTGGTTTTTTCCTCAAGAATGCTTGAAAGTCCTCTATTCCACTGAATGACCATATTTCCCCTGAAACAAAATACTCAGTTTTGCTGGGTAGGTGACCCTTGGGTTCATTCCCAGTTCTTTTGCCCTCTGGAATATCATATTCCATGCCCTTCAATCCCTCAGTGTAGAAGCTGCCAGGTCCTGGGCTATTCTGATTGTGTTTCCACAGTATTGAAATTGTTTCTTCCTGGCTGCAGGGACAGCAGCCAGCTGGAGGAACCCCAGAACACCAGCAGCTGTGGCAAATCCAGAATTATCACCATAGACATGCCTAGGACAAAGTAAGAGGTTAGTGTCCTATGGACTTTGGGACCTGTATTTGGGGAATGCGTCAGCTCCCTCCCCTGGGGGCTAGAAGGCGCTGAGGAGACACGCCATTTTGTAGTTTTCATAGGCATTTCCGGCTCCCAGCCTACAAATCGTGGGGAGATCCAGCGATCAGTCTTGGGGGGTAATCGCTCTTGCTTTAACCTCCCTGGATCTGGATTGTGATCTAGGGTGGAAGTCGTGGGTGGGTTTACAGCTTGCCAGAAACGGAAGTTGCCCCCCACACGTTCGGGACGAAAATTCCTCTAGGTGGCCTTAAAGCCATAGTGTGGCAACAAGCCCAAAAGTCAAGCAATTAAGTGGCAACATGCCAAGGCAAAGGAAACAGAAAAATGCAACCCTACACTCTTATTTTGGGGGCATAGAGCGGGAAAAAGACTGTGAGGTCAGAAGTCCTGCTCCAAAAGCCCCAGGGGAAAACATGAGCGGGTTGCAGGCCATAGAGGACCTTAAGAAGGACTTTAAACATCAAATAAGAGAAGTGGAGGAAAAATTAGAAAGAGAAATGAGAAGGATGCAGGAAAAGTATGAAATGAGGGTCAACAGCCTGACTGAGGAAAACAACACCTTAAAAAATAGACTAACTCAAATGGCAAAGGAGGCCCAAAAGGGCAATGAGGAGAAGAATGCCTTAAAAAGTCGAATTTGCCAGATGGAAAAAGAATCTCAAAAGTTCACTGAGGAGATTCATTCCTTCAGAGTTAGACTGGAGCAAATGGAAGCTAGTGACTTTATGAGAAATCAAGATGCTGTTAAGCAGATCCAAACAAATGAAAGATTAGAAGGCAATGTGAAATATCTCATGGGAAAAACCACTGACCTGGAAAATAGATCCAGGAGAGACAATTTAAAAATTATTGGACTACCTGAAAGCCATGATCAAGGAAAGAACCTAGAAATCACCCTTCAAGAAATTCTCAAGGAAAACTGCCCTGATGTTTTAGATCCAGAGGGCAAAATAGAGGTTGAAAGAATCCACCGATCACCTCCTGAAAAAGATCCCAAAAAGAAAACTCCCAGGAATATTATAGCCAGGTTCCAGAATCCCCAGATCAAGGAGAAAATACTACAAGCAGCCAGGAAGAAACAATTTCAATATTGTGGAAACACAATCAGAATAGCCCAGGACCTGGCAGCTTCTACACTGAGGGATCGAAGGGCATGGAATATGATATTCCAGAGGGCAAAAGAACTGGGAATGAACCCAAGGGTCATCTACCCAGCAAAACTGAGTATTTTGTTTCAGGGGAAAATATGGTCATTCAGTGGAATAGAGGACTTTCAAGCATTCTTGAGGAAAAAACCAGAATTGAATAGAAAATTTGACATCCAGACACAGGAAGGAAGAGATGCCTGAGAAGGTAATCGGGGAAAAGAGATCAAAGGGAACTTATCAAAGTTGAACTATTTACATTCCTATATGGAAAAGCAATAACTGTGACTGATGATATCTTTCTCACTATGAAAATAATGGAAGAAGGGGGTGTGGTCATATGAATACATATGTGAATGTGTGTGTATATGGTTACAGTTATATATGGATAGGGGGCATAGGTTGAATTTGTTGGGAAGGGAGAATACTCAAGGGATGAAATTATGAGGTGAGAGAGGAAAGTGGCAAGAGGAGATGGGGAGAGACATGGTAGGGTAAACTATCTCATGTAGGGGAAGTGGTTGCAAAGGAGGGGGAGAATAAGGAAGGCTAAAAAGGCAAAACCACATTCACATTGAATTTGGTTCAGGGAGAAAATGACATACATACCAAATGGGATATCTCAACCTGCAGCAGGATAGGGGGAAGGGGGATGAGAGGAGGGATGATGGATGGGAGGGCATCCTTGGGGTAAGGGGAAGTTGGAAGTACCCACTATAGAAGAGGGACAGGATCATGTAGGGAATGGACCAGGTGGGGGGTGGGATGAGTGGGAGGGAATTATAAGCAGTCTTGTACAATATATCTACTATGATAATGTTTTGCATAGCTAGACATGTACAACATATACTGAATTACTTATCTCCCAAGAAGGAATGGGTGACAAGGGAGGAAGGAAATTGATCTGAAATTCGAGGTCGTAACATTAAATGTTTCAAATATATATAAATACTATCATTAATACTCTTTTGCCTATAACTGGGAGATAAGATGTGCAGGCATTGGGACACAAAGATTCATCTTCCTCTAATGGAAAAGTCGATGGGGGTATGGGAGAAGGTATGGGAGAGAGCAGATTGGAGGAAGCGATATCTTGTGGGACTGCTATTCTGGGAGGTTGGGTAGGGGAATAATGGGGGGAAATGATTGTAACTCAAAATCTGGCGGAAATGAATGATGTAAAACAGAAGTTAATAAAGCATTTGTTTAAAAAAAAGAAAAGAAAAGAAAATATGACTACTACAGAAATGTTTTGCATTACTACACATGTATAATCTATATTGAATTGCTTCTCTTCTCAGTGGGGGTGGGTGAGGAAGAGAAAAGGGAGAGAATCTGAAACTCAAAGTTTTAAAAACAAATATTAAAAAGTATTTTTACATGCAACTGGGAAATGAGATATACAGGCAATGGTGTATAAAATCCATCTTGCCCTACAAGAAAGTAAGGGGGGATTGGGAGGGATATAAGAGAGGGAAGATTGGGGGAAGGGGTATTCAGTATACTTTCCATCTTGGGGTGGGGGTATAGGAGAGATGGAAAGAAAATCTATAAATTTAAATCTTTGGGAAATGAATGTTGAAAACTAAAAATAAATTTAAAAAATAACAAAAAAGCTTTTTAAAAAAGAATGGTTTTGAGGACACTGGTCACTCAAGTTGTCTGGGGAAGGTGACCTGTAGCTTCTGGGGGTAGGGTTGGTTAGTAGTTTGGATTCCTGGGCCAGTATGGAAAGGAATTATGAAAGAGTATCCTAGGTTTAATTCAGTTATATGATTAAGAGCAGTACAACTGGTCCCAGAGGCCCCTCTGTAAAGCTACACACAAAGCAGCTTTCCAGAGGACTGCTATTGTGGACAGCTTTCAAGGTTCTAATTACATAGTGTAGCAAACTCTCTATTTATTAAATAACAAATCAGAGCAAAACATCAACATAAAATCAAGGTACAGGGGTGAAGCCGAGATGGCAGAGGAGAAACAGGATTTCTGCACAGCTCCCACTTCCACCTCCTCCAATTCATGTAAAAAATGACTCTAAACAAACTTTGGAGCTACGGAACCCACAAAATGACAAAGAGAAGCTAAACTTCCCTGAAGACAGTACAGCAGGCTGGCAGGAAGGGGCCAGCACAGCACTCTTGGAGCCAACCCCAGGCCCATGTAAGCCAGAGGTTTTAGCCTCAGGACACCCCAATCAGCTGCAAGCTGGAGGGACTTCAGATCACCAGAAGCTGTGGGAGTTTCCAGAATTATCAACCCACAGATGCTAAGGACAAAGTGAGAGGTCAGTGCAGTGTGGACTTTGGGAACTAGCAGTCCAGGAGTGCAATCTGTCCTTTGCCCCCTGGAGGGACAAGTAGCAGAGGTGTGGCATCTGTGCAGATGCCACCACATGGTTGCTTTAGAGCTCCTGGCCTGCAGATTGTAGAGGGACCAAGCAACCAGTCTGAGGGGTAATCACTCTTGCTTTAACCTGCTTGTATCTGTATCACTGTCTAGGGTGGAGGTCCTGGGGTGTATGACCAGTGAGGCAGAGCATGTGGAGGCTTCAGAGAGGACAGCCAACTAGTAGCTCTGGCAGCTGAGAAAACCCCAGCAATTTGGAAGAAAGCTCCCCTCTCTGGTAGCAGACTTCTACTGTGGCAAAAAGCTCAAAAGTCAAGTAATTAAGTGGCAACATGAGCAAGCAAAGAAAGCAAAGTAAGCACAGCAATCCTACTTTACACTCCTATTTTGGGGACAAAAAGGATCAATGCATGGAACAGGAGGAAGATAGCAAAGTAAGAACTCCTGCACCAAAAACTTCCCAGAAAAATATGAGCTGGGTATAGGCCACAGAGGAGCTTAAGAAGAATTTTGAAAAACAAATAAGGGAAGTGGAGGGAAAATTGGGAATAAAAATAAGAATGATACAAGAAAATCATGAAAAGTGAGTCAACAACCTGAGTGAAGAAAATGACACCTTAAAAATAGACTAACTCAAATGCCAAAAGAGACTCAAAAAGCCAATGAGGAGAAGAATGCCTTAAAAAGCCCAATTTACCAGATGGAAAAAGAATCTCAAAAGCTCATTGAAGAGAATCATTCCTTCAGAATTAGATTGGAGCAAATGGAAGCTAATGACTTTATGAGAAATCAAGATACTATTAAACAGATACAAACAAATGAAAAATAGAAGGCAATGTGAAATATCTCATTGGAAAAACCACTGACCTGGAAAATAGATCAGGAGAGATAATTTAAAAATTATTGGACTACCTGAAAGCCATTATCAAAGAAAAGAACCTAGAAATCATCCTCCAAGAAATTCTCAAGGAAAATTGCCCTGATGTTTTAGAACCACAGGGAAAAATAGAGATTAAAAGAATTCAACAATCACCTCTTAAAGTAGATCCCCAAAAGAAAACTCCTAGGAATATTATAGCTAGGTTCTGCAGTTCCTAGATCAAGGAGAAAATATTACACGCAGCCAGGAAGAAACACTTTGAACACTATGGAAACACAATCATGATAGCACAGGATCTGGCAGCTTCTACACTGAGGGACTAAAGGGCTTGGAATATGATATTCCACAGGTCAGAGGAGCTGGGATTAAAACCAAGAATCAACTACCCAGAAAAACTTAGTATGTTTCAGGGGAAAATATGGTCATTCAATGGAATAGAGGACTTTCAATAATTCATGATGAAAAAACCAGAGTTGAATAGAAAACTTGACATTCAGATACAAGAAGCAAGAGAAGCATGAGAAGGTAAACAGAGAAAAGAAATTATAAGGAACTTGTCAAAGTTGAACTATTTACATTCCTACTTGGAAAAACAATAATTGTAACTTATGAAACTTTTCTACTTTTCTCAGTATCAGAATAATTGAAGGGGGGGGTGGAGCCAAGATGGCGGAGTAGAAACAGCACATCCAAGGCACTCTCCCCCCAGATCACCGCCGAACTATGTAAAAGGGGACTCTGAACAACTTCTGGAGCCCCAGCACCCAAAGAACGACACAGAGAAGCTAACCTCCTGCTAAGGACAGCCCAGCAGCCCTGCAGGAAGGACCAGCACAGCACTCTGGGAGCAGGCAGCACAGCGCACGGAGAGCCAAGCCCAGGTCTGCCTGAGCCATGGTTTTAGCCCCAAGGCAGCCTGGGCCAGCAGCCAGCTGGAGCGACCCCAGCTGTGGCGAGTCCAGAATTATCAACACAGACATGCCTAGGACAAAGTGAGAGGTTAGTTCCCTATGGAGTTTGGGACCAGTATTTGGGGAACATGTCCGCTTCCTCCCCTGGGGGCTAGAAGGCGCTGAAGAGACACGCCATTTTGCAGTTTTCAGTGGCAGCTCCAGCTCCTGGCCTGCGAACTGTAGGGAGATCCAGCAATCAGTCTTGGGGGGTAATCGCTCTTGCTTTAACTTCCCTGGATCTGGATTGTGGTAAGGGGTGGAGGTCGTGGGGTGGGTATCCAGCTTGCCAGAAATGGAAGACCCCACAAGTTCGGGACAGAAGCTCCCCTGTCTGGTGGCAGAGTCCTACTGTGGCAACAAGCCCAAAAGTCAAGTAATTAAGTGGCAACATGCCAAGGCAAAGGAAAAAAATAAACAGAAAAATGAAACATTAGATTCCTATTTGGGGGCAAAGAGGATCGAAGCATGGAACAGTCAGAGGCCTGTGAGGTCAGAAATATTGTTCCAAAAGCCCCAAAGGAAAATATGAGTGGGTTACAGGCCTTAGAGGACCTTAAGAAGGACTTTAAAAATCAAATAAGAGAAGTGGACGAAAAATTGGGAAGAGAAATGAGAAGGATGCAGGAAAAGTATGAAATGAGGGTCAACAGCCTGACTGAGGAAAACAACACCTTAAAAAATAGACTAGCTCAAATGGCAAAGGAGGCCCAAAAGGGCAATGAGGAGAAGAATGCCTTAAAAAGTCGAATTTGCCAGATGGAAAAAGAATCTCAAAAGCTCTCTGAGGAGATTCATTCCTTCAGAGTTAGACTGGAGCAAATGGAAGCTAATGACTTTATGAGAAATCAAGATGCTGTTAAGCATATCCAAACAAATGAAAGAATAGAAGGCAATGTGAAATATCTCATGGGAAAAACCACTGACCTGGAAAATAGATCCAGGAGGGATAATTTAAAAATTATTGAACTACCAGAAAGCCATGATCAAAGAAAGAACCTAGAAATCACCCTTCAAGAAATCCTCAAGGAAAATTGCCCTGATGTTTTAGACCCAGAGGGCAAAATAGAGGTTGAAAGAATCCACTGATAACGTCCTGAAAAAACATCCCAAAAAGAAAACTCCCAGGAATATTATAGCCAGGTTCCAGAATCCCCAGATCAAGGAGAAAATACTACAAGCAGCCAGGAAGAAACAATTTCAATATTGTGGAAACACAGTCAGATTAGCCCAGGACCTGGCAGCTTCTACACTGATGGATCAAAGGGCATGGAATATGATATTCCAGAGGGCAAAAGAACTGGGACTGAACCCAAGGGTCACCTACCCAGCAAAACTGAGTATTTTGTTCCAGGGCAAAATATGGTCATTCAGTGGAATAGAGGACTTCCAAGCATTCTTGAGGAAAAAACCAGAGTTGAATAGAAAATTTGACATCCAGACACAAGAAGCAAGAGATGCCTGAGAAGGTAATCAGGGAAAAGAAATCAAAAGGAACTTATCAAAGTTGACCTATTTACATTCCTACATGGAAAAACAATAACTGTGACTGATGAAACCTTTCTCAGTATGAAAATAATGGAAGAAGGGTGTATGGTCATATGAATACATATGTGAATGTGTGTACATATGTTTACAGTTATACATGGATAGAGGGCATAGGTTGAATTTGTTGGGAAGGGATGATACTTAAGGGGTGAAATTATGAGGTGAGAGAGGAAAGTGGCAAGAGGAGATGGGGAGAGACAGGGTAAGGTAAACTATCTCATGTAGAAGAAGCAAGGGGAAGTGGCTGCAGGGGAGGGGAAGAATAGGAAGGCAAAAAGGCAAAACCACATTCTCATTGAATTTGGTTCAGGGAGAGAATGACATACATACTAAATGGGATATCTCAACCTGCAAGAGAATAAGGGGAAGGGGGACAAGAGGAGGGATGATGGTTGGGAGGGCATTCTTGGGGGGAGGGGAGGTTGGAAGTACCCACGATAGAAGAAGGACAGGATCAAGTAGGGAATGGACCATGTGGGGGGTGGGATGAGTGGGAGGGAATTATAAGCAGCCTTGTACAATATATCTACTATGGTAATGTTTTGCATAGCTAGACATGTACAACACATACTGAATTACTTATCTCCCCAGAGGGAATAGGTGGCAAGGGAGGAAGGGAATGGATCTGAAATTCGAGGTCTTAAAATTAAGTGTTTCAAATATATATATATAATTAATACTCTTTTGCATGTAATTGGGAGATAAGATGTGGAGGCATTGGGGCACAGAGATTCACCTTGCACTAATGGAAAAGTCGAAGGGGGTATGGAAGAAGATATGGGAGAGAGCAGATTGGAGGAAGCGATATCTTGTGGGACTGCTATTCTGGGATGGTGGGTAGGGGGAAAATGGAGAAAAAAATTGTAACTCAAAATCTGGCGGAAATGAATGATGTAAAACAGAAGTTAAAACATTTGTTTAAAAAATAGTTGAAGGGAATAGAAATGTGTGTGTGTGTGTGTGTGTGTGTGTGTGTGTAAACATATAGGAGGTCATATGGGCATATAAATACATATATGAGTATGTGTATATATGTGTACATGTATACATGGTTAAAGGGCACAGGACCACTTTAATAGGAAGGGATGATATTAAAAGGTGAAATTGAGAGGTGAGAGAGAAATATAATGAGAAGAGATGGGGAGAGACAGAATGGGGTAAATTATCTTAAATAGAAGAGGCAAGAGAAAGCTGTGTGGCCTTACACGTTCACACCGCTAGTAAGTGTTAAGTCTGTGAAACCAGATTTGAACTCTGGTCCTCCTGATTCCAGGGCCGGTTCCCTATTCACTGTGCCACCTAGCTGCCCCCAGAGTTGTTTTAATTTGCATTTCTCTGATCAAAAGTGATTTAGAGCACTTCTTCATATACCATAGATGGCTTTGATTTCTTCATCTGAAAATTACCTATTCACATCCTTTCATCATGTATCAATTGAGGAATGCATTATATTCTTATAAATTTTTCTCAGTTCTCTCTGTGTTTGAGAAATAAGGCCTTTATCAGAGATGCTTGCTGTAAAGATTGTTTCCCAGCTTTCTGCTTTCCGTCTAATCTTGATTGCATTGGTTTTGTTTGTGCAAAAGCTTTTAAATTTAGTATAATCATAGCAATGCCCATTGCCCACCCTCTTACGTTTCCATCCACTCTACTTTTTCTCTTGCCCTTTCATGTGAAATAACTATCCTCATTCTCCCTTTCCCTTCCTTCTGCATCTAGCGCACTCCTCTTTCTTATTCCTTAATTATTTTTATGTCATTCCCTTAAATTCACCTTATATCCACACCCTCTCTCTATGTATCTTCCTTCTAGCTGTACTATTAGTGGCACAATTTTTAAAAATTACAAGTTTTACTTTCCTATGCAGGAATGTAAATAGTTTAGTTCCATTGAATCCCTTACATTTTCTTTTCCATTTTTTCCCTTTTTAAATTTCTCTTGGGTCTTGATATTGGAAGTCAAAATATTTCATTTTAAAATGTTCAATTCTGGCCTTCTCCTTATGGAAGCTAGAAATCCTTCTATTTCACTGAATGACCATTTTTCCCTTGGAGTATCATGCTACTAGGTAGGTGATGCTTGGTTGTAGTTCTAGCTCCTTTGCCTTCCAGAATATCATGTCCCATGGCCTCTAATCCTTTAATGTTGCAGTTGCTAAGTCCTATGTAATCCTGATGGTGGCTCCCTGATATTTGAATTGTTTCTTTCTGGCCAATTGCTGTATGTTTTCCTTGACCTGATAGTTCTATAAATTGGGTATACTGCTCCTTGGAGTTTTTATTTTGAGATTTCTTTCTGGGAGTGATTGATGGATTCATTCAATGCCTATATTGTCCTCTGGTTCCATAATATCAGGGCAGTTTTCCTTGATAATTTTTTGAAAGATGCTGTCCAGGCCTTCCTTTTGATTATGGCTTTCAGGTAGTTTAATGATTCTGACATTATCTCTCCCATATCTATTTTCCAGGTCAGCTGTTTTACCACTGAAGTATTTTATATTTTCTTCTATTTTTTCATTTAAAAATTTTATTTGATTAATTTTTGATGTCTCATAGAGTCATTCACTCCTGTTTGCCTCATTCTAACTTTTCAGGAGATGTTTATCTTCCTTTTCCATTTGGCCAATTCTACTTTTTAAGCAGTTATTTTCTTTTTCCAAGCTGTTAGCCCTTTTTTCATAATTCTCTTGTATCACACTCATTTCTTTTCCCAATTTTCTTCTACCTCTCTTATATGATTTTTAAGCTCTGTTTTGAACTTTTACATGAGATCTTTCTGTATTTGAGACCACTTCCCATTTTTCTTTGGGTGTTTTGACACTGTTGTCCTCTTCTGATTATGTGTTTTGTTCTTCCCTGTTGTCACAATAAAGTTCTGTAGTCACACTCTTTTTTGTTGTTTTCTGGTCATCTTTTCTGACTGTGTTCTTTTCTTTTAAATTTGAGCTCTGCTCCCAGGATGGAAGAGATACTGTCTCAGGCTTCTTGTGCCAGGGACTGCAGGCCCTGGAAGTTGCCTGGTGCTCCCAGGGGACCCTTATTTCTGCTGCTGCACTGAGGGAGGTGGCCAACACTGCCGGGAGCTGTAAGGGTCTAGGAGCTTGGATTGGTATCTTTCATGTCCTAAGGCTAGTAGAGTGTTTCTACATTTCTCCAGGGCTAAGTGAAGCATATTGCAGTCTGGCGTCTAAAGCCTACCTGTTTACCCAGGGCTGTACTAAGGCATATGGAGATACGACATTGTTTACCTGGGGCTGTGCTGAAGTACATGGTGGTTCTCAGAACTGGAGTCTGCCAGTTCCCCTGGAGGAACTGGTGTTGGGTCCTGGTGTTGGCATTTGCCTGCTCCATCACACTGTGGCTCAGGATCTACCACTGGTTTGCTGAGATGGGGCTCGCTGCTGGCTTGCTGGGACACTTCCTGTCCTGGATCGTGTTTTCCTTTAAGTGAGACAGATATTTCTTGCTGATTTTTCAAGTTTCTTGAGCTAAAAGATTGTTTCTCCCCACCTTTTTGCTGTTTCTGCTGTTCCAAGATTTGTTTTGACATGTTATTTTATGGTTGTTTAGAGGTGAATATGGGAGAGTTACAGATATTTACTGCTTGCTCTGACATCTTGGCTCCCAGAAATCTCTCGTGCCAATTCTGCTTTTTAAGGTGTTATTTTCTTCAGTATTTTTTGTGCCTCCTTTACCAATATGTTGACTCTTTTTTCATTATTTTCTTGCACCATTCTCATTTCTTTTCCCAATTTTTCCTTTGCCTCTCCTATTTGGATTTTAAAATCTTTTTTTGAGCCCTCCCAGGAATTCTTTTTGGGCCTGAGACCAATTCACATTTTTCTTTGAGACTCTGAATGTAATTGTTTGATGTTGTTGTCTTCTGAGTTTATGTTTTGATCTTCCTAATCACCATAATAACTCTCAATGATCAGGTTCTTTTTGTTGTTTGTTCATCTTTTCAGCATATTTTTTGAGTTTTAACTTTATGTTAAAGTTGGGTTCTTCTCCTGGGGTGACAGGGACTCTACCTCAAATTTCAGGGGTTTTTTGTGCTTCTCTTTTCAGATCTAGTTATAGTGATCTGTAAGTTTTCAATTCTTCCATGAAGGTATGATCTAAGTACAGGCCATTTCTCTCATGGCCTGCATTCTGGTCTGTAAGGAACTACAAAGCATTCTTTTCCATCCACAAACTCTGGGGTTGCAGCTCCTGTTCCTCCTCCTCATCCTGGATTGTATCTAGCCCATAGTATGCTTATTCCCTTCCATCCATCTAATCTGCATTTAACATTTTCTTAAATCTAGACACTCAACAGAACAAAAATCAAACCCTGATTTGTAGCTGAATTTCTGAGGTATAAATGTTCACACTGGAAATTTAACAATGACTCTCACAATTCGGTTAGAACTGGACCTTAGAGATATATATGATGCAAAAGTCCTGCTCCATATGCCTGCCAGCAAAGAGTGCCCTATAATCTCCTTTCTGACCAGTTCTATGACCCCTACCATCTATTGGCTCAGAGCACCCAAAGCCACCACTGTCAATGCAGTCACCGCCAAGGCTGCAACTGGCTTTCCAGGGTAAGGACAGCACTAGACTGCCCTCCACTCTTAAGACAGACTTTTCATCCCAATATTCTAAGTTGTCTTCCACTTGAAAAATCATTTTACCCCATCCTTTTATGGGTTCTAGAACTCCAGAATTCATTTTAAGGCATTACTTAAATGTTTTGAAAGGAATTGGGGAGAGTTCAAACCAGTCCCTGCCTTTATTCCACCATCTTGGCTCTGCCCCTTCTATGTGAATCTTTTTTCACTGTCAACAACCTCCTTGGGTTATGTACCCAGTGGTAGGATCAATAAGTCAACGGATATAAAAATTTTAATGACTTTTTCATTTAATTCCAAACTGGTTTTCAGTATAAGAGAATAAGCCTTCTTTCTTTCTTTTACTACTAAACAAAAAACTTCACTCCTACTTTATGTCCAGTCCCACAAAAGTTAATGCCTGCTTTCATTTCAGGCTGTAACATTTCCAACTTCTATGGTCTTTCTCTGGGCTTTAAGATGAGCATTTATTGTTTTGTTTAACAAATAATTGAGATATTTTCAAGTAGCTTTTGTTGGTTGCTTATGTTGGAAAATCACTGCTATCCAATATTTTGTTTTGGATTATTCATTTCAGGTCCATTTTCATTTCTTGAACAAAAAGAGTTGATTAGCAGGTTCTTCAATTAAAGTAACATCCCTCACACCAAATGTTTGCTAGATACTTTTTGGCCTCTGGAATGTTTATCATAATAAGCAAAGACATAGTCAAATCAACAAAAGTTTTCAAAAGTGCTCAATTTCATCTTCCCTGATTTCAAATTGATGTTGATTCTATCTATCAGCTCTGATAACTGGATGCAAAGAAAAAGTAAAGAGTAAAATAAAAACCACTTTGAATGAAAGGGCAAGTTGCAGCTAATGACAAGTCTTCCTATAACTAGAACAAAATGACTCAGCTCCCCACAAATGAACATATGATTATTTCTCTCACCAAAGCATTCTGATCTGTTACAGACAAGCTGATCTTTTCTGCTGAAGGAGGACCGCTACCTGCCATATTTTCTATTCCAGTCTTCACTCTTCTGATAAAGTTAGAGTGATTTAGGATGACACTTTGTTGCTATGGAATTTGATTTCTCTCTGCTCATTTCAGTGTTTGTTCTTTTGAGCATTTATGTTCCCTTAAATTTCTTTGCTTGAGTTATTGCCTAAAAATGCTCAGGCACTGAAGGACTAGGCAGCTATTCAACCCTAAACTCAAACCAGGGAAGTATCTGGAGTCAAAGACTGGGGTTCAAGTTATGCAGCACAGAAATTAAAAATCAGGCCAATGTTTAATTCATGGTTTGTAACTGTATCTTGAGGGGTTTCAGTGAGTTAAGCCTCACTTCTGTGGTTTAGGGTTGTTTTAGCTCCTAAATTTACAGTTGCTTGTTGTTTATTCCATGTATTTAAAGTTATGGTATTCTAACTTGCCTCTGCCCCAATTTTAATGGAAAAAGTGGGATGCTTTTGTGCCTTAAGATTTGGTGATATACAGTATTCCATCTCAAGAATATAGCCCAATTTTCCTGAGTTTCAAAGATTGGATGCTTGTTACTTCACTAAGGGAAGTTCTCAGTATTTTCACACTATCAAAGAATCTTAGTATCAGAACAGCGGTAGGAAACCTGAGGCCTCAGGGCCTCATGTGACTGTCTAGGCCCTCAAATGCGGCCCTTTGATCAAATCCAAAGAAGTTTCAAAGGACCACATTTGAGGACCTAGAGGGCCATATGGGTAGCCTTGAAGCCACAGGTTCCCCACCCCTGTTATCCCATATCCCATATCCACCCCACCCCATATCTTCCTATGCAGACAGAAAAAGAAGAATCAAAAACATGTTGACCAATACAGCTTTTTATAATATTATAAAATTTGCATTAATAGCTTCACTTTTGTATCATTCTTCTCTGTATATAATATCCCTCCCCTCTTCTATACCAAGAGAGTAATCCCTTGTAACAAAGGATAAAAAAGAAAGAGAGGGAAAACAGTTCAGTCAAATCAACCACACATCAAAAATTCTGACAGTACATAAAATGTCCCACATACCTTGTCTCTCACCTCTGCATGAATTGAGGAAAAAACATTTTTTCAGCTCTTCTCTGGGGCCAAGCTTGGTCATTATGATCATACAGTATTCAGTTCTAATTAGTTATTCTTTGAATTCACATAATTTTAGTCATTGTATATATTGTTTTCCCAGTTCTGCTTACTTGACTCTGCATTAAATCCTATGTCTTCCAGTATTTCTCTTAATTCTCCAGATTCATCATTTCTTATGGTGTAATAATATGCCACCACATTCAGGTATCATGATTTATTTAGTCATTTCCCCAAACAATTGACATCTACTTAATTTTCAATTCTTTGCTACCACAAAAAGTACTGCTATCAGGAATCAGTTAATTAATTGTCATCTATTAATCACCTACTATGTGCCCCCAAATGGCCTACATGTGGAAGATGAAAAAACAAGAATGAAAAGTTCCCACCCTCGATTAGCTTCCATTTTAATAAAGGAGATAATATATATATATATATATAAACTTATATATGTATATATACACATATATGTGTGTGTGTACATGTGTGTATATGTGTTTGTGTGTGTGTGTGCGCGCATGTGTATGCAGCCTTTGAATGGTATGGATTTCGACTATGCCTCTCTAGGTTAGCTCTTACTTACACTGCACTTACACTGGCAGGTGTCTAGGGCTCCCAGAGGAATACCATATGGAACAGGTTCTCTCTCTCTCTCTCTCTCTCTCTCTCTCTCTCTCTCTCTCTCTCTCTCTCTCTCTCTTTCTCTCTCTCTCTCTCTCTCTCTCTCTCTCTCTCTCTCTCTCTCTCTGTCTTTCCCCATTAGTTCTAGAGATAACCCTGAGGTTATATAGATATATACATAGGTATTATGTCCTCAAGTCCTCACCATTATACTTCCTATTTATGTGCAATTGATCATCATTACATCATTGAATTTTAAAAACAGACATTTATATAACAATAAGGCAAAACTAAGAATAACCACATTTAATAATAGAAAACAAGAGTAGGAATAACCAAAAATATAATAGTCCACTTAAAGAGCTGGGTCTTCCACCAAGAACACAATAGCCATGGGGCACAGGGAGGACTTGCTTACAGAAACCTAGCAGGGAGTTACACAAGGGGAAAAACCTAGATGCAATTCACAAGTTTGGACTTAAGGAATCTGTCTTTAATTCCCTTGGGAACAATCTGCACTTTAAAAGACACTTCTCTGCTAATTTTTCACCTTCTGATTTTCACCACTTTCCTGGTAGGAAAAGCCACTACTCTTCTGTTCTTGAGCCAGTGAAGCAGTGACAAGTTCTTTTAGTTCATGGCCACCTTTAATAGGGCACTGAGAAAATGCTATGCTAGTTTAGCAAAAAAATATATCCTCACTATCCTTGTTCAATGACAAACAAACAATTCCCTTAAGTCAGAAAGCTGTAAAGTTCTCATATTTTCAAGTAGCAGGCCAATTGGCTAAAAGCCAAACCATTTTTTTTTTTTTTTTTTGCTTTTTGGAGGGCAGTTGGGGTTAAGTAACTTGCCCAAGGTCACACGGCTAGGGTTTTTTTTGTTTGTTTGTGTGTGCATTAAGTGTCTGAGGTCGGATCCGAACTCAGGTCCTTCTGACTCCAGGGCCAACGCTCTACTCACTGCGCCACCTAGCCGCCCCCAAACCATTTTTCACAGAAAAGCAGATGCAAAGCCTGTCTTTGCACCTCTGTTTCACCCTTTCAAGCCAGAAAGGACAGTAGAGGAAAACCAGTCACCTCTAAAAGTATTCCCCTTTCTCAGGCTATAGATATCACAGAGACCAATAAACTTAGATGATTCCATAAATTACAGGAGGATTCACCTCCACCAATCAACACAGAAGATAAAAAGTTCTCTCGGATGACCCAGGATTTTTCTCTCCAAGCACCAAAGCAATGTTTATCTTCTAATCAGCAGGTTCACAGCAAAGCAGATGAAGAACCCTTTGCCTTAGAAAGAAGCAGCTTCACTGTCTTCATTTTCTATGGCTTCTTATGCTCTTATGGTGCACTAATATGCCACCACATAAGCAGCTTACACATCTGCTTCTTCTCCTCTATATCTCTGAATTCATATATTTTCCATTTCTTCATACCAAAACATCTTCATAGTCAGTGAACCATCTTACCATCAAATATGAATCTAATAATTCTTAATGAGTTTAGTAATCTCAGTTATTTGACTTATAATTTTATCAGCTAGTGGATCACAATACCTTGCAGCTATCACAATACCTTAGTCATATCTCTGTCTTCAAATAGGTCCTCTCAGGATGTTAATCTTACGGAGAGGTTCACAGAACAGTCTGTTCTATCTCATCAACATTTTATTTCAGAGACTACATTTCTTCTCAAGTTGATTTTGTCAGTTTTCCTTATACAAATATTTTTTCTGACCTTTTCAGCAGCTAAATTTGCCACATAAAAATATAGAATAAATTTGTGTGTATATATACACACATATATACATGTGTGTGTTTGCATGTGTGTATATATGTATTTTGTGTACATATATACATACATGTATATATAAACAAATATAAGGCAATTCGAGAGGGAAAGGACTAGGAATTGGAGTAATCAAGTATGGCTTCATGTAGAAGGTATTACTTGAGCTGAATATTTTGAAGAAAACAATATGATACAAATATTTTTTTTAAAGCAATTGGGGTTAAGTAACTTGCTCAAGGTTACACGGCTAGTCATTATTTGTGTGCGGGTGCTCATTCTCTGAGGCCACATTTGATCTCGGGTCATCCCAACTCCGAGGCCGGTACTCTTACTCACTGCGCCACCTAGCCGCCCCTTTAGGGCAATTGGGGTTAAGTAACTTGCCCAAGGTTACATGGCTAGGTTTTTGTTTGTGTGGATTAAGTGTCTGAGGCTGGCTCCAAACTCAGGTCCTTCTGACTCCAGGGCCGGAGCTCTATTCACTGCGCCACCTAGCCGCCCCATGATACAAATATTTTGGTGTATTTGGGACATATTTCTGTTTTTTGATCTATTTGAGATACGTGTATGCCAGTGAGATCAAAGGATATAAACATTTTAGTCACTCTTTATAGCATAATTTTAAATTAATTTCTAGAATGGCTAAGAGCTCTACTCACAGCGCCTTAGTTTGCCCATCTTTATGCAGCACCTCCAATACTGACTTTTTCTACTTTGCATCATCTTTGACAATTTACTAGATATGGGATGAAAACTAAGAAATGTTTTGATTTGTATTTATCTTATCATTAATGATTTGTTTTTTAAAAATATTTCATATAGTTGTTAGAAACTTGAAGTTCTTCTTTTGAGAGCTCTTTCAAATCCTTTGACCAATTATTCATTGAGGAAAGACATTTGATCTTACATAGTTTGTCGGTTCCATAAATTCCCCGAGAGAGATATCCAGGGTATCCAGATATCCATTTGAGGCTAAATGAATAATAAATGTATTTTGCAAATATTAAAATGCTATATAAATGTCAGTTGTTGTCGTTAGCCTCCAGTATGGTGATTTCATTACCTGAGCCTTCTACTGCAGTCCTGTTGAGTTTGAGAAAGACTTATAGAACAATACAGGGGTGAGCTGATAAACTTTTAACAACCAAATTGGGGGTAGGGAGGGTGGAAAAGATAAGGATGGGGGATGTATTTCCCATACTTTCAAATTTAAAGAAGCAGTTGATGACTCAGTAGATAGAGTATAGATAGAGTCCTGGGTCTGAAGTCAGGAAGATCTGAGTTCAAATCTGCCCTTAAACACTTAATAAATGTGTGACATTGTGTAAGACATTTAAAACCTCTATTTACTTCAATTTCCTCAACTGTAAAATAGGATCATCCTGAGAATCAAATGAAATTATACATTTTTTTTAAAACATTAGGTACTATATAAATGCTTTTCCCCTTCTCCCCCCAATCTGTAATATTAAAACTTTCTTAAGTCTGGTCAATCAATAAAACAGTAAATCACATCCTGATTTGTAGCTGAATTTCTGAGGTGCAAATGCTCACACTAGAAATTTAATAATGACTCTCACAATGCAGTGAGAGCTGGCTTCAGCATGCCCCTAGAAATATGCAATGTGAAGATTTTTCTTCCAGGCAACAGATTTCATTTTATACTAGCTATATCAATTTTGTTCACACACAATGTTTTGAATTTCATACAATTGAAAGGATCTGTTTTAACTTTTTTCACTACTTCTATCCCTTATTTGGTTAAGAACTTTCTCCTAGTCATAACTTTGAAAGATGCTTATCTACTTTTCTTCTAATTTTTAAAAAAATCATGTGAACTTTAATATTCAGTCCACATTTTCATTTGCAATTTATTGTAGTGTATGATATATGAAATCATTGACCAAAAAATCCTGAAAGAACTACCCTTTTATGTTACTACCTATTTTTAAGAACACTGTTTGGTAAAGGTCCCATGATGCTGATAGAATGATGAGAATTTGTGGTGGTCACTTCATCTAAAGGGACAAGTTTTCCTTAATCTATCATGCATTTTTAAATGTTCAAATATCATAAGCTTTGAGTAACTCAGAGCATTGTGAAGATGCTTATTGAGTTTGAGTCAGGTAAAGTCCATGGTATTAGAACTTTTTTTGGAGGGCAATTGGGATTAAGTAACTTGCCCAAGGTCACAAAGCTAGATTTTTTTTATTTGTGTGTGCGTTAAGTGTCTGAGGCCGGATCCGAACTCAGGTCCATCTGACTCCTTCTGACATTCTACTCACTGCACCACCTAGCCACCCCAGTATTAGAACTTTTAAAATAAATCAACTGCCTCAATAGTAATCACCTACATGGTGAATAGAATAAAATTATAGAGTTGAGGTTTTCTATTCTAACCCATGAGAAGTAACATAACATGATGCATAAGGCACTAGATTTGGAATCAAGAAGTATAGGGTTCAAATCTTACCCCATATATTTTCCTAGCTGTGCAACTCCAGGCAAATCCCTTAACCTCTCTGTGCCTCAATTTCCTCATCTTTAAAATGATGAGATTGGACCTTATTAGAGTCTAAGGTCCCTTCAAGATCTAAATCTATAATTCTATGAAACTTCTATCCCAACACAAGAATCTTTCTATAATATTGTACCCCTTTCTCACCAGAGGTGGTCATCTAGACTTTCCTTGAATTCTTCCAATGAGAGAAACCTACTACCTCATTGTCCAACTCATTCCATTTTCTTTATTTCTTAAATTCTTAATCATTAGAAATATCTTTCTCAGAAAGAGTTCTTTTAACTTCCTGCCTTCCTGTAACTTCCACCAACTAGTCCTAGTTCTCCTCTCTAGAAGAAAGGCATCAAACAACCAAATTAAAATGTAATTAGGAAATATTTAACAAAATAGGTAAAAATACAATAAAACATAAATAGTAATTCATTTTAAATCTAAGTATGAGGCCGGCAGAGACTATTATGTATGGATTAGGGGCCCCCATCTCTATTTGAATTTGACACCATTGCTCTAGAGAAATGAAGAATAGGCTTAATCCCTCTTCAAAATGATGACTATTCAAAGGATTGAAAAGAAGAATAATATCCCATCTAAGCTTTCTCTTCTCCAGGCAAAACATTCCTAATTGCTTCTCAGCAATCTCAACACTAGGCCTTCTGTTGTATGATCTGCCAGCATCCTCATCGTCTTCTATCCAGAACCTTGGACTCTGCATGATTCCCCAGGGTTTGAGAGGCAAGCTTTTGCCCAGAACTAAACAAAATACTTTAGATGTATTGAAACTTTTTCTACCAACTATTTTTGTCTTAATGTAACCTAAGATCGCATTAGTTCTTTTTTGGAAGTCATATTATGTAATTATGTCATATGGTGTTTTGCAGTCAACTCAAAATCCTAGATCTTTTTCACATTAACTACTGTCAAATTACAAATTTTTTTTCAAATCATTTAAAGTTAATCTTACTGGAATCGAGTGCAGTATGTAGGCAGCTGGATGGTGCAGTGGATAGAGAATCAAGAGGACTCATCTTCCTGAATTCAAATCTGGCCTCAGATATTTACCAGGTGTGTGATCCTGGGCAAGTCACTTAACCCTGATTTCCTCAATTTCTCATCCATAAGATGAGCTAGAGAAGGAAATGGCAAACCACTCCAGTATCTTTGCCAGGAAAACCCCAAAATGGGGTAGCAATGAGTTGGACATGACTAAAATAACTACCAGCAAGAAAAATTCAAGACATTACATATATTACTATTAAACTTCAACTCGTAAGATCTGACCTATGATTGCAACCTTTGAGATCTTTTGAATCCTAATTTTGTCATCCATTGTATTAATCATCCTTCCTGCATCATGATATTCATAAATTATTTTTAATGTAATTTTTTTCAGCTATAGGACTGGTAAAATAAATAGAATAGGACAAAGAACAGTATCCACTGGAACTTTACTAGTTTGCCATTGATCTATCAATCAATTATTTAGGTCTTTTGATGGATTCTTTAGGTCCTTTAATTGAACCAGTCCCAAATCTACCCACCTGTGTTTTAATTTAGCCCACATTTCTCCATCCTATCCACTAGGGTACTGTGATAGTGTGTCCTGTATAACATGGCCCAGACCATGAATAGGTTGCTATCAGTCTTCCAAGGGGCTAACTGAAGTAGTGTCTTGGAATAAGATGCTTTAGACTTGAAACCAATAAATGAATAATATGTTCAGGGAGGAGAAGGAGTCAGAGCTTGTCTTTATAATGAAGTGATCAGTATCAGGTTAGCCAAAATATCCTGAAAGGCCCAGACACAGATGTGTTGATTTAACATAGAAGGGTATTTTTAATAGATGGACAATAGATTGAATCCTGGAACAGAGATGAAACTTGGGGATGTGAACTAAGCAGTAAACCAGTAGGACAGGAATCAAGGTATGTTCAGAGAAGGAATCTACAGAACATATAGCAATATGTTGCACTTATTTAGTCAGGGGCACATATATACTGCCTGGCACACATCCCTTATCCTTCTTATAAATTGTTACTCATTGTTTCTCCTACATTTTGTTTAACTGTGTATTCCCAATTAGTTCTCTCTTTCATTTCTTTGGAAAGGCTACCATGGACATGAAGTGGTTTTTATTGTCATGTTTTGTTTTGTTTTTTCTGCTGGGGTGGTCATAAATTCTGCTTTCACGATTTGCATTTCTCTTTTGAATCATTCCATGTTCCACTGAGAACCCATAGCATCTTATGTCTTATCAAAATCCTGATTAATTTTCTTTTGTCCTGCAATATTTAGTCAGATACTTTTGGGTTTCTACCCTGTTGATTGATCTGCTTATGTTCAAAGTTTTAAACTGATTTTTCTTCCTCCTGAGATCTTTGGTAATTTCAGTCTTATTTCCTTATATTCCCTTACCATTCACTTTCTGACTTCTTTCCTTTTGATGAAGGACCCTCTCAGAACTGGAACTTAAAGCCATTTTAGCCCTTCTCATATTGGGGAATTCATTCTTCTACACACTTAGTCCCTGATGCAAGCGACTTTTTGGAGACAGAGGAGGCCCCAACTGGATGTCAGTACACCTTCAGGCTTGGTGCAGTCCCACACATGTGCTGACCCTTTGCCTCAGGCTCCTCTGTTCTTTGCTTTTCTGGCTGAGCCCAGCTACAGGACAATATTTTGCCATCCCAGGAAGAGCACATTTCACTTTTTCTTAATTTCCACTTCTTCTGTGAGGGGAAGAAGGGGAAAGAGTTAAATACTATGGCTTTTGCAACACAATAGTGGGGTAAGGGCAGGAACAAGGTATGTTATCAGAGACTGCAGTAGCAACAAGTGAATTACTGAGTAGATTCTAGAGCACAAGTCCATGGGTCCTGTTGTACCACCCTACCAGAGCATGAGTGCTAGTGAGAGAGAGGGTACTGAGTAAACACTACAGATTAGGGATTAGCCTTCTCTGCTCTTAATTCATCAAGTTGTACCCTCATTACAATTTCTGATGTTTCAGCCTATGGAGATAGTTGAAATCACTTTGCCTCTTGTATATAATTAGTATTTTGAAGATTTTTGAGAGGTTGTGAGGAGTCAAAAAATGTCTGGTCCTCAGTCTTGTTGACCACATGACGGTCTCATGTGCCATTACTCTAAACTTTGCTGATTTTGATCTTCACTGTATTAGAGCCAGTGGCAGGCACTGAATTTGTCAAATGTCTTGCTGAAATCTAAGACTACTGGATGTATCTATAGCATTTCCTTTTAACCTACCAGACTTATAATCTTGTCAAAAAAGATGAAGTTAGCCTGTCGTGACTAGTCCTTAGTACTTCCGTGCTATTCTTAGTGATTTCCACTTCCTTTTTTAAAAGTGATTACAAATCGTCCTTCTAATAATTTGTTCTAAAATTTTGCCTGAATTTCTATCAAGTTTATCAATCATAATTTTTAGGATCAACCTTTTAAGTATTAGTTCATTTGCCCACCTTCTATTTTCCATGATTCTTCAAGGATCTTGTCACTACTTCATCAGTTATATTAAATTTGTGACTTGTTTTGGCATCCAACTGGTGTAATTCATTGGGTTCAACAACTGTGTTCTCTCTAAAGCAAGTCTATAAGATTTATACATTGAGTTATAAGTGAATTACACTTTTTATTTATGGAGGAAGTTCTCATACCTCTTTGATATATTGACAGAGATAACCTCTTGTAATCTTTTTACCCATCTTTGACGCCAAATCTCTCTTAATAATATTTGCTCTACCTTTTTTTCAGCCCAAAGACCTTAGCACAATGTCTAGCACATAGTACATACTCAATACATTCTTATGGATTGATCAGTTTAATAATCCATGCCCAAACCTTGGTGTCACTTTTTACTATTCTCTCCCCTCTTATATCCTATCAATTCCCAAGTTCTATTGATTTTACCTCTCAAATTCAAACCTTCATTTCTATTTCCTTTGTCATCACGTTGTCTTAGTCTCTCATTACTTTTTAATTCCCAATAAAATCAAATTGAATAAAAGAAATAAGTTTAACCGCAAACAATCCAAACTTTAATTAAAGGCAGCTAGGTGGTACAGTAGATATAGCACTGGGCCTGGGACCATGAAAACCTGAATTCAAATCTAGCATTGTGACCTTGGGCAAGTAACTTAACCTTTGTCTGCTTTAGTTTCATCACCTGTAAAGTTGGGATAATGATATCACCTACTTCCCAGGGTTGTTGTGAGGATCAAAAGGAATAATATTTGTAAAGTGCTTAGCACAGAGCCTAGCACATAGTAGGTACTCGTTAAATGCTTATTCCCTTCCCAATCCTGCCACTAACTTGGAGTGATCTTGGGCAAGCCTGTTAAATTCTCTAGTCCTCATAGGTAACATAGAGATTAGCCTAGATGACCTCTGAGATACCTTCCACCTCCAAATCTGTGATTTTTGTGATTCCAATAACTAAGGCTGGGTGGCAGTACTAAGTGTCATGTCTAAACCATATATATTCTAAATAAGCACATCTAAACCATCTAAGTCATCTATATTCCTGCCATCATACTCATCTTCCTCATCCCTCTCCCATTGGAACCTTAGACTCAGCTTCTGGAATTACTCTGGGCTATCATAGGTGAACTTTCACTTTATCTTATCCGGAACTGGGTTTATATGTTGCATTTACCCATTATAATATATGCTCATTGAGGGCAGGAACTATCTTGCTTTCTTGTATTTGTAGCCCCAATATTTAGCACAGTCCCTGAAACAGTACATGCCTAATTAATACTTTATCATTCATTTATTCATTTGTAGCCAACCCGCAAAATCTGAGTTAGCCTAGGCTTCTAGATTGATGTTTCTAGACTGTGCCTCATACTGCGTAGCTAGCCCTGTGTCAGGAGGGAAAGCGAGACCTCTTGGTGGCAAAGCAGTGTGACCCTAGGGAGTCTAGTTACCTGGTTGGCTTTCCTATGTGTCTGTGTTTGTGTTCTTCTATCCCGTCTGTGTCTCGGGAGAATTTCATGAAGGAACATTAGCTGTATTACAGGCTGGTAACGGTGTGAAGACACAGCATAAACTTTCAACTTGGGTAGTTACAATATGGTATTATAAGGATGTAGAAAGTAACATCTTCAGCAATGCCTTCTGGGCTCTTCTCTGTTCTCTCAGGTGGGCCTATGTCTGAAAGCTTGATAGGACTCTTGAACTCAAAGTCTCTGAACAAAGACTGTAACTCTAGCATACAGTAAAAATCTTCTTCCTTCCACTATACCATCTGAGACATTGGATGTTCAGGGAGGACTAGCACCTCTGGTGTGAGGGCATGCTGAGCCTTTTTCAGGGCTGCTCATCCACCTTTGGTGTTTACCAGATTCAACCAATTTTCATCTGTGTTCCAAGAAGCTGTAGCATGTTCAGTGGCCACACTCTGGTAAACCATCTTGGCAGATGGGCTAAACCAGGATGAAGGTAATTGACAGGCCTCAAACCCATCAGTGAGATGAGGGGCTATCTATTCCAAGCATGCAAAAACTTCCCCCAAAGCAATGGATGAATGAGAACAATGTGTTCCACTAACCACGAAGACAGCTAAAGCGGGTGTTGTGGAGTGCTCAGAGTTTGGTTAGACATCAAAGATGTCAAGGTCGTCCACTGCATCCTGGGCCATAACCAGTTGTCCTGATTTTTGTCTTGCCTTTGACTCTGGGAAGAGTGAAGTTGACAACTTTGTGCAACTCCACCTTAATTCCAGTTCACACATGAGTAAAGATTTAACCCCATGCTATCATTGACCCTCTTTGAAAATGAAGTACAAACAACAACAACAACATGTAGGCTGGCTGAACAATCTAACTAGAACTTTTGGAGGTAGCTGTTTGTTTCTGACGCAGCAGACTCACCTCATGTAGGAGACTAGGACATCTGTAGTATCCCTGATCATAGCAACATTGCTGCTTCCAGAGGCTGCGTTGCCACTTTTCCCTGCCTATGTTCTAATGACATTTCTGATTTGGGGGCTGGCAGTAGTAAAAGGACCAGACTAGGGTGAAGTATGCTTAAGAAAGTATAAGAGCCCCAAGACTGGACCAGGAGAGATGAACTCAGAGATTGTAGTCATGCCAGCCTCCATAGAACTGGTATTTACCATGTAAAGCTCCTGAACACTGGTTCATTTATGTAGCAACCCACCAATGGTAAAAGGCCTGCTAGTGGGCAGTTGGCAAAGGCCACCTGATTCCACTTGAAGGAATGTTTAATTAGGGCCAGAGCAGACCTGACAAACCTGATTAATCTCTGATTAATTCTGGGGCCTCAGAATATGAAGTCACCTACAATGTAGCTATAGTAGGATGTGCCCCTCTGAAAGATGGCTGAGAAGGGAGTGTTTATAGCAGAAGAAGGGCCTCTGGGAAGTGAATTGGTCTGGTAGGAAAACAGTTCACTAACCTGGCAGTCAAGTCACTCAAGCTGGGGTAGGGTCCTCTATGGGCTGCAGTGACTCAGATAGCATAACCCTTGCCTCAGCTGGAAGTCAATGTACCTTCCCTGAACTTTATGCTTTGAACCAAGGCCTATGAAGCTCCAAAATAATTAGAATCATGAGATAAGCTAACCCAGGTATAGGGTTTAACTAATAACTGATTTGCATGAGGGAGATAGCCCTCACTTACAAGGGCTAAGAGAAGACCTCAGAAAATAAGACTTTTAAATTCTAGCCTCTGAGAAGTCACATGATCCAAGATGGCAGCCAAGTGCCAACATATGTAGAGCCCATCACTTCAAATTAATAGTAAGTCAAGTATAGAAATATTAAAATATCAGGAGGAAAAGAAGACTGTGAGAAGCAATTATATAACTGGAAAGTCTTCTAATCTGAAACAATGGCATAGGGCTATGCTAAGATTCCATTCTATAACCAATGAAAAAGAAAAAATAAATTCTAAAGTTTCTCCAGAAATAAAGAAGCCAACAGCAAGAAATTCAAGAGTTTTTCAAGAGGAAAATTAAAAGTGGAATTTAAAATGGAATTTAGAGCTTAAATCAGAGCAAAAATCAGAGTTGTCAAAGAACTCATTGAGACAAATAAGAGAGCTGGCAATTTAGTATACATGACAGAATAATCTCTCAAATAATAATAATAATAATAGCTAACATTTATGTGACACAAACAAGGTTTGCAAAACATTGTGTGTAAGTTATCTGATCCTCACAACAACCCTGTGAGGTAGATGCTATCGTCCCCATTTTACAGATGAGGCAAAGGAAAGTGACTTGCCCAGAGTCACAAGTATTTGATGCAGAAATTGAATTTGTATTCCTGATTCCAACTCAGTGCTATTAACAACCATGCTACCTTGTTGCCTACCATCTCAAAGACAACAAAAATCTCTGAAAAAGAGAATGGCAGATATTGAGACAAAGGAATGGGGAAAGGAGACTATTCCAACACAGAAAACTGAGGAGATATCAGACAGGATAGAGGAGAACAAGAAAGAGCACAAGGAAATGAGGGTGTCTAGGAGGAGAAGGTCACCTACAGTGTCAAAAGGCAGAGCAAGGTCAAGAAGAACGAGGATTAAGAAAAGGTCATTCCTTTGTATATTCCACCCCCTTCACCTGTTTCCTATAACAATACACCAATCCCATAGGTCTTTTAAAGGGAACAATTTACAGTAACTAGTAGAAAAGGTGAGAGGGTTAAAAGGTGTACAGATTGTTATAATTTAATCTTTTTCCAAAGCAACAAGTACAAGATTTCTTGATTTACTCAACTGGGACTCTCCTTGCTTTACCCAACTTGGACTCCCCCTGCCCTCCAACCTCTGGCTAACTTTTCTGGAGTCTTGCTCTTGGCATTAACTTAATTGGAGTTCCATAGACACGAATTTGGCCACAGACAGTCCTACAGAATCTCCTTCAGCTCTCAATTATAGATTGTGAGAGTTTAGATCAGTAATATCAAATTCAAATAGAAACAGAGGTCACTAAACCATACAAAAGGATACCTATAGGCACATATTGATTTGAAAACCATATGTTAACATTATTTATATTTTATTATTTTTTATTAATTGTGCTTGATATTTCCAAATTATATTTTAAGCTGATTCAGGCCACACATGAGTATGTTGTGGGGCCCATGTGCTTGGCCTCTTGTCAAATCTCTGGCTTGACAACCTAAATTCTAGGGTTTAGATAAATCCTTTTCACCTATTATTTCCCTACTTTGCCCCACTTTTTCTCACCCTGAACCACTGGCTATGTCCTAGGAAAGTTCCTCCTTCCCTTGACATTCCAAATGAGAAAGAGGTCTTCCTTATTTGGCCTCAAGGCTACCTCTTGATATAAGGAAGCCTAGGAATTGGATTAGTACCTGTCTTCTATAATACCACCTTTCCAAAGATTTCCTCATTCAGTCCAGTTGGCCCAGGAAGCTAAAAAGGCCCTTCTTTTTCAATCACCTCACTGTTCTTTGGGGACTCTGCCTATGTTGAGGCAGGAGCCTTTCCCTACAGTCATTTTTAGGAAGATTAGTCTGAAAATAACTTTTTACTAAAGGAGAATAGAGGAGACAGCTAGGGAGTGCAGTGAATAGAATGCTAGGCCTGGAGTCAGAACAGCTCATCTTCCTGAGTTCAAATCTGACCTCAGACACTTACTAGCTGTGTGACCCTGGACAAGGAAGTCCCTTAACCCTATTTGCTTCAGTTTATTCATCTATCAAACAAGCTGAAGAAGGAAATGGCAAACCACTTGAGTACCTATGCCAAGAAAACCACAAAAGGGGTCAGAAAGAATCAGATATGACAGAAATAATTGAACAGCAAAATAGGAGACATATTTGCTTTTTGTCTCAATGTGTCCTTAACATACCTCCCTCTATTTTACATCACTCAATACTTACACAATGGGTCAAGTTTAAATTAATCTGAGGTAGAAAAGTCTCATTTTTATTTTATTATTTTATAAATTAGGATCATAAACTTCATCAAATCAATGAATAATACTATCATAAACTAAACTTGAACAAGTCTATGCAGTCTGGTTGTCATGTGCCTGTCTGGCACTCATTTGTACCCTATTGTGAGTACCTTTGCTCCTGATTATTCACACTAATGGAAGGGAACAGTTGCCTAGATCATCTAACGCAAAGGATAGTCTAAAAAACCCATATCTGTTTGGATTCAGAATACTATTTATTTCTAGAAGGTTTGCCTTCCTACATTTTCTTTAGTGTAAGCAAATATTAAAACTGTCTTCTTATATCAACTGACACCAAGAACTCAGCTATTTACTTTGTAGAAGGAGAGGATTGGCCAATAATTAAGACTGTTGGTAATCTTTATGTAGATAATCAAGAAGGGACTATAACATTTCTTCAAAAAGTGAACATATGCCCTTCATCTTGAACTACCCTGTGCAAGCAAATATTGGAAAATGAGAGGGAGGGTGGAGGTGAGGAGGACTGGACAGTCTGTTGCTTTATTTCAAACAGACTTGTCCATAAATCCTGGTTGCCCAGGAAGCAGGTCAAATTACCAAGTGCTTGCATCAGTTTTGCAGCCCTGATACTTAACATTGTCAAGTATTAGGAGACACCCTGTTTTCCAGAACTAAGGCCCAGCAAGCAAACGGTTCCCTGAGCTTTGTATAACAACAATCCTTTGAGCTCAACCTCTGGATGACCTCAGCCTTTGACAAAATCACACAACTATTATATTGCTTTGACCAGCACCAGGTGTTCTCTGAGCTCAGACAAGCACCAGACAAGCTGAGGCAAATGAAGCCCTGCTAGGAATCAAACTTATCTTACTGTTGCTATTAACCCTCTGTCAGGCCTACAACTCCCTGTGCAGCCATTGGTATAACTATTGAGACCTCCCTACACTGCCTCAGATTGCCCCCACTAGAGGCAGGGCCCCATAACATGTGTCCCTGCTTGCAAGCCATTTCCTTCACTTTGAAATTAAACTTCTGTTTGATTCCTGACTCTCCTGTCTCTAGCCTGCTCTGTTCTGCTCAGACCATCCACAGGTTAGAGGCCAGTTTGGTTTGGTTGACAGCTTCATGAGCTATTTCAATAATCATGCATTTTCTCTTCCTTCCTAAGAGAAACAAAAAGATAAGGTGATAGGAAAGCTATTATATGACATACTGTTTTTAATGTCTGCTTTAGCTGATTTTGCATGATGCTGTTGAGCAAAGGATATGTGATCTAATTTAGAGCACCTATGAGTCAACATTTGTGTTTAGAAAACAGTGATGCTATCTTTTTAAGGCTATGCATCTTGCAGAGATTTCTATGTGCAGATCTGTTGATTCCTTATCTCTGTTTCCATGAGAGAGGCTATGCCATTAGAGGGAACTTGGCTTTCTTTTGCATTTTATGACTTTTAAATGTAAAGCTAATTGCTTGGATATTATTTCAGAAAAGAATGGAAATGAGCCCTAGTCCTCAGTGCTCTGATCTGCAACAGAAAGTAGCAAGGAAATAACCTAAGAAGGCTCCTTCTTTTTACCCTGGAATCTCACTGGAACATGACTAGCTACAGGCCAGTCCAAAAGACTTAAGTAAGTTATCGAAAGTCCTGGTGGGACCTCATTATAGTAAGTCTTATCTGCTACACAGTCATGTGGCATGTGCCCCATGGGTTCGCTGACATTGTACATCACTTTATGCAATCAATGCATTCCTGAAAAGTTGTAAGTCTGGTTTTTGTAAATCAAATCCAATCTTATTTTCCCAATGCCTTACATTTTAATTTTAGAGATACTTTGTCTTCATTTCTGAATGATTGATCTTCAATTGGCTATGGCTTTTAACATTGGCTTTAAGTTTCTCTGCCATCTCTTATCCTTGCCAAATAATAAGTGAGCTTTAAAACACTTGAATAACTTTCAACAGCAGGAGCTACTTAAAGGTAACCTTTAAAATGTCTTTGTTTTGTGAATTTAGGGTTTTGTTTTGTTTTTTTTATTTGTTTGTTTTGGTAGTAGGACCCAATACTTGAGTTCAAGCTTGGAGGAGGGATATAAGAAGTCAAATAGTAAGAGACTAGAGGATTGGGAAGTGATTTTTGATATGGATATATACTTCCTGTACAGTTTTATATACCATATATCTAACAGCTAGGTGAAGCAGTTGATAGAGCACTGTGTCTGGAGTCAGGAATATCTGAGTTCAAATCCACCATCAGATATTTACTAGCTCTATGTCTCTTAACTGCTGACTGCCTCAGTTTCCTCAACTGCAAAATGGCAGTAGTAATAGCATCTACCTCACAGGGTTGTTGTGAGGATCAAATGAGATGATATTTTGAAAGCACTTAGCACAGTACCTGGCACATAGTAAGTGAGAGTTTCCTTCCCTTCCCTTCCCATCCCTAGTCATTGCTTTGTCTTTGGAGAAGCACTTCAGTTGTCATCTTTCCATTCAGATTCCCATTACCATTCTAGGCTTTTCCTTCCATCTGACCACATATATCACAGTGTAATACCCATAACAGCTGCTATGATTATGCAGGTGTATTTCCAGGTTTGAGTCACAAGATATAACAGACTCTCTCCTTTGAAGACAAAACCCAGATATTTATTCATATACCAAAAAGTCAAATCTACCATGGTAATAAAGAAGTTGGCACACATTACCACTGCAGGAAGCACTGCTGTCCCCAAGTCTTCCCTCCATCAGCCTCCCCACAAAGAAGTCCCCTTATGCAAAATGCCCCTCTCTCACCCACGCAAACTGCTCTGTGTCTCTCTGCCTCCTTTTTCACTCAGTTTCACCTCACTCTCCCACTTGCTACCCCACCCATTCAGCAAGAACCTCCCACCACACACTCTGTGTGACTCAGGTTCAAAACAGGTCACACAGGGCTATTAATGACAAGACAGATCTTCCCATTCCATTAACAATACACCAGGAGAGAAGAAACTCTGAGTTCTTGATGTGGCAAGGTAACCTGGAAATTGTCTTCCTTCCTCTTCTCCCCCCATTCTCCTTCCCACCCTACTCATACCATTATTGAAGTCAAAGCTAGGTATAACAAAGAAGAAACCATGATATATGTGATGGAACCTGCTTTGGAGTACTGACTCTGGAGTCGGGAAACCAGGGTTCAAATCCTGCCTCTAATATTACCTGCATGACCTTGGATAAGTACTTTAGCTTCCCTGGACCTCAGTTTTCTCATCTGCAAAATGAAAGGGATGGACTAAATGGCCTCTGAATTCCCTTGTGGCTCCAAATCCATGATCCTCTGAAAAAGATAGGGAAATGTTATGACCATCAGGGAAATTAATCAAGGTAAAATCAGTAGGAAAAAAATAAAACATTATAGTGAGCATTAGAACAAAATTTGAAGGTGTTGTGAAATTCCTACAGTCATAGTGAAACCAGTAGGACAAGATGACAAATCCTAGTACTTCCCCCCAGTTTTACCTGAGTCCTAGCTGAGCCAATTTTGCCAAAATCCGAATTCACAATCCCTTTCTTGGCCCTTCTCCTCCTGACCCAGGCAATGAAGATGGAGGTGGGATCAAAGAGGAATCTGTGGCTTATTTGTAGTTATCTTGTTTCAATAGAACACATACATCAAAAAATAAATCATCTAAATATTCTAAAGGAGGTCAGTTGGTTAAGGGATATTTCCCTGAGGCAAGATGGGAGTTCAGAGCATACCTGAGAAAATTTTCCATTTTTGAAAAGACTTTTTGAACATATTAAAGGTCATATCCTTTTATCCATAATGAACCTGAGGCAAGGGAACTTTGGCCTCAGGAGAGAAGTAATATACTTATGTGTTGTCTGAGTGCCCTCATTGGCATAGTGGGAGATATTAAACTGTTGGAAAGGCCTACACATGCACACTGCATACTCTCTTTTTTAAAATATATATTAAGAATACCTGTTTTGCTAGCTCACAAAGGGTTGGGGTTTTCTGTTTTGTGATCGTATAAGAGCACATGTATGAAAGTACTTTGAAAAGTATAAGGTACTATACAAATATGAGGAAATTAATAATAAGATAATACGTTTTATATTAATGGGTGAATAAAGCATTTATTAAGTGCTTGCTATGTGCAAAGCACTCTGATTGGTATGGGAGATACAAATAGAAAAGTAAGACAGTCCTTGCTTCCCAGGAGCTCACATTTTTTTTTTTTTTGAGAGCAATTGAGGTTAAGTGACTTGCCCAAGATCACATGGCTAGTTTTTGTGTTAAGTGTCTGAGGCCGGATTTGAACTCAGGTCCTCCTGACCCCAGGGCCGGTGCTCTACTCACTGCTCCACCTAGCCACCCCAAGGAGCTCACATTCTAATAGGGGAGTCAGCACATGGAAGGTTTCAGCTAAAAGTCTGATGGAAATGCCTTGTAATCCTCAAGGTACAGCAGCAAAGCAGATGGCAATGCCTTTTTTTTAACATCTTTTCCACTGATAAAGTCATTTCAGTTTCTGATATGGAACTATTTTATGGTGCTAAGGACTTTAGTAACAAGAACTTTCTTTTTTTTCTGGGTCTCTAATAGATGTGACTATAGCACTCAAAAAAGCAGTTGCAGTCAGGAGGAACCGAGTTAAAATCTGACCTCAGACACTAGTTGTATGGTCCTAGGCAAGTCACTTAGCCCTATTTACCCCAGTTTCTCATCTGTAAAATAACACACCACTCCAGTTTCTTTGCTAAGAAAACCCCAGATGAGGTCATGGAGAGCCAGACACTACTGAAACAACCCGACAACAATGCTCTCTCTCCAGGGTTTGCTTCCCAGGATGTTGGCTGAGGGCACTGGGCTGTAAGCACTGCTATTCCCAAGGCTCTTGGGCTCAGGATTCTGGGCTTTCTCTTGGCTGCAATTATTAACACTGTTTACTGTTATTCCACTATCAAAGGGAGACAACATGGAAATAACACTAGACTTAGAATCAGAAGCCTCATGTTGGAGTCCCAACGTTACATTTTACCCCTATCCAAAAACAGAAGAGGTAACAATTTTCTTGTTTCCCTTAATGAAAATTTCATTGAATTCAAGAAATGTTTCATAAGTGCCTAAATCACTAGGGATTTATAAAGAAATAAATGAACAATTCCTGACTTGAAGGAACTTTCATTCTATTTAGGCAATAGAATACATACAGAAGAAAGCACTAGGAATTGGTGGATTCAGGGAAGGTTTCAACTAGGAGCTGGTGCCTGAGTTCATCTTTAAATGAACCTGAGGATTCTAAGAGCTAGAGATAAAGAGGTAGCTCATTCCAGGCATGGGAGACAGCTTGGTTGAAGACACAGAAATAGGAGATGGACTGTTAAGTATGGGGACAAAAATAATCTTGGCAGCTGAGTGGAAAATGGGCACTTATTGTGTTGGAAATATGTCAGTCTCCTTGTTCCCACCACGATTTTTTCCATTGTCTCCTGGGTCCCCTGCAACTTTGATTCTTTGGAGATCAAATTGTTTTTAGATTTGAAACCAAACAGATTTGCATAAAATATTTATACAGTCATATATCACCAGGAGAACACTGGTAGGAAAAGTTTTTGTCTTTTTTTCTTTTAATGAAAGATAAGTGCAGTTTGGGACTAGTATAAGCATTGTGTGGTAATAATACATTAGTAATAATAAAAACTTTATGGATAGTGAGAGATACAAAGGCCTGGGCTAGCAATAGGCTTTATTCAAGTGACAGGATTGGATTAAAGACTCAGATATCTCTAAGTAAGATTTACCTGAAGATGGACAAAGTTAGATTCAGCTATGTATTCTTTATATCTTCAATTTCCACTTCTATATATTTTGAGTCCTTAAAATGCTCACTTCTTTAGAAAAGCAGATTATTACACACAAGAAAATTGGTCTGAGTGTAAACTGTTGTGAGTAACTTACTACTGAAGGTGAGTCTGAGCTAGAATCCTTAAGCCATAGAGGAAGAAAAGGGCCTCAGATCCTTGGGGAGTGACAGTGAAATACCAGTCAAGGGCAAGGAGTCTATAGTTTGTCGCAGTGTTCTCCCACTCAGTATAGGCAGAAAGGGAGCTATTTCTTTCTGATCATGCTCTCAGCTATGCTGATGCAAGGAGAGGTGGAAGTTGGTGTTGGAGCTGCTCTTATTACAATATTCCAACTCATTTCATCTCACTTGCTGATGCAAGAGCAAATATAAATATTAAGGAGGTTGACTGGAATGAGAGCTGCATCGCCTCTGAGATCACATTGGTCCCATGGAAAACTTGGCACCCATGGGAACAAAGATCAAGCTGGCAGATAAAATTACTAGAAAAGGTGGACAAGGATTACTTCAGGCACATATTGACTTCAAATTAAGATTTTAGATCTAATCCTTGACAAGTCTCATGGCTCTGGTGATCAGTGTCAATTCAGCAGTATTGATCTCTTAGGCAATATATATTTTAGGACTGCTTTTCCAAAGGATTCTAAAGAAGGATGGATCAGAGGATTTGGAAGTGTTCAGATCACAGAGGCAGAGCTAGAAGGGACCTAGGAGGACACGTAGTTCCAGCCCCTCATTTTTCAGATGGGGTAACTGAGGATCAAGAAGGTTAAAATGACTTACCCAAAGTTGCATGTAAACTAAGTGTATGAGATATGATTCAAACCTGTATCTTGTCTACAACATCATGCTTCTCTAATGTACTTCTCTTTTGGAAGTCTTGTAATGCCTTTCATATTTCCTGCTAAAAGAGGAATGATGTTCTAGGGGATAGAGTATAGCACCTGGATTCAGGATAATCCAGGTTCAGATTCTACCTTACATATTTATTAGCTGTGTGACCACGAGCCTCAATTTCCTCGTCTGTAAAACTGGGATAATAAAATCTGTGGTACTTACTTCAGATTACTGCTGTATACCTCAAGGGAGATAATGTATGTAAAGTGCTTTGTATACTTTTTAAAAATTATTTTTCCAATCATGCATAGAAACAAATTTAAAAATTAAAATTAAAATTCTGAGTTACAAATTTTCTTCTTCCCTTCCTCCTCTCCATCCTTATTGAGAAGACAAGCAATTTGGTATATATACAAGTGCAAGTCATGCAAAACATATTTCCATATTACTCATGTTATTAAAGAAAATACAGACACCCCCCCCCAAAAAAAAAAACAAGAAAAATAAAGAAAGTAAGAAAAGTGATCTGCATTCAGATTCCATCAGTTCTTTCTCTGGAGATGGACAGCATTTTTCATCAAAAATCTTTCTAGGGGGCGGCTAGGTGGCGCAGTGAGTAGAGCGTCGGCCCTGGAGTCAGAAGGACCTGAGTTCGGATCCGGCCTCAGACACTTAATGCACACACAAACAAAAACCTAGCCGTGTGACCTTGGGCAAGTTACTTAACCCCAATTGCCCTCCAAAAAGCAAAAAAAAAATCTTTCTAAATTGTCATGGATCATTGTATTGCTGAGAATAGCTCAGTCATTCACAGTTGATCATCATACAATATTGTTATTACTGTGTACAGTATTCTCCTGGTTTTGCTCACTTCACTTGGCATCAGTTCATGTAAGTCTTTCCATGTTTTCTGAAAGCATCCTGATCATCATTTCTTATAGTACAACAGTATTCCATCACAATTATATACTACAACGTATTCAGCCATTTCCCAATTGATAGATATCCTCTCAGTTCCTAATTCTTTGCCACCACAAAAAGAGCTGCTATAAATATTTTTGTGCATATAGGTCCTTTCCATTTTCATTTAAAAAGCACAAAAAATGCTATGGAATGCAGGCTTAGTGGTGGTATGTATTGCTGGGTCAAAGAGAATGCACAGTTTTATAGCCCTTTGGGCATAGTTCCAAATTGCTCTCCAGAATGGTTGGATCAGTTCACAACTCCAACAACACTGCTTTTGTATCCTAATTTTTCCACATCCCCTCCAAAATTTGTCATTATCCTTTTCTGACAGCCAATCTGATAGTATGGTGTGTTATCTCAGAGTTGTTTTAATTTGTGTTTCTCTAATCAATAGTAATTTAGAGCATTTTTATATGACTATTGATTATTTTGATTTCTTCACCTGAAAACTGCTTATTCATATTTTTAACCATTTATCAATTGGGAAATGACTTGTATTAGTATAAATTTGACTTAGTTCTCTACACAATTTAAAAATGTAGTCTTTATCAGAGAAACTTGCTATAAAATTTTTATAGGGTACGAGTGTATATTACCCTCCATCCTATTTTCTCTCTATTTATCCCTCTCTCTCTCTCTCTCTCTCTCTCTCTCTCTCTCTCTCTCTCTCTCTCTCTTCCGGCCATCATCTACCCTCCCTTCTATCTACTCCCAATCTACCCTCCCCTCTCCTTCTCTTATTCCTTTCCCCTACTTCTTCCCTGTGGAGTAAGACAGATTTTGATATCCAAATAAGTATGTATGTTATTTCCTCTTTGAGTCAATTAAAAGTAAGATTCAAGCACTATGTTCCATCTCTCCCCTCCATCTTTCCCTCCACTGTAAAAGTTATTTTGTGTCTGTTTATGTGAGATAATTTACCTAAATCCCTTTCTCCCTTCCCCCTTCTCCCAAGGCATCCCTTTTTCTCATCACTTATTTTTTACATATCATCTCATCATAATTATTCCTCTTTATCATCTCTTAATTTATTTTTTTCAGATATCATCCCATCATAGTAAACTCACATGCATGCCCTCTATCTATGTATAGTCCTTTTAATTGCCCTAAGGATAAAGTTTTTAGTAGTTACAGGTATCATGTTCTGATGTAGGTAAGTAAACAGCTTAACCTTATGGCATCCCTTATTATTTTGCTTTTTCTGTTGACTTTTCATGCTTCCCTTAAGTCTTCTGTTTGAATGTCTATTCAGCTCTGGTCTTTTTAATGAGTATTGCCTGAAAGTCCTCTGTTTCATTGAATGTTTATTTTTCCCCTGAAGAATTATACTCAGTTTTGCTGGGTAGGTGATTCTTGGTTGTTATATTAGCTCTTTTGCCCTCTGGGATATCATATTTGAAGCCTTCTGATCCTTTAATGTAGAAGCTGCTAAATCTTGCATTATCCTGAATGTGGCTCCACAATATTTGAATTATTTTCTTTCTGGCTGCTTGGAATATTTTCTCCTTGACATGCTCTGGAATTTGGCTATAAGATTCCTGGGAGTTTATATATTGGTATCTCTTTCAGGAGGTGATTGATGGATTATTTTGATTTCTAGTTTACCCTCTGTTCTATGGTATCAGAGCAGTTTTACTGGATAATTTCTAGAAAGATGATATCTAGGGTCTTTCTTTTATCGTGGCTTTCATGTAGTCCAATAATTCTTAAATTATCTCTCCTAGGTCTATTTTCCATGTTAATTGTTTTTCCATTTTCATTCTTTGGCTTTGTTTTATTGTTTCTTGATGTCTCATGGAGTCATTAGCCTCTACTTGCCCAATTCTGCTTTTAAGCAATTATTTTCTTCAATGAGCTTTTGTACTTTCTTTTCCATTTAACCAATTCTACTTTTTAAGGAGTTCTTTTCTTTAGTGAATTTTTGTTCATTTTTTTTCCATTTGTCCAATACTGCTTTTTAAGGTGTTATGTTCTTGAGTATTTTTGTGCCTCCTTTACAAAGCTACCAACTCCTTTTTCTTAATTTTCTTGTACCACTCTCATTTCTTTCCCCAACTTTTCCTTTATCTATCTTATTTTATTTTAAAATCTATTTTGATCTCTTCCAGGAATTCTTTTTTGGACCCGAGATGAATTTGTATTTATCTTTGAGTCTTTGGATGTAGCTATCTTGACTTTGTTGTCTTCTGAGTTTTGACATTCCCTGTCAACAAAGTATGGTTAAGTTCTTTTGTTATTGTTGTTTGCTCATTTTTTCAGCCTATTTATTGACTTTTAACTTTATGTTAGTGCTGAGATCTTCTCATAGGTGGTGGGGGCACTGTACCAAGCTTTAGATATTTTGTGCTGCTGTTTTCAGAGTTAGTTCTGGGGATCGGTAAAGTTTCTAGCTCTTCCAAGGTTGTATAATCTAAGGAGAGGTGTGGTCACTTCTCTCCTGGTCTGTGCCTTTGTCTGTGAGTGACCACAAGCACTCTTTTCTCACCTTGGAACTGTGACTAGGGTCCCCACTCTCCTGCCATCTCCCTGCTGCTGTGTGCTATAGTGTGCTAGTTCTGCTCCTCACTCTGACTTTGCTACCTGGAACATATGAGCAATGCAACAGTATCCTGCACCCAATGCCAGCAGAGGGTTCCCTGTAAATTCCTTCTGACCAGTTTTTAAACCTCCCTACTATTTGTGGGTCCCATAAGGTATGCCAAGCCTACTCTGGACTGCACTCCACTCTCACCCCATTGAGACAGACCTTTCCTGCTGACATTTTAAGTTGTCTTGATCTGGAAAATTGTTTTACTCTGCCCTTTTGTTGGTTCTGCCACTCTGGAATTCATTTTGAGGCATTATTTTAAAGTTGTTTAGAAGGGAATTTAGGAGGGCTCAGGTGAGTCCCTACTTTTACTTTGTCATCTTGGCTCCACCTCCTGTAAACTTTTAGGTGCTGTTATAAATGCCAGACAGTATACAAAATAATAATAATAATAATAATAATTTATTATAGCTTGCCTGTCACCTGCCTTCTTCTGTCCTTTCCTCTTTTCCTTCTTTTCAGGGTATCTGTTTGCTTGAGTGTATGTGAGAGGGGGGTCACTATGCATATAATTTCTAATCTTCCTACTCTTTCACTTTGTTTCCATAGGCATGACAGAGCAAAAATTATTCTCTTCAGATTCTAAACCTTGGTGGCTGCGGCAGATATCACTATCTTAGACAAATAGCACATACTGTCCTCTAATTTAACTCTAGTACTTGGTTCTTCCTGGAAAATGGAAGTAAAAAAAAAGTTGACTAAGGCTGAATTAGGAGAGTGAGGAGGGGAAGAAAGGCTTCCTTTTCCCCCCTTCATTTTAGGTTCTGAAAAAACAGAATCCTCAAAAATATCAGACCTCTAGAATCTGGTCTGGTCAAATATCAAGGGAAGACAATGTTGTTCAGTCTAGTCTCCAACTTAAAATGACAAAGCCTTGAGGCTAATATCTCTTATATGACCATGTTCTCCAGTTGGGCAGAGCAGATTCTTCAGCAGTTCTTCTACAGATGATCCTCCCCACTGCTCTGCTTCCTAAAACATCTTTCACCAAAAAATAGCAGTGCAAAGAAGAACTGAGTGAAGGATTCTTGGGTATGTGTATGAGAATATTATGAATGATTGAATTAACAAAGAATTTATTAAATGCTTATTATGTACTGTCCAGGCAGTGTACTGAGAGGTAGGGACAAAAATACAAAAAAGAAGATAATCTCTGCCCTCAAGGAAATCCCATTCTAGTAAGGGAAGACATCATTTATCAAGGAATGGTTGCCAGGGGAGGATGTTTTGGTAGGAAAATCACAGAGATGGTGAACAAAATATAGGGTAATCAATTGGCCTTCCCTTTATAGGAATGGTGGTGTTGGTATGATTACCATTCTCTGAGTAAGAATTGGACAGGATGAGGCAGAAAGAGACATGGCAAAAAGATGGGTGGATGGCTGAATGGTGGGTTTAGGGCTGGCTACATATGGTGAATTCTCAACATTCAGGAGAACAGGGATCCAGGGCAGGATCAGGCTGAAAGAGGAGAGGAGCTGTGATCCAGAAGAAAGATATTAAGATGTTATATTGTCCTTGGTGGTGGCTTAATGAGATCATACTTTGTGGTTTTAGATCTTGACTATGTCTCTTCCCTAAAATTACAAGCCCTGGTGTATTGTTCATTGGTGATGAGTTCAGGTCTTCTTAATCTCTTTGTGTGTTATGAACCATTTCTTAGAATAACATCTTTAAATGCACAGAATAAAAATGTAGGATTATAAAGAAAACCAATTAAAATGAAATATAGTTTTCTAAATATATAAAGAAAAAGTTCACAGACCTCAGATTAAGAACCTGTGAATTAGACTGTTAAGTAATGTGCTTTGTATAGCCTATATCAGATTGCATGCTATCTTGGGAAGGGGGGAAAGAAAAGAAGGGAGGAAATTTAGAACTCAAAATCTTATAAAAGTGAATGTTTAAAACTAAGAATTAATTTATGAATAAAAAGTAATATGCTTGTATTATTTAAGTACTTCATAGGAAATTAATCAATCTAGGTCTGCATCTTACTTTAACCTGCTTCAGTCTCAGTCTAGCACAACTCAGACACTCACTCTCTTCCTTGTTAATTCTGACAGAAACTCTTAGATGACAGTCCACATCAACTTATCATCTGACCTTGTCTTTGCTTTACTTTCTTATGCCTCAGCAGATGCATATATAAAAATGGGATTTCTAAATCTGACTGTGTATGAGTGATTGGGATGTCTATAAAGTCCCCTAGGGGCCTCTGAGGAAGGAAGATGTCCACAATACAACAGGATTCCTTTTCTTAGTGGGTGATGTTAACAGAAATAAAATCATAAAGGGGAAATATTCAATATGAGGGACACCATATCTTAGACTGACTTTGCTTTGCATGGTTGAGCTGAATTTTCCCAGGAGGGTGAGGTGTAGCAAGGTTGGCAATTTGACCATTCCTGTCAAGTAAAAGAGGTAAAGTCTTTCTTTTATTCATTTATTCTTCAGATATTTGTCAAGTATTAATTCTATAGAAGGGACTATAGGAGATACAAAGATGAGTAAACCAAAGAGCCCTGTCCTCAAGAAGTTTGTAGTCTAATCATCATTTATTCACTTTCTCATTTTGAATTTCTCTTCATGAAATTAAGGTAAAAAAATAACCTGATTTAATTTCTTTTATAGGATATATGCCATGTGGGAAGAAGGGTGAGGAAAGCTTTAGTTTTGTGCAATCTATAAGACAGAAGCAGGAAATGACTGGAACTTGAAACTAACAGATGCAGACATTGCTAAGTGGGGAGGTTGAGAATTGGAGATAAGTGATGAATCCTATTAAAATAGCAAGGAGAAGAGACAGGGAGTGTACACTGGAATGGCTGTGTGGGGCAGATTTCTAGAATGAGTCATTACAACAGGGATCAACAGTTACACAGGACAGGGAGGAGCTGAAAGGAGAAAAAAAGAATGTCAGTCATGCTGCAGCAAGATAGGATTTCCACACCTGTCTACATTGAAAAGCTATAAATAGGGACATTTGGAGAAATAGATAGTAAGGAATTTAATTACATTGACAAGCACTATAAAAAGTATTTTTTTTTTCTGGAAAAGGTGTGTGTTTGTCCTAGGCAAATTTTTGAAATAGGAAAAGTTTGTCTTGGGGGTCCTCCGTTTCTCTTTCTAATCTGCTTTGCTCAGGTCCAGTGCTATAATCATTCGGAATTGTAAGATTTGATATTACCCTTCCCAAAGGTATCTGTATTTTTCAAAGAAGAGATAGTATAAAGCCAGAGATCCCCTGACTAATTTCTTATGAGTTCTGCATTCCTCGTTGCATTTAAAATGGTGTTGAGTATGAAGTGGGATCACCGAATCACAGGATTTAAATGTAGAAGGGGCTTTGGAGATCATTGTGTCCAACCTCCTTATTTTTAGCAATAGCCCTTGAAATCCACCCTCTCCCTTTCACTTTGGGTCACTAGTTAGTTACTCCAGGGCCTAGGGAGTTTGCAGGTTAGAGTTCTCTTCTTTCCATAGCTCATGAATTCCAGGTGCTATTTTACTTTTTACCAGTCAGCCAGATGACACACTCAGTTCATAACAAAGGCATTTGAATTATATAAAGTAATATAACATTCCTCTCATAAATCTTGAGCTCTCTTGACACTCGGTAGGAAGATTGAACCTTTAGAGGAATTATGTGACATAGCCACATGTGGGAGTACACATAGTCAAGAAGCACAGATAGCTAGGGCAAACTCATGGAGGGAAAGCCCATGCCTCTACCATTGCAAAGCTGACCAGGTCTTCTACTGAAGTCACTGAGATGTTCTGTATTATTCCCTAGCACATGTTGGTTTCTGGTGTTCTCTGCCAGGTAATGCTTTTTGTGGCTTCCCTGCCAGGCACTGCTAATCTCCATTCCAGCTAGTCATCATGTTTTATGACTTTCAGGGTCACTTAATGCAACAAAGATTCTGTGTTTATAGCTCTTTCACCAATTCTTTTCCCCACCTCCATCATTGGTGGGAGGGTAGGAAGAGAAGAGAAGGGTGTGCTGTGGTTAATAAGCCTCTCTTCTGCTGCAGAGGTAAGGCTTTACTTTCAATTCCTTCCGTTAGCCTGCTCATTTAGACTCTTTATGAGGGAGCCTTAACTATAGTTCTCAGGTGCAGTGCTATCATCACAGTCACTTTGCAACTCAGTCTTTCATCTACTGGAGGTATTGTGTTTAGGAATTTTTTCCCCTGCGGAGCTCTTCTCTGCCAGCATTCTTAGTGAATGGTTCTGAAACTTGCTGCTACAGCTATCCTCAATTAGCATTCTCAGTCAATACCTCTGAAGTACTATGTAGGTTTTTCTCAGTCAAATGATATAAAATGAGATAATAAAAAAGTATTAGCACAGTGCCTGGCACATAGTAGATGCTATATAAATGTTTTGATGATGATGGTGGTGGTGAAGTTTTCTTTTCCTTAGTCAGGCTGCCCCAGGGAGAACAGAAACTCCTGAGGAGCTCAAGCAATGTTTACAGAACAGTACAGGAGTGTGGTGATAAACGTTTAACAACCAGTCTATGGAGGATGGAGGGAGAGATGTACATACATACACTTTTAACTTTAATCTGTATTAATACTTTCTTCAACAGAATAATAAACCAAGCCCTGATTGTAGAAGACTGATTTCTGAGATATATTTGCACTGAAAATTTAACATCAAACTCTCACTGTTAGCCTATTAGAGCTGGTTCCAGCACACCCCTGGTCTCTTCTGAACTGACCTGCCCTAGCCTGAGTCTCTCAGTCCAGCTATAACCTAAATGGTCAGAAAACAATTTGGGGACATATAATGCCCTGAGTTATATCTCCCTAGAGTTGTATTTCCTCAAAACAGACAAGGGCTTGATAGACAATGTGTCGAGCAAACTGTTTTGATCTCACTGGAGGAGCCCCCTCTTCCAGGCAGCACACCAACTCTCATGTTAGCTACAGAATTCTATAAAATAGCAGCTGTTCTTCAGGTTACAGGAGTCTTAGAAACACTGCACCATTTCCCCCCTTTCTTCAAATGAGATATTACAGTCTCATCTCTTTCTCTGACTTCTCTTACAGTCATGAAGATACGGAAGGCAAGTAGAGGGAAAAGACTTGCCCAAGTCCCTGAATAGAAATAAGTATCAGAGATAGGATTCCAAATTAGGTCTTCTGACTCCAAGTGTTCTGTGCTATGTGTTGTTGAATGAATATGGGCAGAGAGCTCTTTATAGATTGTTTCTGCAATCACTACCAAGTAGGTCAAGGATACTCTGCCTGTCCAAAAGGCTATCCTTTTGTTTCCTTGAGAACAGAAGAGAAAACAAGCATAGATTCTAAATAAATAGGGAGCTAGTAGCATAGAATCTATAGCAGAACGTAAGCTCTTTAAGGGCAAGGACTATTTTCCTTTGCTTTTTGTCTTCCCAGAAGTGCTAAGCTTAATGTTTGTTGAATTGAATAAAATTGACCTCGCTAGTCTATTATATGACTAGAGGTTGGATTCCTTAATACAGGTCCTATTCTTAAGGAAAAAAGTGAGTGTACATATGGTAGTTGCAACCTTTAAAGAAAAAGAGGATTGTTTTCTCTGTTGTCAAACATAGGAAGCCTCTTCACAGGAAGAATGGTTTGACTGTCAACCACCTTGTACATCTTAGTGTAACATCTGAAATACCTTAGAATTATTTCCTCCAAATATTTGTGCTGTGAAATTGTGCTGTGAAATGCTTGGGGACAAGGCTTACTTATGCACTAACTCCCAGAAATAGTTATTCTCACCCGACTTTTTTTCCAAGGGAGCTAGAAGAGCTAAGCTAACATCTTAGTGACTGGAATTCCATAATTTTCCCAGCTATTTTCCTCAAAAATTTTGAGTGTCTAATCTGAAAACATATTTGATCTTCTTGGTTACCATATTGAACCTGCTGTAAAACATGATGTTTCCTTTGAAAAACAATGATTGGTTTCTTAATAAATAGAGATCACAGTCTTAAGCATTTACATACAAGAAAACACCCCTATTTTCTTCCAGTGATTCCCCGAAAGTCTTGCTAAACATCTGCGTTTCCATCTACTTAAATTGCTTCCCACCTCCATCCCCTGGGATCTGTTTGCTTGCTGGAGTATTGCTTCTCTGTGGGAGAACCAACTTCACATTCATGAAAAGACAAAACTAAACAACAACAAAACACAGAATCCTCATTCCTGCATTTTTTTTTGGTGATTTCTACTTTTGGGAGCCCCTTTTAATTGTGAGGATCAAATGACCTAATGATTGTGAAAAGCGCTTTGAAACTGAATCTCTGTACAAATGAGAGGTATTATTAGTCCTCTGTGGTGCCTTTCTTACACTGACACATCGCCCTTAGTTTATTAAAGTAACCAAACCCATGGCTAAAGAGGGATAGGCAGCGGAGACGTAGTGGAGGAGGGCGGGGGAGAAGTGTGAAAAAGAAGAAATCCCAGCACTGCATTGGAGACAGCGTGTGAAAGATTCCAAGTCTTCTGGAAAATCCAGGCCGTGTTTTGCAGTCGGCTGCATCTGCCTCTCCTGTCTCTCTTACCTCCTTGATGTTCCGCACTATTTGTAGCTGGTGTGGTGGAAGGACACAGTGAGGTTCTTACCCACCGCCCCCCGCCCCTCTTTCCCATCCTCATTTCCATCAAAGCAAAACCGGGGAAGCGCAAGGATCCCTGAGTTCCGAGTGTGCTTCGGCTAGGACTGTCACTCATTCTCTGATCAGCGCGTGAACGCAGCTCGGCAGCGGCTGGCAGGAAACAATTCTGCAAAAATAATAATACCAAGACTGGCAATTGTCTGCCGGTAGGACTTCTGCTCTGTCGCCGTCCAGACTCATTGCAAGGGGGGAACACAAAAAATTACCTTTGCAAGAACATCCTTCCCAACCAGCAGATTACAATGCTGCAAACTAAGGATCTCATCTGGACTTTGTTTTTCCTGGGAACTGCAGGTACATCTTTTTAAAATCTGATTTGCTAGTTGCTTCCTTTCCCCCATTCCTCCCTCCCGCGAAAACTATTATTTTAGGCGGTTTTACGTTGAATACTAAAGCTTGAAATTAAATAAAAGCCCCCTTCTCCCCCCCAACAAATACAAAAAACGCCTTGTGGTGCTCCCTTCCCACCCTTCTGGGATACAGATGGGTTTTCCATTGATGAGCTGTCTCCCCACGTAGTGAATGCCGGGCTTCCCCTCCCTTTGCAGTCTTCACTTTGTTGTACTCGGCTGCAGTCGGAGCAGGGCTGACGGTTCCTGGGAAGCCTTGCTCGGCTGCTGGTGGTGATGGGCAGAAGGCTACACTTGTGCATTTACACCCCCTCCCCCTTCCTCTCTCTTTCCTCCCTTCTTCGCGAAGGCAGAGGGTTCGGTGGAGGGGGCTTGTGAGAACTGGCGAGAGGGGAACGCTGGGCTTGGGGTGGTGCCGAACAGACATGAACCGGGGAAAGCACAGCCTTTCCCAGATGCTCAGACGGATCTAAACCATCAGCACCAGCTTCTTGAAGAGCGAACAATGAGGCCTTGGGGACCTTTTCTCCACCACTTTTTTCTCATTTCTATGATTTTTCTCCTATCTAATAAAGTGACCCCCCCTTGATTTCTCGTTTCGCCCTTCCCCCAATGGTCAGAATAACGGTTTGCAAAATTGGAGTTAAATGAGAAGAAAAGCAGGGTTGTGTGGATGTTGTATCCCCCCCACCCCTGGTATGACGTGAGTTTTTCATTTGCCAAATTGCTGGTTAGTTGGAAATCCTGCTCGCGGTGCCCTGAAAACCAAAAGGGATGGAATGATATAGGCGCTGTGATTTGACAGGAGGAAGTGCAGAGAGGGGCGGAGGGCGAAGAGGGCGTGAGCAGGGGGCTGCCAGGTCTGTTTTTTCCAAACCCTTCTCTGCACGCTGATGTTAGTGTTGTTTGGTGCAAGAGAAAATAATTGCAGGTACTCGTATGGAACACCTCGCCCCCTATCTTCTTTGCTTTGGGCGAGGTTCCCCATCATTACAAAGTGGAAACAATAGAGGAGCAAGAAGACCCAAGTGATGCTACATGTAGTGTGTTAACGTGCCGCCGAATGAGTCTTGGCGGAGTGGAGGTGGGAGGTTCATTTTGGTTTATTTCCAACCCGGTCTCCTTGGAGGAAGCTTTGGGTTCCCCCCACGCCACCCAGTACTCCCCCTCCCTGCGCGTTTGTTGACAGAAGATCGGAGTGGAGGGGGTGGTCGTGGAGAACGCCGGGCCGCCCGCAGAAAGGGCTGCTGCAAGTTTCTGGGGGTGGGTGGGGTGGGGACGCTGAAGGAGGCCGGGGCAAAAAGCAGAGGCGCTCCTGTCGGCTTAGTTGCTGCGCCTAGACCGGCTTTCGGGGGTCCTTCAGAGCCTGGGTGGAATTGCAGCCCGAGTGCAAAGGGAGGAGCCCGGTCTGGGGGAAGATCCAACACGAGCCCCTTCCCCTGGGTAAGCGAGAGCCAAGGAACGCCTTCTCCCCTCCATCTCCCCCGCGAACCCCACCCCCCACCCCCCGGCCACTCTCCCCTGGCGACCAATCAGAAAGAAGCTGGCTGGGCGGGAAGCAGCGAGAGGATTTTTATTGCGGCGCGGGTGGCGGCGGCGGCGGCTGGGAGCTGCCACGGTTGTCGCCCGGTTCTCGAGCCTAACGGTCTGGAGAAGAAACCCCGCCCTGCAGGCGGACCCTCCCCATCCCCCACTCTGTCAACTTATGAGAAAATAAAATGGAGACTAGGTCTTCATCTCCCGCCCGAGTCTTTTCGCTCCCCGGCTGGCGCTCCACTTTCGCTGGGACGCGTCCCCCAACCCCTTCCATCCCCTGCCGGTCTTGGGGCCAGACGAGGACGAGGCTGGGGCTGAGGGGAGCTGGCCCCGAGCCCCCGCCCTCCCCGGCCTCCAAGCCGCGCGTGCGCACCGCTGCGCTCGGACCGCCGGCCTCCCCCGCCGCCTCGAGGGGCCGGAGGCTCCTGCATTCGGGTCTCCGAGGGGACCACCGCTCGGGGTGGGGAGTGGGGGTGGCTAGCGGAGGCAGTGGGCGTGTCACCGCCCGGGGCCACCTCCCCGGCCCCCCGCGAAGTGATGGTGCTTGGGAGGCGTGGCGGGTCTCATTCTCCCATCAGTATCACTTCGAGCATGGGGCTGGTGGGGTCTCTGGGACCTGGCTCAGGGCTGGGCTGGGCGGAGCAGCGAGAGCTGGGACGTTCCCCCAGGGCGTAGTTCGCTCAAGCATGGGTGCTCCCCACCTCATGGGGATGGGCGTAGCGCCAGCTGGAGCATGGCCCGGAGTCACCGGGGCGTGACCTTTGCTGACCCTGGTGGAGTTTCCTCCCTGTGACCCCCCAGAACTTGCAGCCGGCCCCTCCCTCGCCCTTCCTGGGAAGCAGCTCTAGCTCGCTGCCGAGCACTGAAGTGCCTACCTAGCAGGTTGCTTAACAAAGAAGTTTAAGCCCAGGTTTTACTGACCGAGTTCTAAAAGGGAGACTCACAGCTTTCGAGGAGATTTGGATGGAATTGACAGGACACAACCAGAGTCTCTTGATTATTCTGACCCTGGTGTAAGAAAATCTATTCTCTATATATTCATGAACATTGACTTTTATCAGATACGCAAACTCAGCCAGGATGCAGTCCTCATTTTAGGTGTGCTGTGTTTAAGATAAAAACGAAAGGTTTATCAGTTTCCTCGGGAATGTGGATCCGGTTCTAGCTGGGAGTCCAAATTCTATAGTTTAAAAACGCCTTTGCTTAAGTGATCTAGAAGTGGATCATATGCCCACCTCTATGCAATTATGCAACACTCTGCTTGTGAGTACTAGCTCTTCATTTTAATGTGAACCTGGAAAACACAGGTTTTGTTCTGGGAAGATAACAGTGATTGTAAAGCAGTGCCCTTACTATCTTTTACAAATGGTTACCCGTCTAGGTATACTTAACTTAGAAAGAGTATACAACATAATAGCAGATTTTTGTTGTGAATTATGTTTTTCTTGTTGGTTTTTATTATAAAATTAGATATAAAGCCTTTATGGAAAATTGTTGACCTCTGATTTTGAAAAAATTTCACCTAGGAATGCTGTATACCCTATATAGCCCCATACTTGAAAGAAAAAAAAAAGGCATTATAATAACAATATTTAAAATACTAAGGACATTTTCAAAATAGAAACGACAATACTGCTATATTCCAAATATAACAAAATGACATATATCAAAATATGGAGAGGAAAAATGTAGCCCAGAAACTGCCTCTCCGTATCTGCTTATGTAGCAGGCTCAGAAAATTTGCATATATTTTGTGCCAGCCTAACACTTCCTTGATATTTTAAACTTTACATCCAAATTATTTAAACTTTTTTTTTTGTAATGGGAATATTGATGAACCTCATATGGCCTTTTTTCAGACTTCTTTGTCCAGGAATCCTCTATGATTTCATACAATTATTGGATGGGAAAAAAAGTGATAGCATGTTAAGAACTCAGACTAAGAACTAAGAACTCAAATCTACAATCACAGAAGTTCATGCTTGCAACAGGCTGCACTGCAAGGTTCTACGTTGACTGGCAAACATTAGTGGCAAGTTTTCTTCCTAGAGATTATTCACATATGAGAATGTTTATTGAACTTGGAAAGGTGCAGTTTGTATGAATAAATATATAAAATGAGTCATATGAGCATTTAGAAATATCAAGGACCAAATGAATTCGACATTGTGAAGTTAGTCTCTAAAATTAATGTATGATTTTTCCCTTCAAATTAAAATAACATTTTTGCAACTTAGACTAGCATGGACAAGGCAGATGGCTTCTCTCCTTTTCTTACTGAAAACCTTATTAAATTATAGTGAAAATCTTGGAAACTTTACATTATGTGACATTTGAACTTTGGGATTCCTAACATAAGTGCTTGATTTTTAAAAAAGAAACATTTAATATTAACTCAGTGCGTTTCCAGTGTGTTGAATATTAAAGTATAATTGCTTACATGTATATGTGATAATATATACATACATATTCACATATGTATCTATATGTACTTTTTTTGGATAGACCTTTGTGCCTTAGTATAAAATAAAAGATTAAGTTTTAGAATTCATTATTGTGAAAAGGTCTGAACTTTCTGGTGAGTGAGTTGTAGAAAAGGACCCAATTGAAAGAGAGGAAGGAGGAAATATTGCACCTGCTATCATCAGTCTACAGGGAAAAGCAAGTGCAAGACAAATGCATTTTTTAAAAGGCTTTCCTGTACCTTTCAGTCATTGAGTATACAATTGCTACATGTTTTCAAGAAAAAAAATATTTTAGTGTGAATTTTATAGCTGACAGTTTTTCACTTGAGTGATCTAACCAATTTATAGACTTAAGAAATGCCTGCTACTTTGTAAAGAAGAGCCTATCTATACTATTCCTTAGAACAGATTGTTGAAAGACTTTATTGCTAATAAAGTGTTTCCAAGTTAAGCACAACTGAAAAGCTCTATCTGTTGTCTCTTTTGTGGATTATGATAGCGATCTGAATTTTGAATAAGAAAGACTAAGATTTCTTTTCTTAAAAGGCAGGAATTTCTGAGTGAATTTCGGTATGAGACAGTTTGATAGCTCTTTTAAAATATTCAACAAGTCTGAGAGCAGCCTTGTAAGAAAATGAGATGTAGAAAGGGGACTATAGTTTGCCATATACCTCCCTGAAGAATATCTGTGGTGTGGACTGCTGGATATTAAAAGAACCAAGTAATGAAGCTGTGATTAAAAAAATACAGTTTAGACACATTGACTACTGTTGGACAGCAGAATCAGAGAAACACTTTTGAAGGTCAGATTTGTGCTAGCTGTAGCCCCTTTTGTTTAGGAACTCTCAGTGCCAAACCTTAAAACCATTGCTGATGTAAAGGGATGTAAATTATTTGGGTTTGGCAGTAGTGCCATTATGCCCTTTCAGTTCATGATGTTGAAATGCTGCCTCTCAGCTGCAGATGCTCATTAAGAGCATCGCCTTTTGATGTTAGTCTGAGTGCCAAATGGCGGGCTTTCAGGCAGTTTCAATACATTATACTTATAAACTGTCTTAGTCTATGTCTACATGAAGCCACTGAATCAAATGTTTTTCAAGCCAAGTTGATACAGTGTGTGGTTTTTTTTTTTTCCAGCTATAATAACAATTGATTAGTTCAGATTAGGTTCTTAAAATGGTTAAAATGAACAGATGAATGATTTCCTCATCCAGCGTTTTTGATCATCCATACATGGCTCTAGAAAACAACTATGTATTTTTGAAAATAGATTTTAAAATGGAAAAATGTTAGGTATTATTTTTCTGTGTGCATTACTTACACATGGCAACCCATGTGAATGTTGTCTTTTCTACTAGATTATTCCTTGCTGAAGGCAAGTGCTTTCCTTGTATTTTGGGGTGGGGTGACTAAAATAGTTTTGCTAAATTCGTTTTTAATTGATCCATTCAATAAACATTTATTAACATATCTGTCTCTGTTGGGTGCTAAGAGATATAAAGATAAAATAAGAAAGATCATAGAATTAAAGAATAGTAAATGAGCTCAGGAAAAAAAAATCTAGTCCAAAGCATGCATGACTAAGAATTCCCTCTAGAGTCTAACATCCCTAACAACTGCTCAGTTTTCCTTTGAAGATCTCAAGTAAGGGGGAATTATACCACTTTCCTAGGAAGGATATTTGGAGTCCATTGAAAATGACACTTGAATGGTTTTCAACAGATATCCTCCCAAATAGTACAACAGAACCATTTGCTGAGTATTTGCTTTGTGATGTAGGGTATGGGATAAGTTATAAAATTAAGTATATCCAATTCAATTCAATAACATTTATCTAGCACTTACTATATGCATTATGTTAAATGTTAAAGATAACATTGACCAATGGCAAGGAGCTAACAGTATTTTAAAAAGAGTGTGTAGAAATCAGTGATTCAGGAAGGGGGATGTGGGGTTCCAGAACCTATGACAAGTATAGTAGATTCCAAGTATAGAAACTCAGTGCACTGATGCGGATTTGCAATTTACCAATAACTTGTAGTCGTAGCCAGTTAGTTACTGGGATAAAGAAAGATTAAGTGACTTGCCTATGATCAAAAAGCTACTGTGTCAGACTAGATTTGAATTCAGCTCTTTCTGATTTCAGAATTAGCCCCTGCTCAAAATACTCCTCTATACTTTAGTTGAAAGAATCATTAAAAAAAAAACCTCATTATTGTAGGGCATTCAAAAGTTTGGGAAGTTTATTACAGGGGCCACCTATACATAAACAAAGCAGGAAGTTGGAACAAAAGATTAAGTTATATTTTAACCAAGAAGTTTTTCCTAGGTGATTTGTTCTTTGTCTTCCTCTTTCCTTTAAATTTTCATGAGATACTAAGGAATTTGGGGACTAGAAAAAACTTTGGACCTCAGACCTACATAAATCATGGGGCTTATTTGGCAGAACCCCCTTTGAAATAAGTTTAGGCTCTAGGAATCCCAATTAAACAAGGACATTTAACAGGAATTACAAGAACTTTCTAACCATAAGTCAGATAGCAGATTGAAAAAGAGACTTTGCCCCTGGTCAGATTCAGAAATAGGAAGCGAAAAGAAAACATCTCTAGCTTCTACCTAGCAATCTGTTAGATAGCCCCTGATAGTAAAGACCTCTTCTTCTGTAGAGAAAAATTGCTCTCTACCAAGATTCCAGGATCCAGCAGATCCACCTCATTATGGGGAGAGAATCCATTGAAGGTTTTACTTAGTGTGACACTGTTTGTGAAAGACTTAATTCTCTAAATAAATAACTCTAAGATAGAGGAGAGATAATAGGGCCTGTTTTTCCTGTTGTAGGGAAGGCAGAACCTCGTCTTTGGACTCTTACAAGCTTTTAGCTTGTAAGCATAGAGTTTACTTCATGACCCCAAATCTGGCAGAGATGATACACCCACCATGTAAAGTCTACCTGGGCTAGGCCAAGTGGGAACAAATCAATAAAGGAGAATGTAGTTGGGAAGAAGTTCCTTTTTCTTTTCATAGATGTTCCAAAAGCAGTGAAGTGGGCAATCAATTAACTTGATGCCTTTTTGTTAGTGAATAGGGTTGCTTCTGATAAAGCCATTAGGACTGTTATTTTTTAAACTATATTTCTGAGATATTTAAGAACTCATGGAAGGACAAAGACATAAACGTGAAGCAAGGACTAAATCAAGTTATTCCAGAGCCTTAGACTATCTAGAAGGAAGGTCAGAAGCTGGCCACAGACTTAGATTTTGAAGAAACTCCCTCTATCAAAGTAGTTCAGTACTTGCACTGCAACTTACACATACACACACAATGTTATTTTCTGCCACTTATGGTTTATTATCAACTTTATTATGTAGGATAAGCCTGTGTTTTCATTTATTTTCTGTTGATTTAGTGATATTTGTAGCCATTCTCCTTACCTTTTTATTTGCAGGTTTAAAGTAGTCTTGAGCTGGGAAATAAAAAGACTGAGCTTGTTAGAACTGAATAACCCAAAAGTGATATTGAATCTGTATGTTGTATAAGTGAAATCTACTTCACAGAATTGTTGTGTATAAAGTGCTTAGTAAGCCATAAAAAACTGTATTATTGTGAGATTAAATTATGGTCATTAATAAAAGAATGTATGAAGTCCCTGACATCTATTTTATCCTATTTTTGCATTATTTTCTGGTTTCATATAATTGAATCTGATCATTGCTTAATCTTTGTGTCAATAAAGAGGTCCTGTATAAGTCTTGTGCAAGAAACATTACTTTGGCTATATCTATTCCAGCAAATTGGGTAGTTCAATAAATTATCCTTAATTTCACCAAACTAGGTAAATTCAGAGGAGCAAAAGTAAAAATTGCATGAGTCAGGATTTTTTTGAAAAGAAAATTTCCTTTAATAGCAAGATTTTAAAACATGATTCATCTAAATAACCTCAACTCTCCACTTTCTTTCGCCTATATTATTATTTGGTAAAACAGCTGGACAGCCAGCAGTGGTGTTCCCAGCTTCATGCAGTGATGTTGGTCATATAATATTATAATTTGAAAACTAAATGGAAAACTTAGGTCTTGACCTAATCAGTTGTAAGAATCCAGGAGTAACCATTTATTTCTCTACTGTGAGCCTCAGGAATCAAAATGGATACTATTTTCATAATTAAAGAATGATAACACCACTTTCAAACCACTAAAACAGTTATTTGTCCTCAGTCCTCAAGATCTTTCCCTTTGCTCCCCCACCATTTAAAAGTGTTTACTAAATGTTTTAGTTATCACATCAGTTTCTCTTTCCCATTTTTGTCCAAATATCTGAATTTACAAATTTTGCCGTCACTTTCGTACTATCTAATCTCTCATTTATCTTCCCTCACCTGTTTTAATCATGGGCTCTCCATTGACATGACTCTCTCCAAAGTCAACAGGGTTTTCCTCTGGGACAAACCCAATAGTTTTTATTCTCCCTGAATTTCAACCATTTTAACTCACTATGGAAAAGCATTATCTTCTTAACATTCTTTGGTATACTTTGGCTTTGGTACTATAAAGTTCTCTTGGCTTCCTTGGAGAGACAGTGGTATAATAAATAAGACACTGGACTTGGAGTCCAGAAGATTCTTTTCTACATTTTGACATAGGACTACAGGTATGTTCTTAACCACTCTCATCTCAGTTTCACTATTTAAAATGGGGATAATAAAAACTATGGTACGTACCTCATAGGGTTATTCTGAGATTCAAATAAGATTATGGTACATTAAGCAAAATGCTATGTAAATGTTAGTTATTATTCTTCCCTTCATCCCTCTGACTGACTGGATTGAGCCTTCAAAAGACACTAAGAAGAAAATCTATTCATCATCTCCAAAAAAGCCAGTCTCTCTCAAATCCTCAGTATTTATATAAAGCCTAATCTTCTTTGAAAGCCCAGATCAAATCTTACCTCCTTGTTTGAAGACCTCTATTTCACAGTGACCTCTGATTCTGAACTCCTTTTGTACTTGTTGCCTACCATTCATAGTTGTGAGTGTGTGCCTGTGTGTATGTGTTTCTTGACTTATCAGCTATACTGCGGTGACAATCTTGAGTTTATGAGGGTTGCAATATGGGGGGTAGATGGCAAGAAGGTCTCTGGGGGATGATGTAAAGCATGGCTGTAGCCAACTGGATGTGGTGAGTCTTATGACATTCACCAATCAAGCTAGTGCAGGAACTTTAGGACTAGTTGGAGTTCCAAAGCAGAGAGTATTAAGTTCCTCAGGGCATTAATCTGCTTCTGATTTAGTACAAGAGGGGTCCATTGGCAGCAGGTAATCTAAGTTTGACTACATCAGACTTAACCTTTCAATTGGGTAAGGGTGATCTATGGGAGGAGGAAGGTAAAAAAATGTCAAAGAAGGTACAAGAATTTCATGCCTAAAGACAGAGACCAGGAAAATTCAATTCAAGAAACATAAGCTAAATGTCTGTTAAAAATCAGGAACTGAAAGTAACAAGATAAACATTAGACATTGCCTCCCCTCAAAGTATTTATATACTAGGGGGAGGGAAGCAATATATGCATAGATAGGAAAATATAAGGTTTTTGGGACGAAGAGTATTAACAGTGAAAAGGGCAATAAAAGGTTTTCTGGAGGAAATGGACCCTCAGTTCAACCTTGAAGGAAGATATGAATTCTAAGAGGCAAAAAATGAGATGCAAGGATGGTCTATGGATAGGGGAGGCCTGTGTGTGAAAGGTTAGGGACTGCAAGTAGAATGCCTAGCCCCAGGGAATAGCTTTAGTTTGTTTGAAATAAAAATGAGTGAATAAGATGGAACAATATAAAATAAGGCTGGAAAGATGGGTTGGAGCCAGTAGAATAAATGTCAGGTACAAGAGTTTGTGTCTTATCTTAGAAGCAACTGGGAGCCAATTAAAGCTTATGAGTATAGAGTGTTACGATCAAACCTGTGTTTTAGAAGATGATTTTGTCAACTTGACTTGATTGTCTGAAGTCCTGAATTTGAATACTAACTCTGTCATTTACCAACTATGTGACCTTAGGTGACTCATTTTTATTATTATGATTATAGTTGTTGTTAACATTAATTACCATTTTCCACTTCCCTCTTCCACTTTTTTTTTCTTCAGCATTGTGAAATGAAATTTTTAATTTCTCTTTTACCCTCACATCCACCAAGTCCTATAGATTCAACCCATATAATATATTTTTAAAATTCCTCCTTTTTATTCACATACACAGCCATTATGGGTTCATCTTAACTGGAAGCAATATATCCACATTGTGATTTACAAATTACTGTATAAGAGGAATTTCAGTTTTCTAAGAATAGTTTTAAAAATAAACTCCACTAGTACATTTAAACTATATTTTGATTAACCAAAAATTTATGTAGATGCTAAGCTGAGAGGTATACATATGGGAAGATTATGGCTGTCCTTGCTTTATGCAAAAGAATAATTTCTGCAGTGTGAAAATCAAATTTATAAAAAAAGTATTTTGCCATATGTGACTCCTTTGAAAATTTCTGATACAGTTCCTCTCCATTTCTGATTGTCTGTTGGCCATGGCAGTTAAGATTTTGAATTTAGTTTTAATGTCCTCTATGTTGCTCTTCTATCCTCATAGTCAGGTACACAAGGGAACTTGGTTCATTTAATAGACTCTCCTTAAAAGCATTTTATCTCTGTATAATAGAAATAATTATCTGTTATTTCTCTTTTCTGTACCTATGACTTCCATGGGAATCTCTTATGGTGGGATACACCTATTCTGAAGATGAGAAATAGGGAAAAGCACTGAATTCAAAGTTAAGAAACCTGTCTTCTGACCTTGGCTCTACTGTGGGTCTCTACACTATGTTATCTTTATGTTCCCTTCCAAATCTAAAATACTACCATTCTGTAAGTTTCCAGAAACAAATATCTTCTCTAAAGCAAGTTCCACCTGTTTTCTGGCTCAGTCCTGATCACTTTACTTCATCAGGTTCCCAGCCAGCCAACTTACCAGGGACCTTACTTCTAATCTTCCCACATCTACACAGTCTCACACCCAGAGGAGAAAATCCTCTTCCTGAATCCTCATTTTGAGAGCCATTTTCCTGCTCAGATGGCTAATAAAGCCAAAATTCCTTAGGAGATCAGTCTACCAATTGATAGATCAATTCATATCTCTAAGTTTCTTAAATCTGATGTCTGAAAAACCTTCATTATTTCCCCATTTCTTATAAAGTCCCTGTCTTGTCAATCTGGCATTTGGGGTTTTCCATAATTTAACTCCAGCCTATTTAATTTAATTTCTCTCTTATTCCCCAATATGAATTGTCCTTCCATTCCAGGCAATCCAGTCCTCTGTCTCTCAGACTTGACTTTCTCCTTCCCTTTTCCTCTAAGTTCCACTCATCATTTAAAGCCCAAATCAAAGCTATCTTAGTCCTTCCACAACCATTTCAGCACCTAAGAATGGCTTCCTTTTCTAAAATTTCTGTAGCACATTCACTTATTTGGGAATCTAATCATATGTTACCTCCTACTATTTACCTGTTTCTGTTTAAGACTGAAATAGAATGTGAATTTCTGGAAGGCAAGGACCATGTCATATTTGTTTAATATTCCTTTTTCCCTCAGTAAATACTTATTCATTAATTAAATGAATTGAATTTATTAAATTTCTTGCTCAGGATTCACTTCCCACTTATTTTTTTCTTTTGCTTTTTGGAGGGGAAGGTAAGGCAATTGGGATTAAGTGACTTGCCCAAGGTCACATGGCTAGTTTTTGTGTTAAGTGCTTGAGGTCAAATTTGAACTCAGGTCCTCTTGACTCCAGGGCTGGTGCTCTATTTACTGTGCCACCTAGCTGCCCCACATCTCCCACTTATTAATGAGTGAGTAAGGTTTTATTAAGTTCTTACTGTGTGTCCAGCACTGGGGATACAATATGCAAATACAACAGCCTTTGCCTTCAAGAGGCTTGTATTATAATAAGAGTGACATCACACACACACACACACACACACACACACACACACACACACACACACACAGAGGAAAGTGGTAGTCCAGGAGAGGTGTTTTGTACTGGGAAGTCACAGTACTGATGAGTGGAGCCAGTAAAGGGTTGATTGTCCAATCCATATTGTATAGCATCGTTGTCAGTATGGGAGGGGGCTGGCAGGGAATGAGGTGTGGGGGGTTGGGGGAGTACAAAAGCAGCGACAGAGAGGATAGTGAGAGAAGAGCTGGGGTGGAATGTAAAGCATAGACCTCAAGCCTATGCAGGAATTCCAGGGCTAAGACAATCCTAGCATAGATTTAGAGCTGAAAGAGACTGTCTAGGGCTCTAGGCCATTGAGTCCCAAACCTTAGTTTTACAGATCAGAGGATTGTGACATAGGTCACATGCATAGTGTCTGAGAATCTGAAACCAGGTCTTTCTGACTCTTAGGTCTGATGCTCTCTATTTGCACAATATCATGCTGCCTCTATAGGTTAGGTTCCCCCAGGGCTTGAAGCTGCTCCTGACTCCATTCAGATGCTGAAACTTGGCACAGTCAGGCAGCAAGTGAGTGCCAGTATCCCACTGACCCCTTCCCTCGCCTAAGTAAGGGTGGTAACTCTAGCAACTAAAGGAGGGCAGAAGACAGTGTCCAGCAGGGAGCAGGGATTGTGTAGCTCTGGGCAGGTCTATGTGTGAAAGTTTAGGAAATGAGGGGTAGGAGAGGGTTATTTATAGGTTTGGAAGTACTAGGAGCAGCATCTGTAATGGGAATGAAGAGAGACAGGGAGAGTAAGACTGGAAAAGAGAATAACCAGCAAGACAAAGAGGTAGAGACATATTCAACAACAAAGAGAAAGATTAAGAGAAAGGAGAAATTGAGAGAGATATTTTGAGACAGAATAAAGAAATTATTATGTTCAATTTTGGTTAGATTTCTTCAGCTGTAGTTATTTACTTTAAAAAGTTTTTTGTACTAGTTTTTACTTCTAGTTTTCAAACCATTATACCAAGTATTTAAGAAGTCTCTCTTATAAATGTAGAACCTGCACCATTTACCTATTTGCTCAAGCAAAGAAAAGTAAAACTGAGAAACTGGACCAAATCCTGCTTTCCTCTCTTTCTCTCCCACCACGTGACCATTCAAGTATATTCAGCAATGTACTTATAAAAGAGTCCATCTTTAATTATGATCCATCAGAAATTGTACCACCCTGGTTATTACTGGTTGTGTCCTGCTTGAATGAGTCTGAGCCTCACCTCCATCATCTACAAAATAGGGATAGTGTTTGTTCTGTAGATCTCACAAAGTCTGTCATTTTGAGGCTCAGAAGAAATTATTTATGTGAATATGTTTTTTAACTATAAAGTATACAAGTATAAAGTATCATTGTCATGCAGTTCTTGGCCCTTACACAAAAGCACATATCTTTCAGACAGAACGTAGGTGTAAGTTGGTCCCAAATTAAAAGTTGCTCTGCCCCAGCAAGCATGTTTATTTCTCTCTACTCTGTAATATGGAGACATACTGGGCAGTGAGAATCACTTCCTATCATCACTAGAGAACTGAAGAACTCATTTTCACTCATGTGTTTTGAAATTCTCTCCATCATTTATTTATTTATTTGTTTCCAGTAGCCCAAAGAATACAAACACCAGAGAGTCATTCAAAGTGTTTGGTTACATTTTAGTTTTTATTTGTGTTGAATGACGCCCAAGTCAACCTTGAAAAATGTCAGAGATAACTGGGCATTATTCCTTATCCAAATATATATAATTTTTGCTCTTCTTGGCATTACTCATCAGTTTAAAATTTTCACCAAAGAAAAATGAGCTGTCTAAATGAAGCTTTAAAAGGACAACAGGACAACATGTAGCATGACGATAAGATAGGAAACTGAAATGAGTCAGTTAATTTTAGCTGACCCTAGTAAGAGCCTACATTGACATAGCAGTTTATGATGTACTTGTCATACATTTTCTCATTAGATCCACACAACAATCCATGTGAAGTATATAAAGTATTATCATTGCAAGTTTGCAAATGTCAAAACTGAAGCTCAAGGAAGCTATGTATTCAAGGAGGCCCAAGTATTCTTATAATTAATCCATGCTAGCCTGAATTACGATGGTTTTGAGCTTTATTTGAGCTGGTGTAAAGATCTGGAGCCTTTGCCTTCCAGAACTAGGTCTGCCATTGACTGGATGGTTGAACTTGGGCATGTCTCTTTGGGCATTAGATGATTTCTAAGACCAAATAAGAACTTTTAGTCTGGCCAGATTTAAGCAACTAGTTTGGAGGTTTTAAATCATCTTTTTTCTACAAAAATATGAAAAATTTAATATATTATTTATAACTCAGAGACAGGCATTGGCTTTATTTTAAGAAGATGTACATTTTAGGGGCGGGTAGGTGGCGCAGTAAGTAGAGCGTCAGCCCTGGAGTCAGAAGGACCTGAGTTCGGATCTGGCCTCAGATACTTAATGCACACACAAACAAAAACCTAGCCATGTGACCTTGGGCAAGTTACTTAACCCCAATTGCCCTCCAAAAAGAAAAAAAAAGATGTACATTTTAAAAAGTGATTTTTCTCATTATTTTAGTTATATTTGAAAACAAAGTAAGGGTATGCTTATTTGCTGACCATAGTTAAATGAAGCAGATTATTTGTGAAGTCTTTTGGGAGGTAAACATTCATGGATATTTGAATAGTATTTTTTTTTTACTATAAACTAGGTTCACTTCAGCAAATTGTTATTAATCACTACTGGAATGTCCACTAAGGTAGATTTAATGTTTAGAAGAGACTGTTCCCATCCTGATTGAATTTATAATCTAGTTAAGGATATGAGATATACAGAATTAAGTATTATAATACATGAATGCATAGGCAGAGGTTCAGAGGACTCTAGAAGGTCTAAGAGTTTCTAGGAAAGTTTATTACTAGCTTGGAAAAGATCCAGGAAGGCTTCATGAAGGCAATGGTATTTGAGTTTTAAAAAGATAGATAGGAATTCAATAGGTGGGGGTCAATACAACTCATGGAAGAGCCTGTATGGTGGAAGGGAGGTAGAGTATAGAGGAAAAAGGTTTGGGTTTGAATCTCAGCTCCCTTCTTACTACCCACGTTACCTCTTTGGGCCTCAGTTACCTTCATATAAAATGAAGGAATGTGATCACATGGCTTGCAAGGCCCCTTCTAGCTCTATATTGGTGATTCCATAAATTTTTTGTGGTTCCACATACATCCATCTTCCATCCTTATGCCTTTTCACAAATCTTCCCAGCTGCCCAGAATGCACACCCTCCTCACTTCTGCCTCTTAGATCCCATTTCCTTAAAAGCTCAGTTCAAGCACCACTTTCCTCATGAGGCCTTTCCTGTTCACGCACTCTACATAGCACACACACACACACACACACACACACACACACGTACGTGTCAAACACATACACATATACACATGCACATGCACACATACACAGTCTCCTCCCTTAAAAGTTCCTTATATTAGGGGCGGCTAGGTGGCGCAGTGAGTAGAGCATCGGCCCTGGAGTCAGAAGGACCTGAGTTCAGATCCAACCTCAGACACTTAATGCACACACAAACAAAAACCTAGCCGTGTGACCTTGGGCAAGTTAACTTAACCCCAATTGCCCTCCAAAAAAAAAAAAGCAAAAAAAAAAAGTTCCTTATATTTATTTTATTTTTTTTGCTATTTGGAGGGCAATTGGGGTTAAGTGACTTGCCCAGGGTCACATGGCTAGTTTTTGTGTTAAATGTCTGAGGCCAGATTTGAACTCAGGTCCTTCTGACTCCTGCACCGGTGTTCTATTCACTGTGCCACCTAGCTGCCCCCTTATATTTCTTTTATATACATAAATTGTGTCTATCTTATTTTTCTCCATATTTGCCTTTGTATCCCCAATCCTTAGCATAGAGCTTAGCACACGTAGTAGGTGCTTAATAAATGCTTCATCAGTCAATATATTACTATGTGATAGGTACCATCCTAAGTGCTAGGGATACAAAGAAAAGCAAAAATGTTTCATGGCCTCAGGGATCTCACATTCCACAGGGGGAGACATGTTAATAACTAGGTACCTACAAGATTATACAGATTAGTTAGAAGGTAATCTCAAAGGAAAAAGGAAAGGAAGGAAGGAAAAGAAGGAAGGAAGGAAGGAAGGAAGGAAGGAAGGAAGGAAGGAAGGAAGGAAGGAAGAAACAGAGGGAGGGAGGGAAGGAAAGAGGGAAGAAGGAAGGAAGGAAATAAGCATTTATGAAACAACTCTATGCCAGGCTCTATACTAATCACTTTACAAATAATATAGTGTTTACTATGTGCCATATACTGTGCTAAGTGCTTTTTATTATCTCATTTATCATTATCTCACTTGATTCTCACAAAAACCTGAAGAGGTAGGTGCTATTCTCATTTTTACAGGTGGAGAAACTGAAGCAGACAGAGATTAATATGGCTTGCCCAGGGTCACACAACTCTAAGTATCTGAGGCTGGATTTGAGCCCAGGTTTTCTTAACTCCAGGCCTAGCACTCCATCTATTGTGTCACCTAGATGCTTCTAAGGGAAGGCACTAGCAGTTAGATGGACAGGAAAAGGGCACCTGTAGCAGGTAGAGTTTAGATTGAATCTTGAAGAAGGTGGGGAAGTTCGGGAGAGGGAAGGGTTCTGTTCTGGTTGGAGATAAGAGAGGGAGAGAATTCCAGGCATGTGGAATAGCTGGTAAAAAGTCATAGAGAGGGGAGATGGATTATTGTGGGGAAGTACAGCAAGCAGGCCATTGTAGCTAGATCATAGGGCAGGGGGTGGGGAACCTTTGGCCTTGAGGCCACATGTGACCCTCTAGGTTCTCAAGTGAGCCAGCACTGTCATAGGGTATATGAAGTGAAGTCTAAGAAGACCAGAAAGTAGGAAGTGGCCAGGTTATAAAGAGATTTAAATGACAAAGTAGCATCTATTTGATCCTAAAGGTAATAGGGATCCACTGAAGTTTATTGAATGGGAGTGGGGGAGGGGCAGATGGTCAACTCTCTGTGTTAGAAAATTAGAAAAGTTACTTTGCCAGCTGAGTTGAGCGTGGTTTGAAGTGTCTAGAGACTTGAAACAGGGAGACCAATTAGAAGGCTGTTAGGCTAGTCCAAGCTAGAGGTGATGAGGGCCTCTCCTAGGGTTATGCCTATATAAAAAAGCAAAAGGGGATCAATAAGATATTTTGTAAACGTAGAAATAATAAGACTTGGCAGCTGGTTGGTTATATGGGGTGGTAGAGAGGGGGTTGTCAAGGATGGCACTGAAATTGTGAATTTGGGTGACTGGGAAGATAGTAGAGCGGAGGGCTCTATTTTGGACATAGTGAATTTGAAATGCAAAAGGCAGTTGGTGATGTGGGATTGTAGTTAAATAAAGGGATTGGGGCTGGATATGTAGATCTGGGAATCATCTGCACAGAGAGGATAATTAAACCCTTGGGAACTGATGAGAGTCCTAAGTGAGATAGCATATTGGAAAAAGGAGGGACTGGGACAGAGCCTTGGGAAACACCCTTGGTTAATGGGCATGATATGGATAAAAACAACTACTACAACAACAAGAGGAGCCTGAAAAGTAGTTAAACTAAAAACAAAACAAAACAAAACAACAAAACAAAACAAAAAAAAAAACTAGGGAGGAAGATGGATCCAGAAATAGGTGAACCACAGTGTCAAATATTGTAGAAAGGTCAAGAAGGATGAGGCTTGGAAAAACTCCATTAGATTTGGAAATTAAAAAATCATTTAGTATCTTTGGAGAGAACAGTTTCAGTTGAATGATGAGGTCAGAAGTCAGATTGAAAAGAGTTTAGAGGAAAGGAAGAGGACACTTGGTGCAGGCACCAAATGTAGATAGCTTTCTCAAGCAGTTTAGCTGGGAAGGGGAGAAGAGTGGAACAGTGACTATGAAGGGATGATATGATCTAGGGAAGGTTATTGATTGATTTATGGTCCTGTGTTTTGAGAAGGCATCACAGATATAAGGAGGGGTGAGCAAAGGGACAGTAAAGCTTGGGTTCTTCAAGAGGTAGTCTATTTTGTCTGCAGCATATGGATATAATTTGAGAGAAGGTTGAAAATGTTGGTTGAGACCATATTGCAGATGGCCTTGAATGTCTGGATAAGGATTTTGAGTTTTTAGTAGAAGAATGTAGCTTATTTAACTTTTAAGCCCTACACAACTTGGCCATCACTATCTTTCCAACTTCACTGGATATTACTTCTCTTTCCTGTACTCTATGATCTAGCTAAACAGAACTCTATGTTCCTAATACATTTCATTTCCTGCTTTTGTCCCTTTGTAATGGTTATCCCTTATCTCTAAAATGTACTCTTCATTCTGCCTCATAGTTACCCTCTTTTCCTTCTTTTTGGTCTTTTTGAAGGGGAAAAGGCAGGGCGATGGGGGTTAAGTGACTTGCCCAAGGTCATACAGCTAGTAAGTGTTAAGTGTCTGAGGCCGGATTTGAACTCAGGTCCTCCGGATTTGAACTCCAGGGCTGGTGCTCTATTCATTGTGCCACCTAGCTGACCCCCTCTTTTCCTTTAAAATGCAGCTCAAGGACCATCTTCTACATGAAGCCTTTCCTAATTTCTTCAGTTGCTCGGGTTCTCCTTCCCAGATTCTCTTATATTGAGCTACTTTGTATGTATTTATATTTATTAACCTTTTATTTGTGGTGTGTATATACATACACACACATATATGTAATATGTCCTTGTTGTCTCCTATATTCTAATGTGAGCTCATTGCTAATAGAGATTTTTTCATTCTTTGTATCCACAGGGCATATAATAAGCACTTAATAAATACTTGTTGATTGATTGAATCCTGAACCATGCTAGTTCCCCCTCTTTTATGAAGCATCAGTTTCTCCTTAAGTATTGGTTTCTTGCTTCCATCCTACCAACATGTTTATGTTTCCCTATGCTAAAAAATGCCCTCTATTATTGCCTTTCCTACCCCTTCCAAACCATTGTGTTATCTTTCACTTTACTTTCTCTTACTACCAAGTTTCTAGAAAGGATAATTCATACTTCTCCATCCACTTTCCTCCTCACCCATTCCTCAGTCCTTTGTAATCTGGTTCCAGTCTCCCTACTCTATCAAATTCTTCTAAGATGACTAATGCCTTCATTCTTACTGATCCAGTGACCTTTTCTCAGTCCTCATTCTCAGCCTCTCTGCAGTATCTAATCATGTTGACCACTCCTTCCTTTTGTGACAGTATTTTTCACAGTTCTCCTTCTGCTCTCTCTGTGCCTTTTTTGTCTCCTTTTCTGTTTCCTCTTACTTTATTCAAGGGACTACCTTTTCTCTTCCTAAACTATCTCACTTGGTGATTATCTGTTTGGTAACTCTTATTTAGGTTCCTGATATCAAAAGTAACAAGTACATTCATCTGTGGGTCGCAAAAGAATTTATTAGGGACTTTAATGATATAGATGTGTGTGTGCATTGCATTGATCACGTGAGATGACATATGTAACAGTGCCTGGCCCATAGTTGGTACTATGGAAGTGCTTATTCTCTTCCCTTCCCTTGTCTCTCCTCCTCCCTTCATTACTTGTTGGGAAGATAATGGTACTAACCATAATATCATCCACCAGGTGTTTGAAAGATATCATTCATTTGGTTTTTAATGTGGATGCTTTTATCTTCAGACTGATGGTCTCTCTCAGTTGAAAATTCTTGTGTATTGGACTTTGGGAACACATTCAGATTTGGATTAGTTTGGCTGCAAGGCTAGTTGCCTCAGGGGTCAATTGGACCACTGGCATATCAGCTTCATTAGTCCACTGTGGATTTCTAGTTCTTTCTTGAGGCTTTGGCATCCTTTCAAACATTGCGTTTTATTCATCTGTTGATATACTTTCTGTGAGGGTTGCAGAATATACTTATAAGCGCAATGCTGGCCAATCAATAAACTCTGGGTATTAGGCCTTAACCCATTAAGAAGGATAGAGAAGAGGGAATATCTGTGTAGCCAAAACCATTGAACATATTGAATATTTTAATGTTACCAAATACAGCTATGGGATACACACAGACAGAAACATACACACAAACGTGTGTATATAAAAGAAAAAATATATAAAGCATGTATATGTACATATATATATAAATGAGAAAGGAGATATGTCTATCATCTATCTATCAATTATCTATCTATCTATATATCTAGCTCCCCTTCCCCACTTTTCTTTCCAGACCTTTTACATATATATGTATATATTTTATGTATATATGTATTCATAACATATGTATACACATATGATATGTCGCATATCTTATCTATGACCACTACTTTTACTAGCCAATTCTAGATTTCAAATACTTTGATCACTATTTATATGCAGATTTACCCAAATCTGTGTATCTAACCTTGAAATTTTATAGAAATCCAATCCTTTATTTCCAACTGCTTCCTGGATATTTTCACACAAAAATCTTGCCAATACTTCAAACTCAATGTGTCTGAAACTGAACATCTTTACATTCACTTGCCCACCTCCCACCCCAAAAAACTTTCCCTTCCCCCAACTGTTGATGACACTACTACCATCCTAGCAGGTCCCCAGCTCCTACTTGCCTGCATCCAGACAGGTACAACATCCTATCAATTCTATTTCTGTAATATTTCTCCTATCCCTTTTTTTCTGTTAGTCCCAGTACAGCTACCCTAGTACAGAAACTCATCCCATCACCTCTTATCTCTACTATTGTTTATATATATATAGTTAAATATTTCCTAATTACACGTAAAATTTTAACATTCGTTTTTTTTAAATTTCGAATTCCAAATTCTTTCCCTCCCTTCCAGCCCTCCCCACTCCTTGAGAAGGCAAGCAATTCTATATTGATAAAACATGTGAAGTCATGCAAAGCACATTTCCACATTAGCCATGTTGCAAAAGAAAACACACTGTCTGTGCTGTTGTGGTTCACACTTGGATTTTCCTCTTCTGCACCCTCTCTTCTCCAGGCCAGCTTTTGAAGCTATGTCTAGTGTGATCTTCTGATCACATTAGTTCTTCAGTGCTTAGCCCAGGTCTTAGCACACAGCATGTGTTTAACATGTTTGTTGACTCTATTCAAACACTTCAAAGCCTCTTAAATTTAAACCATTCCTTATTTATTATTTATTAATTATTTATTACATTAAGGAAACTGAGGCTCAAATTTGATAAGTGACTTGACCAAGGTTCTACTGCTAATAAATGGCAGAGACACTGCATGGCTGCAACACTGGCATAGTGCAGGAGTTCACAACCTTTCCTGTGTCAGTGACTTCTTTGGCAATCTGGTAAAGACTATGGACTCCTTCTGAGAATCATATTTTACATGCATAAAATAACCTCCTTACAAAGGGGGCAAGTAAGGGTAGAGAAAATAAAATTAAATAAATATATAATTTTTCCCATCCAAGAACACGAACTTCATGAAATATATCCACATATACCTTAAGGGTCTGTGGACCCCATGTCAAGAATCTCTAGTATGGTGGAAAGATTACAGGGTTTGGAATAAGGAAGCTTAGGTTGAATGCTTATCTCCCAAACCTCTTCCTTCCCCTCCCCCTCTCACTGACTCTCCAACCAATGACATAATGTCTCCCAGCTTCACTCTCCTTATCTCCAAAATGTGGATAATAATACTGATAGACTCTGTGTATGTGTGTGTGTACATATATATGCCCTCCATTTCACAGAATTGTAAGGAAGGAGCTTTGTAAATCCTAAAATACACTGTACATTTTTTATCATTTTATACATATATGTTCAACAGAATATTTGTAGTAACTATCCCATGTTTTGGCATAATCCATAGACTTATTATACTTTATGACATTTACTGTAGATTAAATTAAATTATCTTTAATATAAATTAAGTTTAATGATCTTTTCAGAAGTATTTTAAAGGTTTTTTTTAAACTACATATTTTTTAGTTTTCAAAATCTAATTAAAATGTAAAAAAAACTATATTCAAATGTTACTTTTTATCTATTAGATTTTGAGCAAAGTATTTGCTTTATTGGAACTTTGTGAGGAAAGCTCATGTTGTTAGATGCTCCCAGAGTGACTTTTTAGATTAAGGAATATTAATAGGTATATTCTATAGGTAAAACTTCCATAAACCTAAGTATGAAAATGCTAACTACTTTTTCAATAAGAATTACACCTTTGAGATATTTTAACAGAAGCCTCAGTCTGTATGTATTCTACCAATATGTATTATATATGTATATATTCTGATTTTTAAAATGTTTCAATAAAGTATTTCCATGAAGTGAAATATGCTTCCATCAATCTCATATGGCAATACTTCTAAATATTTTCTTTTTGTTCTTGGTTTACCTTTCAATAGGTTTCCTTTGTGTGTGTGTATAAATTTAGATCATGTTTAATTTGTGATTTTTCTAAATTATGACCCAGATATTTAATTATTTTGTATCTAGATGTATATGTTTAATAAGATAATTGTAGAGATATTATCTAATTATATACAAGCAGTTTTCCAAAGACTAGCCTAAGAATGAAATTTCAGGTTTGTAAAAATTCCTTTAACTGGCTGTAGATTTTAAAATGATACAAAAGGTTTTTTTAAAAAATCTAAATTTGCATTGTTTACAAAATATTGTCAAATTAGAGCCAAAGTGGTTGGTGTTATTGTCTCATCTTATGTTTAAAAATAAACAGTCAAAATAATTGAAGAAACCTCTGGGTTTAGAAAAGCTTGTTGGTGGTTCTTCACATCCTACCCAAAAAAAGCAGCCTGTCTTTGCATATTAATCACTCTATGAAAAGAAGCTTGCCTTATTTGCATTGTGCATGCACTACGAAGTCCAATAGTGTGCCTGAGAAAAAAAATGGGGGAATTGTAATTGTTGTTCTGAAAAGGGGTTTTATTCCATTCAAGTGGAAAAGCTGAATGCTGGAGAATTAGTGCAGTGTTTTGTGGAAGAAGAGTTCCTTTGGGCCCAAGCATTTCGTGTGGTGCAATCCTTTACTGGTAAGGAGCCCAAAGCTGGGTCTTGAGTTGAGGGGAGTGACTCATCCTTGTATGATGTAATCTTCATCATTGTAGATAATTTGTAATTTTATATCCAAATCCTGGTTTTTGTATAATGTAAAATAGGACTTAAAATTCAATTCTAGTAAATGGTATAGTATTAGGTATCTTGGGAGAAAAAATAAATATTTAATTCTTTTTTTTATTATTAGGGAATGATACTTCAGTAAAATAACCAAAAATGAACAGGTGAAGCAAGGTCAATTGTATGGATTTCTTTTAATCAGTGCAAAGAAGCTGTACTTTAAACATGGATATTTTTTCATTCTTCTAATTTAAATACTTGCTTAAGATGAAGTCTATTTAAAGTTCATTTTCTTACCATTGCTAATGAATAAATTTCATGAAGGTGTCAGGCAAGAATTCTCACTTGCTTTTGACGCTGTCTTCATTCATACACTTTCTCCCACCTAGAGTACCCTCTTCTTTATCCTGCACCTGGCTAGGTATCTCTTGTCTCCATGGCCAATACAGCTTCCCTTCACTTCCACTCTCATTTAAAGCTGTTTTAAAGTCTTAGTTGTAATATCTTTTTCTATTCTTTGGTACTTAGTGGATTGGTGATCTCATCAATGAGGGTTTCTCTCCACTAGTGCAGATCACAACCCATCTGTGTCTTCTCCCTTTATATAATCCCAGTCCATGATCTTTCATTCTTTCACAGAGGCTCTACGAAACCTACTAAAGAAGCCTTCTTCTGTTTATTTTACATTTTGTGGGTATCAGTGTAGCAAGTCACCTCCTCTCTCTTGTATCCCTTGCTCATGAGACATTATGACTGGACCTTCTCCTTCTCTATCCCTTGTGGTGCCTCGTGTGTAGGCCGCTGCTGAAAATAGGCTTATTCCCACCATAGGTCTACATTTTTTCCTTAGGTCATGGCAAAGATTGTGCTGTTCTAAGATTTGCAACCACAAAGCATCACTGGTAGGAAAAGATGGGTGTTTGAATTGATTAGCAATTTAGGATCATTGAAAACACTGTATGGATAGTGTCCTAGATGAAATCCATTCATTCTTCTCCCTTTACAATTCTGTATCCAATCCATTGTGTCTGTCTATTGCCCAACACGCACACACACACACACACACACACACACACACACACACACATGCAAACACAATTTACAAAATGAATTAGTAGTTCAGTGTATTTTAAGTGTATTCTTAAGGGTCTGTGTATACACACATGTATAGATGTATACATATATATTATTTACCATTATTTTATGGAAATAAAGGTAAATTATATATATATATACATGTTTATATGTGTGTATATGTATATGTATGTGTATATTATATATATATATAGGTGGCATGGTAGATAAAGTGTCAAGGCTGAAATCAGGAAGACCCATCTTCATGAATTCAAATCCAGCCATAGACACATATTAGCTGTGTGACCCCGGGCAAATCATTTAACCATTTTTGCCTCAGTTTCCTCATCTGTAAAATGAGCTGGAGAAGGAAATGGCAAAGTACTATATAATCAGGCCTGTAATTTCATTGAAGCATAAATAACTCTCAATGAATAACTTCCTCAGCAGATTGGTGCCTTCTTTGTAATTGAGAGTTGCCTATTACACTGAGACATGAAGCAAACTGACCGGGGTCACATAGTGGTATGTGTCAGAAGCAGGGCTTGGACCCAGGTCTTTCTCACTTTAAAGCTAAATCTTTATCCCTGAGCATCTCACACACACACAGACACACACAGACACACACACACAGACACACACACACACACACACACACACACACACACACACACACTGCTAACTCATCAATCGCATAAATTGCATATCCTAGTCTGGGACAATAAGTATTTTGTCCATCTGCTTGGTTTATCTTGCAAGGATAAACCTTGTCTTGAATGGATCTCATATTGGAGGCCCAGTCATGTTTTCAGGAGTGATGTCATACATAATAAACACTATAATAAGAAAACAAGTTCATTGGGGGACTTGACCATCTACTGGAATTCTCTCTTGTATTTGGACCTTACATATCTTCTGACATAGTAATGATAGACTGTCAAGAATAGAGCCACCTGTTTTGTAAGTAGCTTGATGTTAATAACCAGGTGGTCTTTGAACAGATTTAACTCTGTGGTTTAATTTAAAGAATTGTAAATTATCATAAAATATTCATGAGAAACTCCTTTTTGGAGGAGAACCTTTAAAGTTATGTTTTTATATGAGGCAAATTCTTTTTTATCATCAACATCATCAGTCATCAACACTTGTCTCTACCTGTCCATCCATTGTGGTCACAAATATATGATATTTTGCAGCCTAGCAAAGATCTGCCTTTTTTATATTTTCATAAAAATTATACCAATACATCTATAGATCATTCTTAAAAAGATTTTAGGAAGATGAGAAATTACATATATGATTTGGTATTTACTCTCCATTTTGAGGGTAATAATATCACCCTTTATTTTTTCCATTATTTGGCTATCTTGAGATATTTTGAAGAATGACTCTGCAGTACTTTCAAAATTGTACTGCCTCCAGCATCTACTTCCTTGTATCCATATTTGGGCTTGGCTAGACACTTTCCTCAACTTTATCTTCTTGTCATTTCCTATTACTGATAATAGCACACCTGGGACCAAGATTTTATGTTCCAAATTTGGTGATTCTATTACCACTGATAATGAAAATAGATCATTACAGAAATGCAGACACTTTTGATAAATTTTACATCTATTTATTGTCTTCCTGCCACTTTCATTTGTGAATGCTCTTGGAACAGTGTGACTTATGCCACAATTTCTGCAAATTAGTTTTGTTTTCTATTGCTTTTTACTGTGTTCAGAGGTGATCCTGCTTATAATCTTCCACTATTTTCCTCTGTAATCTTCTACAAATGACTTTGTGTTCTAAACTGGTGTTGCCCTAGGCTACCATGACTCCCATCTCACAGAGTACTGGTGAGATGTGTACTGGCTAAGGCAGTTAGTTTCTGGATTCTTTGTGCATTTTTTATTTTAATAACTGCTTTACATTTTTTAAACTTTCACACCTTTTTTTGTTTTGCATTTTTCATCATCAGCAACTCATTTGAACAGGTCAAGTTGAAACTATTATGACTCTTCAGTGTCTTCATTCCATCTCCATCCTTTTTTCTTATCTGATAGTGATTTTGACTTTTGTTTTAATTATTGGTCTAACCCTACAGCTGATGGCGGTATAACTCTCACATCAGGAAGCATTTCTTTCCTATATGTTTTTTTTTTAAAAGCAGTTGGGGTTAAGTAACTTGCTCAAGGTTACATGGCTAGTCATTATTTCTGTGTGGGTGCTCATTTTCTGAGGCCGGTTTCGATCTCGGGTCATCCCAGCTCCGAGGCCGGCGCTCTTACTCACTGCACCACCTAGCCACCCCTCTTTCCTATATGTTAAGGTAGTTTCATTTTGTGTATGTTTTATTCTTTAAACATCTTTAAATTCTCTTTTGCAAGAAAGTATTCATGACCCATAAGCGTGAAACTACTAATTTTTTTTCAGACCATTGACCTCTCTTTGTTCAAACTTGAGTCATGTTTTTCATTATATGTTTTGACACTCTCCCCTCTGTCCCCTTCTGCAAGGAGGTAGCAGAGTATCAAAGTATATGTTAACTTCCTCAGTGGTTCTCGGAACCTTCAGTGTGAGTTGACAAATATAAAAAAAAAAACCTTGTAAACTTTAAAAATACTATACAAATTCTAGCAATTATTGTTACTATTATAAATATAAATATCATTATTACCATCATGAAGATCTCTTTACTCAGACTAACTATTGACACCTCAGGACGCAATAACCAAGTGTCCCATGAAATGATGTTTCTTGTTGTCTTTGGATTGTTTCATGATGATGTAAACCACTTTGACAATTTCTCTGCCCTTCCATAGAGAACTTGTGAAGCATCCTTTAATTTCATTTTTTGTCTTTTTGTCTAGTTTGTTGGTAGACTACCAGCATTTATGTGGTTTGTTTCTTCCAATATCATGTCAGTTCACTGGCTATAGGACAGAGATCTTATTTTGAGGGTATATGCAGTGAAATTAACATTTATAGATGGTCTAAGTACTGTTTGATTCTTAACGTCCTCTGCTCTGTTTCTGTCACATCTTCACTGTCAAAAGGGGGTTATGGAGAACTAAGAGCCATTTTAATTTTTCTCTGTTTGGTGGGTTGCGGTGACCATAGAATTCATTACCTATTGGGTAATCTACTGGTAAGCCCTTCTGTACTTAGCTAGATAACAGACATTCTTTTTCTGGGATCATACGTGAAGCTATTCCAGCATTAGGACTTGAGCATTTTTGGTATAGACTTTGAAAACACAGGAACACTTCCATATCCCAACAACTCACTAGAATAGGATTTTGTAGAGGTCTTTTTCATATGGATAGTATATATATATATATATGTATGTATGTATGTATGTATGTATCCCCAGTTATGTTGTAAACATGTTAAGGTTCTTTTTTTCCACAATATGGATGATTGATGAAATTTTTAAATTTTATCTAGTTATTTAGTTATTATAAAGATCAAGCATATATTGATTTTTTTAAAAATTGGTAATTCCAACTAGTGATGGCAATCTAGAATGAGACATGCTAAATAAATCATTTTGACTGACTGAATATGTTATAATTGGGAGGGAGTGTCAGTAACTCTTTAAGTGTAAAATATAAATAAATAAGTTTTAATGAGGCTTATTATCTTTACTTAATTATTCTTGGATAAACTCCACACCCCACCTCCTAACAACTGAACCTTTCTCTGTAACAAAGAAAAAAAAAATTAAGCAAAAAGAGCCAATTTCAGCCTCCTCTGAAAATGTATGCACCATTCTCTTCTGCCCCCTCGTTTCCCCATTTCTCTACTGAAAAGAAAGAAGTGTGTTTTATTGTCTGTTCTCCAGGACAAAGATTAGTTATTATATTTATTTACTCTTTGGCTTTCTTTTGGAAGAACTTTTGAAATACACATATTTTGATGTTGTTTGACATAACTATAGCTGTTTTTCATAATCTTCTTTAGTACTGGTATAGATTTCATTATCAGTGGTCATTTAACAAGTAAACATTTTAAATGTCCTTTGATTATAACTTGAATTTTTAGTAGTTGATTTACTTCCTTTTTTTCTGTTTGGGTCAATGAAAGCAAGATTTATCATTTTTACATAGAATAATGATAATAATTCACATTTTATAGTGTCTTATGGCTTTTCAAAGCACTAGTCCCATAGCAACCTGGTGAGATAAATACTCCAGGAACTCTTCTCGTTAGGCTTTGAGAGGTTAATTGATTTGTCCATGGTTGCATAGACCTAAAGACTGGATCTAGGATTTAAAGTCATGTCTCCTAACTTTGTCTTCACTGTTCTTTCCATTATATAACACAGTCTGTCATAGTATACCATCCTGCTGCTAGCAGTTGTGATGAAATGCACTTTATTTTAAAGAAATAATATATTTATATGATGGCTTGTCATCCAAGGATAAACCTAAATTTGGAAGGGCTAATTATTGGAGGATTGAATACTAGGTAATTAAAAAAATATTCTGTAGCAACTAATGAAACAATCTGCTGAGGCATAGAAGGATGTGGCTTTGGAATGAATAAGTGGACCGGTGAAGTCACAGATTTTTTTTAAGCATATCTTAATGACAGATGACATATCTTCATTCTGGAAACCTACAGTCTAAATTAAATACTAAATGAAACTGTCTTTGGAGAAGCCATTGTTTATATTTATTTTTCCATCTTCTTTTATTTTATCTTTTTATTAAAACATGGTATGCTGCACAGGAGTGGGCATTTAATGTCATTACTGAACTGAATCAAATGAATTTAGAGGATTTTTCAGCAACATCTGCTGATAAAGGCAGGAAAAGCAAGACAAAACAAAACACTTTAGATCTCAGTTGTTTTAAAATATTTATTCATGTTGCAGGATTAGGTGATGGGTCTAGGCCATGAGCTTAGGGAGTAAGACTGATTTTCATTTTGTTGATTGAGATATAGGATAGTATAAATTTTGCACATCCCTCCCAGGGTTGTTTTGAGGATCAAATGAGATAATATTTGCAAAGCAATTACTCTTTTGCCTGGCACATAAAAAGTATTTCCTTCCTTCCTTCCTTCCTTCCTTCCTTCCTTCCTTCCTTCCTTCCTTCCTTCCTTCCTCCCTCCCCCCAGACTCTGTTCTTTACCTTCTCTTCTTCTCTAATATACACACATTTCATTCATTATCTATAAGGACCTGCATTTGTAATGCATTATACTAGGTGCTATTGGGAATACCAAGAAGAATGAAAGCATGGAAGTTTTCACTTCCTAGGAAAAGAGCCATAATTCAAGATAGAATGTGAGATCCAATAAGTCATAGTGCGTGGAAGATCTGCCTTGAAGTCAGAAATACCTGGATTTCAGCACTGGCTTTGACGTATTAGCTGTGTGACCATAGACAAGTCACTTAAACTTCTCAGGGCCCAAGGAAACCCTCCAAAGCTGTGAGTTACAGGTGGTTGATCCATCCACAGTAGTGCAGTGAGTTATCACATTGGGAGTTCCCTTCACCAACTAAAATTGTGGGTCTGGACAAAGTTCAATGATAGACATAAAATGCTTACTTACTAAGATAGTTCAGGTGAGGTTGAGTTGCTTTTTTTTCCTGTAGGGGCTCAGAGAAAGCCTCTTGGAAGGGATGGGAATTTTGACTGGGCTTTGTAGGCATTAGATAAATGTTGCTGATGGAGAAGGATATTCCCCCATAGATATAACTTGGTGTAGTAAAAAGGGAAATGGATACAGACTCTGGAAACTTGGTTTGAAATTCTTTTTTGGCCTCTTAGAAAATAAACCTATAGGAGGAAGGGACCTTAGTTTATAGATGCTTTTTAGAGTCAAAATCCAGGCAGGTTAAGTGACATATATTCTGCAGGCATCCAAGGAAGATTTGGAACCCAAATCTTCTGACTTCAAAGCCCTCACTCACTCCTTTCATGGTATCACACAGCATCACCACTGGCAAGTCACTTAATGTCTCTGAGCTCTAGCCTCCTCATTTGTAAAAAAGAAGAGAAAGGGGAAGGGAGAGATGACAACATTAATTGTCTCACAGGGTTGTTGTGAATAAAGTGCTATATAAATATGAGTTATTCCTGTTATTACTCATGCTAATGGGGATAGCACAATCAAAGCCACCAGAACAGGAAGATATGTGTGGCATGGGTGGGAGCACTGTGTGTGAAGGAGTAAAATAGAAGATAAAGCAGAAAAGGGAAGTTAAATGATGGAGAGTCTTTGCTACGCTAGTGCTCTTGGGAATTTTATTCTTTCAACTATCTGTGGTAAGGAGTAATATACAATCAAGCTAGAAATGTTATTGGAGCCAGATTTTAAAAGAAGTTAGCAACCAGGAAGAGGAATTCTTTATTTTATCCTAAGAACAATAGATAGCCACTGAAGCTTCTTGAACAGAGGACTAACATGATGAGATCTGTACTTTAGGAAGATCAATTGGGCATTTTTGTGAAGAATAGGTAATAGGTTGGAGAGGGGATGGATTGTTGGCTAGAATACTGGGTAGGGATGCTGTTGAAATTGTAGTGGTGGTTACGCCCTAAACTAGAGTGTTTGTAGAGTAAGTGGAGAAAAGGGCATGGATATAAGAGATGATGTGGAGGTATGTTAAACAGGATTTGATAATTGATTGGATATTGGTGGCAAGGGAAAAGGGAGAGTCAAGGATGAATCAGACTGGGAATTTGAGGGACTAAAAGGTTTATGGTATTATCAGCAGAAATGGATGCTAAGAAAAAAATGGTTAGTTTGGAGGAGGAAGATAATGACTTCTCTTTTAGACATATTGAATTTGAGATGCCAAAATGAAATGTAAGTAAGGATGTCCAGAAGGCCATTGGTGATGTGAGATTGGAGCTCTTGAGAAAGATGATGACCAGATATGAGAGTCCTTTGCATAAAGATGGTAATTGAATCTACTGATGACATGAGATCATCATCAAGAGAGTTCTTAGAGAAAGAAAAGAACAGGTCCCAGGACAGAACCCTGGTACACACCTATGCAAAGGGGAAATGTATCAATGACATTTAGCAAAGGATATTGACAGGGAATGCTTAGACAGGTAGGTTATATGGTTAAAGGGAAATAAAAACCCATGAAAGTGAGAGTGTATAAAAGGAAAGAGATGTTAATGAGATCAGAACTGCAGAGATCAAAAAAAGTGAAGTGGGAGGACTAAGAAAAAGCTAGTTGGATTTATCGGTTAGGACATTCATATATATCACACACATGTGTATGTACTCACATATATAGGTATACATATGTTTTTAATATGTATATGTAAACATGTATATACAGGTTTTTAATAAACATTTGTTGAGTTTGTTGATTCAGACATACGTTCTTGGACATACTAACCAAGACCATCTCTGTCCTATGCTCTTCTCTACATTTTATGTATTTCTCATTTTATACATTGAACTATTATAATACTATTTGTATTTGGTTGATCTTTCAAATAAGATTTTTCACGGTGGTTTTAAAATGTGCATATAACCCAGAAAAGGTTCATGAAATGCTTTCTATATAACTTTTTTTCTGATGAAGTGCTTAATAAGAACTTGATTTAAAAATTATGCCCTGAGTTTAAAACACTTAAAAGCCTGTGTTGTAATAAAATTTATTAGTTCTCCAGTGTCTACAAATTCCATTTCTGCTCAATCTCTTGAGTATAATATCTGAAAAATACACAGTGGGGAATCTCTTCTCTGCCTCTGGATTTATGGGAAGGAGTGGTTTCCATTTTGGTATTCACTACTTAAGCATTTTTGAGTGCCTACTCTGCTGCAAAGCTATTTGGGGCTGTAAGACAATAAACCTTAGCCCTTCCCCTCAAGGAGCTTACAGCCCAGTAGGGGAGATAGGCAAGTATATAAACAACAACAACAACAACATTTTCATAAGCACTTTGGGAGTTCAGAAGAGAGATTACTTCCAGCTCAGGGCTTATAACTAACATTGCTATTTCCCTTAAAAATTTCCAAGTTCTTTCTTCACAGTTCTGTGAGATAGATTGTGCAAATATATAACCCCCCTTTTCAGATGAGCAGACTGAGTCTCAGAGGTTAAATGCCCAGAGTTTCACGGATAGTAAGTACATGTCAGAGTCAGTCTACTAACCCAAGTCTCTTCTGACTTCAAATGAAGAACTTTTTCAACATAATCTTCCTCGAGAAAAGAGTTGGAGTTTGAATTAATGGGCAGAATTTGTACAGGCGGAAATAAGCAGAAAAGGATATCCAAACAGAGGGAATAGCAGAATGGAACAGGGTTGGGGAAAACATATAGGGAGTTTATGGAATAGCAAGTAGCCCAGTTTGGTTGGAGTTTAGAGTATATGAAGGGTAATAATGGGAAATCAGCCTAGAAAGCTAGAGTGGACCCAGAAAGAAGAAACCAGGAATACCAGAAATTTGGATTTTCTTCATTAGGCAGAGCTAAGCTACTGTGGATTTTGGGTGCTGGGATATGAAGCAGCGGTAGTGGTGGTGCTGGTGGCATGACTGGTGGAGGAGGAGAAGGATTATATAATCTGTACTTTAGGAACATCATTCCTCCTAGAACAGTTAGGAAGATTTGTAGGGAATGAAGCCTGAAGGTAGCCTACAGTAAAGAGCTTGCAATGGTATATGAACGTCAATAAATGACTTCAGTCAATTTTGTGACAGTAGTCATTAAGAAGGAGAACAGATGTTGAGACATATTCTAGAATTAGACTCCACACAATTAAATGTGGGGAGTGAGGGAGAGGGCAGGTAGATTTTCCAGGGAAGCAGTTATATTAGAATTTTGCTTCTCTCTGCATAAACCAAGGGGAGTTTCAGTTATTTTGTCCTGGTGGTTGCTTTCTTTTCCCCCATTTGCCATTGGATTTGCTTATTGATTTACTATGCATCTTTCAAAGACAAACCAAAAAAGTGTAGGCCATACAGTCCATCGGCCAGTCTTTCCCTCTTGGTATCAAGCATAGCAGGAAATAATAGCTATCCTTCATTCCCCTCTGCACCTTCCCTTTAGCAAAAAAAATTAAAATTAAAAATTTAAGTCAAAAACAATAATTCAAATTTGGTAATAATAATAATCACTAGCATTTATTTAGCATTTTAAGAATTACAGAACACATTACAAATAATTTTTCTTTTATCCCTATGATAACCCTGGGAGGCAGATGTTATTATCTTCTTACAGAGGAGGAAACTGAAGCAAAAAGAGGTTAATTGACTTACCTAGAGTCACATAGCTAGTAAGTGCCTGAAGGATACAAACCCAGGTCTTCCTGGCTCCAAATCCTGCACTCTCTTCCACTGTGCTATAATGACACCTCATAATCTGTAGTATTTTATAATAGTACCTATTTTATTGATAGCTACATAGTACTTTGAAGATATCATTTCATTTTCTTCTCTGTGAGGAAGATACTATTCTTACCCTCATTTTATAGATGAGGAAACTGAGGCCTCATTTAACCTAAAACCCTGTGAAATTTACTAATAGGCTCACTTATTAATTTTGGAAGCCAAGGAAGATGTGCATCGATGTATTATTTCAATAAATATACACTTTAGCTGGTATTATCTAAAAAGATAGCAAGAGTTTTCAGAGTTACTGTATGTTGATATCAGGGAGGCAGTGAAGTGTACAGTATTGAGTGCTGAACTTTAAAAGGCAAGAAAGACCCGAGCTAAGTGTCCAGGATGATATTTCCTAGTCTCAGTTTTCTCATCAGTAAAATGCCTGCAGCACCTGCTTGGAGAAGTGATTATAAGAATCAGATGAGATAATGCATGTAAAGTGCTTTGTAAACTCTGAAGCTTTCTATAAAATATCAGGTAATTTTCCAATGAAGAAGCAAGGTTATGTCTATGTGTGACAGTGGGAACATAGCATTGTTTTACTTACAATGGGTGCTAGAAATATTCATGAGCAATAATAGTTGAACATCTTATTCATTCGGGCTTATCATCTACCATAGCAATTATGTAGAGAAGCAAAATAAAGAAATGGCTCAATTGTATGGTAATTAATGTTCATTTTATGTTAAAAGACAAAACCTAAATAATCACCAACAGGAGGGACATTCGTAGATTAAATCCATATATTCTCTTAGGTTTTGATTGGGCAATCATACTTGATCTAGAAAAAAGCTCAGACTTTAAACACAAAAGGTTAAAGTTATGATAAATTATTGCCTGAGGCATATGCATTTTTTTAAATAATTGAAATGATAAAATGATAGAGAACAAATGAGAGATCCTTTATTGTATTAAATCTGCCTACCTAAATAGACAAAGTGAACTGAAGACTTGAGGTATCTATCCACCCAGTCCTCAAGAATTAACTCTCCAAGTGATCTAAGAGATTGGAAAGTGTACATGGTAGTACTTACACTGAAAGGTTTTCTTCAAGAAAAATTCAAGGAATTGCCTCAGTAATTGAGACAAAAGCCATCCATTTCAATTCAAAGATGTCAGTGAACAAACACTTGCTTTGTTCCAAGCACCACGGGCACTATGTTAGTTGTACTTCATTGTTTGTTTGTTGTTGTTGTTCATCCTTTGTTTTGGAAAAGGTCCAAAGGCATCTGGAGGGTGATGTCTTGACGTGGAAGTGAATTGAATTTAAGTGAAGCAGAGCCGCACAAGGTCATGATCTCTCTTCTAGGGTCATCGGAGTCCAGTGACAAGATATAAGTCAAGATGACTGGCCCAGACTATGTTAGTAGCTGGGGATACAAATGCAAAGGATGAAACAGTGCTTACTTTCTTCAAGGATCCTATGTTGTAATGTGGACACAACAAGAACCTATATAAGTGTATAAGGAACAAATACAAGGTGGTTAAACAAAAAAGTAGTTTGGGAGGGAGGACGATAAGATTTGGAAAGATTTATATAGAAAAGTGGTGCTTGAGCTGTGAAATAATGATATTTAGAAGGGAGATCATTCCAGCGATGGAAGATGGTCATTGCAAAGGTGAGGTGAAGAGAAGAAAGATGGAGTACCATGAGGGAGGAACAGAGAGAAAGACAATTTGGCTCAATTACAGAGAGTGGGAACAAGAGTAATGAGAGAATCATTTACAATGTAGCTATAAAGGCAGGTTGGGGATAGATTGTGAAGGACTCTAATAGCCACATGGAGTAGTTTACATTTCATCCTAGAGGCAAATGGGGAGCCTGTGGAGTTTATAGGGTAAGGAAGTAATATGATCATATCTGTGCTTAAGGAATGTTGTTTGGCAACCATGAACCAAAGGTTGAACTGCAGTGGGAAGAAACTTGAATTAGAGAGAACAATTTGGAGGCTGTTAATAATCTAGATGAGAGGTGATGATGATCTGTAGTGTTAATGGAATAGGAAGATCTTCCCCTCCCATTAATGGGTTCTGTGTGACCTTTGAGCTCTGGCACAGTTCACAGCTGTGATACAGTCTGAGTCACATGGAGCCCAATGTGTGGGAAGAGCTGGCCCAATCTAGCTGGAGTAAGATTGAAACAGAGCAGGAGAGGCAGAGCAGAGAGCAGAGGGAGGAACTTGCCTAGGGGAACTTGTTTGTGGAGAGGCCTGATAGAAAGAATGTTTGAGATGTCAGCCCCATTCCTTGAATAATGATGAGTTCCCTATTAAGTCTTATCTCCTGGTATCCTAATAGTGATGTTCCAAATAAATATTTTGGTTTTGCCCTGATGAAGAGAGTTTAATATATTTTTCCTATTTACCCTGGAAATACGTATGCATATTTATAACAGCTGCTGTGTGTATCATATTGGCGTTACATGGTCAGAATTTAGGTGGTAGC